>CM053598.1:115238990-115269581 GCA_028646575.1 Pseudocheirus occidentalis | reverse complement strand
TATTAGAGAGAGAGAGAGACAGAGAGAGACAGAGAGACAGAGGGAGACAGAGAGACAGAGACAGAGAGAGACAGAGAGAGAGAGAGAAAGAGAGAGAGAGAGAGAGAGAGAGAGAGAGAGAGAGAGAGAGAGAGAGAGAGAGTGTCCTGGTAATTTTCTGAACCTATTGGTATTATAGGTCATACTACACATTCAGTTTTTACAGATGTAGACACTAAGGCACAGTTCCCACAATCACAAAAAAGAGGTCACTGGACATTTTTCTGGTCCCACAACTGTCTTAGTTAACAGAACCTTGGATTTTACCCTTCTGCCACAACAGTAAGAAATCTTACTTCCTCAAAGCAATATTGTATACTGAGTGAGAAAAGGTCGGTTTTGGAACAAGGAATATCTAGGTTTGAGTCCTTTCCCTGATACATCCTGGCTTGAAACCATGGGAAAATCACTTAATCCCTCAGGGTCACAGGAAACTATAAATTTACTATAGGTAAGGTGTCAATCTACATGGGTAGAGGGAGGATTCGGTATTAGGACTTAACCATACAGATGAAATCATAGGTATGGATTGAAAGTGAGGGCAGAAGAACTACTTTGAAACCTGTATTTCAACTTTTTTCCTGTAATTGTAAAAGCTTTCTTGAACAAATGTCATTGTCATTTTTTAGTCAAGTCAAACTTGGTGACCCTGTTTGGGACTTTCTTGGCAAAGATACTGGAGTGGTTTGCCATTTCTTTCTCCAGTTTACTTTACAGATGAGGAAACTGAGGCAAACAGAGTTAAATGACTTGCCCAGGGTCACACAAGTAGTGTCTGAGGCCAGAACTCAGAAACATGAATCTTCTTGACTTTAGGCTCATCACTCTATCTACAGTATTACCTAGCTTCTTTTCCAACAATGACACTGTAATTTACATTGACTTTTTAAAAGATCCTTAGGAATAGGTAAAGTACCTAAGAACAACGTGAAGTGTTTTTTTTTAAAGCCACAGTTGTTCATAAAAACTAAAGAAAAGCTACAGAATAAAAGGATAGCAGTCTGAATTGGGGGAAGCACGAATGTCAGTGAAGTTCTGTCATAGGCACAGGTCCTCTGCCATTTCAGATTTCAATCCCTTTGTACCTTTACTAAAAGATCTTTAAGAACTGATGAGGCTGAAAAAAGTACTCATCTGGTGGCCAACTCTTTGGTGAGAGTAAGTGGTGGCTAGAAAGTCTTTGTTTCAGAGCCTGCACTCAGGTCTTTTTAGGTTGTAGGACCTGTTGGGTTTGCAGTCTGTTGGCATATTCTTCAAGTGACCAAATTCAGATCTTTTCCATGATAAGGCATCAAAAGAGTAGGACTTTTTGGTTTTAACTTTATGGTTGAAAATAGTTGACTTTAAACAGGCATCAGCATTGAAAGAATCCACAAATTAAACAAACATTCTCAGGGAACAGTAAATCCTCACCCATTCCCCAGTTCCTAAAGAGCCCAAAAGTGAGTAAATACTGCCAGGGTCTCAGAATCATGCTCCTGAAGCACCACAGCCTGGGCAGTGAAAGTGTGGAATAACTATCAATCACAAAAGCATTTATGAGAAGTTTACTGCATGCTAAGCAATAGGCCAGGTAGGTGGTGTGGATACAGAAACAACCTCGAAGTATTCCCTGCCCTTAGGGAGCTTATGTTCTATTAGGGGAACAACACAAACGTGTGCGTTTGTGTATATGTGTGTGTGTGTATGTGAATGATAGAGACAGAGAGAGAGACAGAGAGACAGAGACAGAGAGACAGAGAGAGACAGAAAGTAAATACAAGGTGATTGTGAGTGAGGCACTAGCAGCTGGAGGGAACAGGAAAAGCCTCATGTAGGAGGTGGCATCTGAGCTGAGCTTTGAAGGGAAACCAGAACTGCTCTTGGCCACCACACTCCCAATAAACTACCCAAGTGTGAAAAAATCTTACCTCACTTAAAAGCTGACAGGGGCCTTATTATTATTATATATTATACTGAAAACTCCGAGCTTTCCTGTAAGTCATCACTTTATATGGTTTTCATACTGACAGTAAAATCCTGCCACCAGCGGCACTGTCACCCTGCCTCCCAGCAAAGCCTTTTCCTTACCATGACATTCAAAGTACAGAGTCTCCTTCATCTCAAGGAGCTGTCCTATCAGCACACTAATGGGAACAATTCATTTAACCTACACTGGAAATGCAGCCAAGGAGCTGTGTAATATGTATAGGATCCTGAGGGGAATCAATCCTCTCTCTGCTGGCCCTTCCTACCATTTGATTCATTGACTAGAGTTCCACTTTCTTCCTACTTAGCCTGACTTATAGACAAAAAGGACATTCTGGAAAAGGTAAGGTAACTTTGCCAAATTTCTTCCAACTGCTTGTTTCGGACACTCCTCTGTTGTCAGACGCTAGAAGTCTAGGGCCCAGTGCTTTCTCTGAACCACTGTGGCTTCAAAAACTGTTGTTCCTGACATGTTATTAATGGCTTACATAACTCACATTCCTACCCATCTTTAAAGCAGGCTGGGGTTCTTCAGTTTTTCTGTATCATGGACCCCTTTGGCAATCTGGTGAAGCCTTCTGAGAATGTTTTAAAATGCATTAAAAATATGTAGGATTAAAAGGACACTACCCTGAAATCTATCCATGGACCTAAGTTAATAACTCTTGCTTTAAAATCTCTAAACTCAAAAGTTTCCTTCCCAAGGCCTTATGCTAGTAATATTTTCAGGTGACCTGGCTAGGTGACCTGGGTTCATATCCTATTTCTGCTACTTAATACCTATGTGGACTTGGTAACCTAGAGGAAGAGTAAGGAAGACTTCAGTTCAAATTCAGCCTCAGACACTTATCAGCTGCGTGACCCTGGACAAGTCACTTAATCTCTAGCAATCTCAGTCTCCTCATAAAATAAGGGGGGCGGGGAAAGGGTTGTATTAAATGATCTTGAAGGTATCTTTTAGATTTAAAATTTATGGTTCTGTGAATAATATTTTGCTTGCATATCTTTGGATGAACAAAATACTGTCTTTACACGACCCTGTTTACTGCCTTTAATCTAATTCAGATATAACATTTGTGAAGTCAAAACACCTGGAAAGAACATTTGCAATAAATTGTATTAAAACTCTGTTTTTAAATGACTCAATGGTAATCTCTCTGCCATAGAGGAAAATGCCTGGGTGAAGCAGATCCACTGGTTAAGGAGCTGATTTTCTAAAGTGGAGCTAATCATGGAGTCATTTATATTCTCAAAGAGCGTACTCACTTTCCTTCTGGTCATTTTTCAAGACAGCTACAAATCTGACCTAGTCCTCACATTAACCTGATGTTGAACATAAATACTGTTAGCCTATTTTTGTATCTGGGCCAATTGAATCCGATAAAGTATCTTCCTGAAGGCCATAAAAGATTACTAAGGGGACTAGCAGTCGGTGATTTGTTTCAACAAGTAGGTATCAGTCAATTTGTCCATTTTGAAGGGGCTTTATTGGTCGCCCTCCCACTGGAACGGCCAATTCAACAGCTTTAATCATTAGGTCCTTGAATAACTAGAGTAAGAAAGCATTCCGAGGGTTTTTCATCTCTAATTAACTTGAAATGACTTCAATTTGTATAGGTGGCATTTTCTGTGGAATTCTGTTTGTGATAACTAAACCAAGAAGACCATGCCTTTGTTTTTAATTCTTAATGGAGATTTCAGGACTACTCAGGTTCGTTACTCTATCATCTGAAGAGTGAGGGTTGGGCCATGCAAGAGCCGATCAATCTCTAACTTTCTGACATTACAGATGTTATTTTTATCCTTTGCAGAAACCTCAAACCCAGGTCAGAAGCTATACTTCCTACACCCTGCCCTCTAAGAACCCTCACCTCTACCTCAGCTTTGAATGCTAACTAGCTGGCAACTACGACAGAAGGCCCAAATTTGACCTCTCGGCAGAGCCTTTGTCAAGACTACTTTAAACACAGAGTGAAACAATGACATTTATTCTCATAGATGCAGCCGACACAGTCCCCAACCCCCTCTGACTAAATATAGGGTATTTCCTGTCAGAAAAAGTTGCTTGACTCATGTCTATATTCTGTTCCCAAACTTTTGAAACTTCACAGCCACACGCATGAGTTCATAACAGTCCCATGTACTGTGAGTTCAACAAATTTCTGTGTGTGTGTATATGTGTGTGTGTGTGTGTAAATGTGGTGTGCTAATGAAACTAAGTCACTTACTCAAAAGGATTTGATAACCTGGAAGAGAAAGAGAATTCTAACTTTTAAACTTTTCTTAATATTTTATGTTTTTTTTGTTGTTTCACACTCTATTGCTTTATAATAAATTGATGAGATGCCTGAGGGGTTCATCATTCATATTATATGGTATCTCATTCACAGTTCCTTTGGGTGGGAAATGTGCACAGCTTTGCTTTGTAGTCATCTTGACACACTTGTTGGTGAGTTAATTAATAATAATCATATTGGTGTAGACTGTGTAAGAAAATAATAGAAATTGTGTAACATGTCACTGAAGGCTGCAAAAATTTAGCACATAAAAAATTCCTATAAAGACATGATCAAATGGACAGAATTATGCGTCAGCAGCTTCCATCCTTCATACAGCAAACAGGCAAGAAATCCTGTTACTACAAAGACAAACCCCAAATATTCTTGAGAATTCAATAAATGTACTGCGATGATGTATCTGTCATTAGAGATAAAGCTGTTGCCTACACTTGCCTGGAAATAAAATTAATCCATAAAAAATTAAGAATTCTCTTTTTAATAGAGGTTGCCATATCAGATACTCATAAACTCCAAACTATTTGGAATGAAAAGCTTTCAAAACAGGGACTTGGCAGAAGAAATCAAACCATGTGGGGATAGGATGAAGCACAGATCATTTCCAGTATCCTGTCTGCTATGGGAGTTATACTGAGGATGCTTTTAGTGAATCAACACAAGATAAGCTTATGTTCTAATACTTTTATTCAACTACAAAAAAGCAATTATTTTATCTACCTGCACAACAGTCTGCCTAGCATTAAACTAAAAAAATATTAGGATAGCAACTTAGCCCAGTAACATTTCTATCTCAATACTATCAGGTATAAGACGGGATTTGGTTCAGTTGTTTCATTCATGTCTGACTCTTCATGATCCCATTTAGGGTTTTCTTGGCTAAGATATTGGAGTGGTTTGCCATCTCCTTCTCCAGCTCATTTTGCAGATGAGGAAACTGAGGCCAACAGGGTTTAGCAACTTGTCCAGGGTCACACAGCTAGTAAGTATCTGAGGCTGGATTTGGACTCAGGAAGATGAGTCTTCCTGTCTCTAAGCCTGGCATTCTATTCATTGTGCTACCTAGATGCCCCATAAGATGGGAAGAACAAGAAAAACGATGTAATTCCACCCCATTGGCTCTGTCTACGCTGTGCCCTATGGGACACGTGTGGAGCTAGACTCCTTTAGTATACGTGATCTAGGCAGTGTCCTCTAACCAAAACCAACAGGAGCAGAGGTGGGAGGGGCTGATTATACCAATTACTGTAACAACAAACAACTATAACAAATAGTAACAATAATAGTAATAATGAATGACCTCAAATATCCTTAAGAACTCAGCTACTGAACTGTACTGAAACCAGAGCAGTATCATAGACCAAAATGTTGCCCACAATTGCCTACATACCACATTACATGGATCTGTAAAAAATTAGGAACTGTGTTTTTAACAGTTACCATCAGTCAAGTTTTTATTGTCTCCAAGCTAAGTGGAGTGAAAACTTTCCAAAATAAAAATATCTAGTGAAAAAAAATCAAAATTATGGCAGAACGGGTGTGAGTACATGTTATCTCCATCATACTCCCTGCTACTGAAATTGTATCAAGGATCCTTTCAGGGAACCTCTAGAAGATGGGCTCACATTGTAATACTTTTATTCAACTACGAAAATTAGTTTGCTAGAGATTACGTACTGCACAATATTAAATACAAAAAAGTATGAGTAGTTTAGAGACTTTTTATAAGCCTGTTCTCAGAACTCTAAAAAATTGAGAATGACTTTTCTATAACAATATTTTGTGGGGGTACCATATTTATATGTTAATAATATTTATAATTACATTTATAATATAAAATGGTTCAAAGTTTACTCTGTCTTGGAGGCAACTGGGTATAACGTACAATGTGTCTGCCTTTTGTAAGACTAGAGTACAATTATCCCTTCCACATCACTGGGGTTAGGGGCACATTGTCCCTACGATCCGGAAAATCCCTGTAAAATTTTTGGCCCTCCCTTTGTACCGGAGAAGAAATCTGAATTATTATATTATAAAATATGCTGACATTATACAATTCTAAAAGTTTCTAAACTTTTTCTGTGTTGTCTGCTGTTTTCACAAAACTCCCCCCAAATTCCCATTTAATGTCTTATGCTAACCAGCACCCATGATGTAGAAAGTTGCAAAGTGGAAGGGATAACTGTATTTGTGTTTCCACTATGGAAATCTGAATATAAAACATTCTTGAAATGATTAAAACTGAATCTAGATGTGGAATGAGGTGAGACACTATCCCATTATTTTTTAATTTAGTTTGTGAAGGAGCCATGCCATCTCTTCTTTTCTCCCACTTAATTCAGTAGGAGACTACACTACATGTAAAGTGAGCTAAGAGTCAGAATCTTAGGATCATAGTTCTAGATCTGGGAAGGGACTCAGAGGTCTCTAATCCAACTCCTTCATTTTACAGATGAGGAAACCGAGGCCCAGGGAGTCAACTTCATGAATTCATTAAATGCTGAACTAACTCTCTGGGATCCCTGAGTGATGTGAAAACATAAGGATTTAGGCTCAGAAGACCTGGGTCCTACATTCAGCTCTGCTGTGTAATGTCTATTGGGACTCCTGCCTTCTAAGTGATTTTGTCACTTCACCTATAAAATATATATAATATATTATATATATATATATATATATATATATAAAATATAATCATAGACTTGTTAGAATGAGAAGCATCCTAAGAGATCATCTAAGAATGGACATGAGGCTAGGTGGTACAATGGAAAGAATGTTGGAACTGTAGTCTAAAGACCAGGGTTTGAATCTTTACTTTCTATTTACTGCCTATGTGACTTTGGGTAAACCATTTAAATTTAAAATTTAAAACTATTTAAATTCCTCAGCTGTAAAATAAGAGAACTGGACTGGATGGCCTCTAAAGTCCCTTCTCAATCTATGATTCTATAATCTAAATCCTTACATATAATCTATATAAGACATATAGGTTATATATTCTAAATCATTATATACAATCTACGTAAGACATATAGATTACATATAATCTAACTCCTTATATAAAATCTACACGAAACATATAGATTACATATAACCTAAATCCTTATATGTAATCTACATAAAACAGATAGATTATATACAACCTAAATGCTTATATGTAATCTACTTAAACAGATTATATATAACCTAAATCCTTATATATAATCTACATGACAAATAGATCATGTGTAATCTAAATCCTTATATCTAATCTCCAAAAAACATAAGTTACATATAATCTAAACCCTTATATATCATCTATATGCTATATATATAGATGATATATAATCTAAATTCTTATATAAATGAGGAAATTTAGGGCTAGAGAAATAAAGTTACTTGATCAAAGCCACATAGGGAGTAACAAAGCTAGAGTTCTTTCAGGGTCCCTTTTGGTTCTTAATCTACTGCTTCTTTAATTTTTTCATCTGACTTTCTATGGTTATTGTGAGAAATAACTGATAAATGATTGAAGAGTACTTAGACTATTTCAAGGTTTAACATTTCCCCCCAAAGGTAATGAACATTCTACAGAGTTACTGTTTTCAGCTCAGTTGCCAAGGATTACCTTATTTAGTATTTACCTATCAAAAAAAGCTTTGCCAGTGATATACCTTGCAACTCAAAGGGTTTCATTCCCCAAGAGCCCTCTGTGGGAGGGGAACTTCACAAAACTCTTAAGCACTGTTCACTGGATCCGTATAGAATTGTATTCAAAGAGCTGAGAAAGCTCCATTCACTGGTTTCAAACAAATTACACACATTTAACATGATGTGAAACTTCTCCTGCTATACAAATAGCAGCTTTTGCCATTGTGCTCCAAAGAAAGCCCAAAGACGCTAGAGAAGAGGAATAGGGATTGCAAAAAAAAAAAAAAAAAAGAGGTGGCCCTGTTCAGACATAGAAATTACGCTCATTAGGACTGAGTGGGGCAGGGGGGGAGGGAACATATTCTGAAAAGACTGTTGCATGGAAAATATAATTTGCACACTGACCATTAATTGGATTTTCAGGAACAATTCACTACTGTATTCAAAAGAGTCTAATTCTCTTCCCTGATATAATACAATTGCTTCTTCTATTACTCCCACATGCCAGAGGTGATTGCTAGGAAAGGGGTCCTGAATAACCCAGTCCAGTATTAATGAATTTTTTTAAAGGAAGACACAAGACATCAAGAAATGGATAGGAAGGGAGACTCAGAGGCCATCCTATCATAGGAAAGTAGATTTGGGAAGAAAGGGGCTTGGAGACCATTTAGTCCAACCCCTTAATTTTACAAAGAGGACCCAGGGTCACACACAGGTAATAAATAGCAGTGCCAGAACTGAAATTCAGGTCCTCTCCTCCCTGGATCAGTGTTTGGAGCACAGTTCCATTAGGTCTTCATAATCTTCTATTAAAAATATGATCAAAACAATAAGTAAATATCATTTGAGATCCCCTCAAACTCAATTTGGTGATTTAAGGAGAATATTCAAGGAAATTCACTTTATTTGCAGCAGCTCTTTACATGTTTGAGTCCTATACAAATATAAAACACCTTAATTTTACATAATCTGAAGAGAAAAAGGGCAGCTTGGTGGATGGTAATTAGTCATTGAGAGTCAGAAATTTAGGACTCCTCTATATCATCATCAAGAAGTATTTATTGGGGTGGCTAGGTGGCACAGTCAATAGAGCACCAGCCTTGGAGTCAAAAGGACCTGTGTTCAAATCCAGCCTCAGACACTCTACCCAAAAACTAGCCGTGTGACCTCGGGCAACTCACTTAACCCCAATTGCCCTCCAAAAAATAAAAAAATTAAAAAAGAAGTATTTATTTACTCTTCACTGTGTACAAGAAAAAGTAGATCATCTCAGTAAACAGAAGGCCAGTCTTAGATTCAGGAAGATCTTGGCTGATGACACATAGTTGATGCGTGACCCTGGACAAATCACTTAACCTATTAGTGCCCGGGATCCTAAGTGGCAGATGTACAACAGTGCCAGGAGTTGTCACACCAAAAGCTGTTCACAATATTAAAATCACAGGTCTTTGCTTCCCCTGTCCCCTTCAAATACGCTTGGTAGGCCTGGGAATTACAAAGACATATAGGAGAGAGTCCCCAACTTTAAAGAGTATGGAACTATATAAACTAATTGGGGGAAGAAGGGAAAATCCATGTTAAAAGATAATTAACAATATAAAATAGACCCAGTGAATACCAAAAGGAGCACTGCAAATGCCAAGTGCCATTACAACCAGAAGAGGCCATTTTGGACCAGAGTAGTAAGGGAAGACTTTTCTGAGAGCACAAGGTAGAGACACGGCAGACATTTAACAAATACTCATTGGTTGGTTGACTGAGGAGGTGGGACCATATGGTGCTGACTCATGTAATTTAATCACCTTAGAGATAGGATTCTAGATCCTTTTGTATTATGAGCCCCTTTCATAGACTGGCAAAGCCTTTGCCAATGCCCCCTTATAGCTATAATTGTTTCTTTAAAAATCCAGATTGCCCAATGGATCAAGCACCGGCCCTAGAGTCAGAAGGACCTGAGTTTATATCTGGCCTCAGAAACTTGACACTTCTTAGCTGTGTGACCATGGGCTTTCTTAACCATTTAACCCCAATTGCTTCACCCCCAAAAAATCATAGTGGAAGAAAACATTAAATTTCAGTGAAAGCTTAGTAAAAATAATGATGTAATTTTTTCCCATCCAAGTTCATAGACGCCCTGAAATCTATTCGTGGATGATTTGGGGGTTCATGGACCTTGGGTTAAGAACCCCTGATCTAGTACAATTGTCTTCTAGATGAGGAAACTGGGGACAACAGACTTGTCCAAGGCCACAGAGGTAGTAAGTATCAGAGGTAATATTGGAACTCAGGTCACAGGAACTCCAAATGCAGTGGTCTTTTTGCTATACCACACTCTCCTGCTACTACAACAAATTGTGATTGGGGGGAGACTTAGTTTCTCTAAGTTTAAAGTGGTCTAATCCCCAATACCCAGACATTATCTCCCTACCCCTAGCACAAAAGAAAAGTTTCCAAGACTCAACAGCAGTCCCCCTGTTACTTCCGTCTTTCATCTTCTTTTGCCCATGCCCAACTCCAAAATGGTACCAGTAGTCAATACACACAGTTTCTTTGATTAAAAAGAGATTGTTGTCCTAGTGCTAATCCATAGCCTCTAACTGCATCTCCAGTATTGGTATGTCCAGTCTATAATTCAGTGCAAGAAAGATAGCTATTTTATTTTTCTGTGCCATCAATATACTTGCCATTGACCTCTTTAGGTGATTGTAAAGAATGATGATAGTGTGTTTCTAAGGATCTTTGAGTTAAGAAGAGATCATTCCATCAGACTGCAACTTCTCTTAAGGCTTGGATAATACTATCCACCATAATAGCCACCTTGCACAAAAGATAATAGATCTTTGAAGCTCCTACTCCTCCGTGCCTTCCTTGTTTGAGTGGGTCTTTTCACTCACCATTTTCATTCAAAATATCTGTGACACTACCACAGAATACTCATGTACGTCCTCTTGACCTCTATCTATAAACAGCCTTTCTCACAATGAGATGTTCCAAGTTTAGGAGACTGGCTATTTTCAACAAAGAATTAATTGCAAAGTAATTAAGTTTAGAGCAAGGGAATAGATGAACCCTGTCTATCAGAAAGGAACAGTGTGCACAGTGACATAATCAACCAAAGAGATGATGCTTTAGATTAAAAAAAATCTTTCTTTTCTCAAGCTCAAAATGAAGCATCCTGTCACTTATATTGACAAGATAAATCTAAGCTGCTTAAAGAAGTCCTTCATTTTGCTCTCATTAAGTTGTGAGGTTAAGGATTTTACCCTCGACATCCATGAAAGTGATGGCAGGCTTTCACCTTGAAAAGTTCTCTGAGCTGAACTACATTCACACACTAAGCCCATTGACAAATATAGTACCAGGATATGCTACAGAACTATATAGCTAAAAGTCAATTGCTCTGCTGGCTCCAGTCCAACTTGGTTCCACTTTCCTCAATGAACATGGTACATACAGAAAGCACCCAGGCACAGAAGGAATCATCCTCTTGCTTTGAGGCATGTAGGTCTTCCCAATTAATACAAAACAGATAGAAATGAAATAATAATAATAATAATTAAAATAAAAATCTGCCCAAATTCTCAAAGCCCAACAGAAGACCAGCTTTAATCAGGAGAGCAATAAGTATACTTTATTATAAAGTTTACCTGAATGTTTAATCTACTTAAATTGTTAGGCTTTTTCTGCCTTCATTTTCTTGTTTCTTCAGGGACCAAAGAGATGTCACCCTGTATCAAAGATTCCTTCCTGACTGCATGTCTGTAGATAATACTAAAAAGCAGGTATTTTTATAGCTTTTGACACTGCTGACCACTCTTTCTAGAGCCTTCCTACTGCCATCTCCCTTGCCTCTACCTTTTTTCTTTTTCTGCCTATCTGGCCCCTTCCTTTTCAGCGTTCTTTGTTGATTCATCACTCATTTTTTGGTCCCTAATGCTACGTAGCCATCAAGGCTCTATCATAGACTTTTCTGTTTACTCTCTCTTGGTAATCTTATTACTCCCTGAAGTTCAATGATCATCTCTAAACAGATGTGTGTGTGTGTGTGTGTGTGTGTGTGTGTGTGTGTGGAGCACTGATTTTGGAGTTTGAAGACTTGGATTAGAATCTCTCTGATGCTTGTTGATTATGTAACATCGGACAAGTCACTTAACTTTCCTAGGTCAAATTTTTCTCAACTCTAAAATGAATGAGTTGCACTAGATAGTTCCTGAGGTCCCTTCCAGATTTATAGCTGTGATTCCATGACTCACAGATATATTTTATAAATTCAGCTCACATTTCTTTATTGAGTTTCCATTTGCTAGCTGCCTGTTGGTCATCTCTTCCAGAATGTCCTATAGAAGGGGTGGCTAGGTGGCGCGGTAAATAGAATACTGGTCTGGAGTCAGGAGAACCTGAGTTCAAATCTAGCCTCAGACACTTAATGTTTCTGTTAAGTGATCTTGGGAAAGTCACTTAATCCCAATTGCCTTACCTTTTCTTCTCCAAAAAGCAAAGAAAAGAAAAAAGAAAAAGAATGTCCTGTAGGCACTTACAACTCATCATGTCCAAAATGGAAATCACCATCTTCTTTGCTACAACTACCCCTCCTTCAAACTTCCCAATTCCTGTGGAGGGTAACACTCATCCTTTCACTCAACCAGGTTCACAATCTTAATCATCCTTGATTTTTCCTTCCCTCTCCTTCACTCCCCAATTCATCCCATCAGTTACCAAATCTTCTTTACTCTACTTTTATAAAACTGTCACACACAAACACACACAAACTCTGTGAGGGCAAGGAGAGTTGTGTTTTTATAGACTTGGTGCTTAGTCTGTTGTTGTTAAGTCATTTCAGTCATATCCGACTCTTCGTGAGACCCATTTGGGGTTTTCTTGAGAAAGATACTGAAGTGGTTTGCCATTTCCTTCTCCAGCTCATTTTGCAGATGAGGGAACTGAAGCCAAAAGGGTTAAGTGACTTACCCAGGGTCATCTAGCTATTAAGTATCTGAGGCTGGATTTGAACTCAGGTCTTGCACAAAGTATATAATTATTAAATGAATTGAATATTTACAATTAGCACTCTAGTCATATAGCCAATTGTCTTAAGCTTTGGAATATAAGATGAAAACTCTTTTAAAAAAAGAACATAACATTTACTCTAAGAAGAAATAATCATTTGGAAATTTATCATCCAGCTATCAGCAACATTGATGTAGCAGAGACAGGAGACCAAAAAGAGATGGGATATATTAGATCTTTTTACAGAAAGAATTGAACGCTTAGGTTTGGGGGCTATTTTTCTTCATTGTTTCAGGCTGAGTTGAAACACGTGGGAGGGAAGTATGAGAGTGAGGCTGTGGAAAGAAGAAGGGTGTCATTGGTCTCCTTTCATCTCACTCATGCAGAGGACGCACAAAACCACATAAGTGCCAAGTTTTAACTCTGCTTCCTCCCTGTATAGAGTAATGGGTGTAACCTCTGAAGATGGTAGAGTGGCAATCTTAGTAGGTTGGACCAACAAAGTACAAAAAGAGTTTTGGGGAAAAGTTTTCCCAAAGTGTCACCTTTACCTACTCTGGGAGTTAAATGACTTAGGGAGGAATTTTATCCTTTTCTTTTACATTAAGGATAATATAAATGAGTCTAAGGGAAAGAAAATAGTAGACAATAAACACCATAGTGACATTCCAAATGCTTGGTTTAATACATATTATCTAAGTCTATTGGTTATTTATTTGTAGACTGCCATATTAGGTATCAGCTCAGATCACAACACCTTGGTTATTGATTCAGCTCAATAGTCTCCTTGTCTTTCATTATTGTTTAGTATTGGCTCTGCTTGCACCATATTGAATACCACTGACTCATATCATGCTGTATTGTGAATGAGCTCTTATAGAACATCATGCTCTTTCCCGTAGCTGACCTACATTGTCTTTTACTCTGAATGACTTTAATGGATTAAGATCTGATTCACATGAGTTTCCATGTGTGAGACTGCTGGGTGCCAGTCAATGCCCTTCATGTACTTTCTGTGACACTGTCACAATTTGTTTCCAGTTTGGTTTCCTGAAACTCATTTGAGACCTAATGCTAATGATGAGTTTCTCTTAGGAAAGCCCACATTCACATACTGTGATCTCCTTTTGTCAGAACAAGCATCAATGTCTTAACTTCTCTACTGAGAAACTATAGTGGAAGTCTAGCCAGTTAGTGATTGATTGTGATAAATTAACCAAAATACATGTTATATTAGTCCAGGTCTATTTTAAATAGCCAAGTGGACAATTTTTATTCTAACCATCTCTGAGAAATAAGGTTTATCATCCAGTGATCTTTCTGGAGGCTATTTTATATTTTCCCTGAATCTTCTTCTGGACAGGAGTTTGGATTTTAAAATTTTCCACCCATATCTTAAATGATCAATTTACAAAATATCACCCCCAACATGTAATAATGAGCCTGTGGTTTTTGAATAGCTATTTAACTACAATAAAATTTAATCACAGGATTCAACACTGGTAACAACTAAGGCTATAAAATTAACCAACCTGAAAGGCAGAATAGTCTTTACTATATAATTATCAAAAAGGGGACAAGGACATTTTAAGAAAAAACAGGGAAAGGTTTTAGTTTTAAAAAAAAATTTTTTGTATTGTAATGACCTTTAAAAGTAGATATTGCACATTGTTAGCACTCTCCCTTCACCCTTCCCTCTCCAAAAAGAATGGTGTACATTTTCCTTGCTATACTGTAAGAATTGGGAAAGCTGAGTGATAATTTCTCTAAAGGGAAACATTATCTATTTGCCTAATGATTCTACAAGGAGTTCATAAGTATCATCTCTCTTAGAAATAATAATACTTTGCTTTTATATACTATCTTTCTCCAAGGAGCTCAAAGCATATTACAGACACTACCTAATTAATCCTCCCTGCATCCCCAGGTGGTAGGTAGGTGGCAGGTATTATTAAGATTCATCATCATCTCTAAGGTGAAGGGAGGGAGAGGAAGAGGAGGAAGGAAAGAGAGAGAGACAGAGAGAGAGACAGAGAGAGAGACAGAGAGACAGAGACAAAGAGACAGAAATAGAGAGATGAATGCCAAGTAAATTAGGTTCTGACCACATGACACCAAAACAGCCAGTCAATTCATTGAAAAGGGGGGAACAGTTCAACTTTTTTCCAGTTGTTTGACTGAACTTAAAATAAAAATTAAATCCAGTTATATTGGTATCATATAGACACAGTCTGAATGGTAGTGCCAAGGAAAGAACCCACATCTCCTGACTTTCAGCCTGGTGGTCTAGTCAGAAGACTATTTTGGACAACACTTATGATATGAAAACTCAGTTTTTCCATCTTGTGCTGGACACTGTACTATCAAATAAAGTCTCACCCATATGGCTCCAGCTCCAGCTCTACTATTTATTGTTCTTTGATTGTAAGCAGAGCCAATGAAGGTTGTATAGTCCCCAAAGTGCACGCTTGGGTGGGGGGATGGAATGATCTGGTTTGGCGGTCCACACCATGCAAACCAATCGAATCGTTGCCATGTCTCCATTTCATTCTGTGCTATGTGCAGACAATCGAAACCTCAGGGTTTGCAGAGGCAAGTCTGCTGAATTGTACTGTTTTAAGTGCTGCTCCATTTTATTCCAAACATGCCACAGGCGGATATCAGCTTCCCATTGTTGTGCTCTTTTCCTCTCCCTGGAGAGGAAAGCATACACCATGGTCTTGATCAATAACACAAGAATGAGGAAGGGGGTGCTTAGGCCAAGACAGATTAAAGCTTAAATTAAAAGTCAAAGTGGCACTCCCTAACTTCAGAATGCTTTAGTGCCAAGCTCCCTGGGGACTACAGACTCCTCTTAAACCACAAAACTTAGTTCTCCAAAAGAAAAAGGCCCAAGAGAAATATCAATCAAATTAATAAACTAGTTGTCTCTGAACTACTTTTTTTTGTTTTTTGTTTTTGACAAGACATTATGGTAAATAGTTTCTGATTCATACTTACCTAGAATTGGAGTATGTGACTTGTTGTTGGGTATTAAAAATATAAAACAGATAATGAAATAGAAATAAAACAATAAAAATATCAAATGAATAAAAGTCTTAAAGGAAAGGTATAATTTTGCTCAAATCTGGTACTACCTGTGTTACTTGAATTACCTTCAATTCTTAAGGATATTGGCTATAGCCATTTGTAGCTTTCAGTTCGTCTCTAGAAATGGGCAGGGAACCAATGACATCTTTACTGTATCTCTCAGTCCCACTGTCCCAATGGGCTCTGATACTGAGAACTCCTATTATCTCCTTCCAGGGGGAAACCACTTATCCCAACCTGCCTGATTGATTCTAGCTTCTCCCTGGTCCAAACAAGAAGAGTTTCCCTAAGCATCCATTCGAGCCTAACCCTCCAGGGCTCAGAAATTTAGTTTTCCCCATTGCTATTGCTACAATGCAAAATCCAAACCTTTAAGGGGTCTTGAAGCCTCTCTCCTAATTACCTCTTTTTTGTCCTTTTTGTCCTCTAACCTCCGAAAACCTCCAAAACTACCCCAGACTCTTTTCTCCTTCTATTACGTCCTGGCCCAGACCATGCTTCTCCCAGATGTCTCTACTCTTTTGTGAGAGGCACATGTATGCTACTTGCAATTGTTTCTATGCTTCCCAAGGATTTCAAGTATTATCAGTGCCCCCCTTAATTCAGCACCCTGGGACAAAGCCCCAATCATCCCACCTTACTTTTGGTCCTGATTCTTTGAGAATCAATGTAGCTGGCCCTTGGAACCAAGAAGACCCATACCCTGAGCAAGTCCCTTAACCTCTTCAAGACTGAAAGTTGAAAAGAGGTTGCTGATCTACATTGGTAGGAGGATTTTCCTCCTCTGGGAGTTCTCTGTGCCAATAAAATCACAGCTCAAGTTAATATCTCTGTCTCAATACCGCCCTGCCCAAAACTTATTGGTGTCTTCCTCTGAGAAGTCTTCCCGGGTTAATTCCATGTACTCTAATTACTTCAACAATCCCCCTTCCCCACAAATCCACTGCCACAATTACATTTAGCTCTGTACAATTATTAATTTAATTAACTGTTTATCACATATTTGCACATATTTCTCATGGGTAGTTGTTCTTCCTGCTCCTTGTGTTTGACACCTTACGGAGGCAGAAAATAAATGAAATGGAATATAGTATCTGATGTTTATTCTGTACATATATATATATATATATATAGTCTCTCCCAGTAGAATGTAAACTCCTTGAAGGCAAGGATATATATTTTTTTGGTCTTGGTATTCCCAGCACATAACCCACTGTCAGGCACATAGTAGGCAATTAATAAGTATTGCTTGATTGATTCATGGAAAAAGAAATAGGCTTAGAAAATCTGGGATAAGAACTCAACTGTGTCACCTTGGGCAAATCACTAAATCCTCTAGACCTTCACAAATGGGGATACTATTAATTTACTTGGGTTGAAAAAAATGAGATAATTGAGATGAATGTGTTTTGTAATCAGAAAATATATATATGTAAATGCAATGAATTACTATTAGGAGTTCCTTGAAGGTAAAAACCATGCCAATTATTTCCTTTGTTGATGCCCTCAATACATAATATGGTGGTCTACTTACAGAATTCACTCATTATTGTTCTTACAGACTATCTGCCTATATTTTAGGTCTCCTCAGTACTTATAGCTAAACACTAGCAGGAAGCATGCCCTAAATAAGGAGGAGGAGGAGGCATGCTTTCATTCATATAAGACAATTGCCTCAGATGTTACTTGGCCATACTGGTCATTCACCAAAGTCATGACTCTTGTTCAGGCTTTAGAATTTTTTTTTTTGATCCCTGGGTAACAATCTGATGATCTTTTCTGATTAATCCTTTAATCATATCCTCTGCTCACAAGTGTCCTGTCCCATAATTACCTTTGTGGTGTGGAGGAAGACGAGGGGAACAGCAGTAGTAATAGTCGTATCAAGGACCTGTCATCTATTTCCTTGTCTGATCAAGGCAGGGTTTTCCATAGCTCAGAATCAGAAGATGAGTTTCATTCCATTCCATTTACCATACACTTATTAAGAACTTACATGGGGGGGGGGGCTAGGTGGCGCAGTGAGTAGAGCACCGGCCCTGGAGTCAGGAGTACCTGCGTTCAAATCCGGCCTCAGACACTTAACACAAAAAAAAGCTAGCCGTGCGACCTTGGGCAAGTCACTTAACCCCAACTGCCCTCCAAAAAAGCAAAAAAAAAAAAAAAGCAAAAAAAAAAAAAGAACTTACATATAGAGAGAGCCATCATGGTACAGTAGACAGAGTGTTGAACAAGGAATTCAAAAGATCTGGTTTAAATGTGCTTTTCTTTTTTTGCCTTATATTTTTAGAGGAGGGAAGGCAGGGTACTTGGGGTTAAGTGACTTGCCCAAGGTCACACAGCTAGTAAGTGTTAAGTGTCTGAGATCAGATTTGAACTCATGTCCCCCTGACTCCAGAGCTGATACTCTATTCCCTGTGCCACTTAGCTGCCCCATAAATGTGCTTCTGATATTATTAGTTATGTGACCTTGGCCAGGTCATTTAACCTCTATGAAGCCTGGACAACTAATTACTTATGACATATTTTTGTCAACAATCAACAAGCATTTATTACATACTTACTGTAGGTACCAGGCCCTGTATAGATTACCATTGTGGACTCAAATTTATATATGACTTTAAATGTTGCAAAGTTCTCTACATACATTTTCTCATTTGATTCTCATGACCCTGTCAGAGATTATTCCCATTTTACAGATAAAGAAACTGAGGTTGATATTGCCACTTTAGAGATGAGAAAACGGAGGCTTAGAAAAGTGAAGCGATTCCTTGGTCATGGCTAGTGTGTGTCAGAAGCAGGATCTGAACTAGGTATTCCTGACTCTGAGTCCAGCACACTGTCCTATTGTACCACACTTACTGTCCTAGATTTAGAACCATAAGTAATGTGGAGTCGTTAGGGTTTTGTCCCAGGGTGCTAAGTTTAGTGGGCACTAAGACCACTTGAAATCCATCAGAAACATAGAAACCATTGCATTTAGTACCCACCCAGCAGGAGCAATTCATTAAATTGGGAAGCTAGCGGAGAGGAGAATGGAGTTTCTTCCATTTTTGGTCCTGCTCCCTAATCCAGGCCCAAGTAGACTCCCCAGTCTACTATATAGCCTTATACCAGTGTCCTAGGGTATTTGATTCCTCTCCCCTTTGACCCCTGAAATGAGGTTGTATTGCCAAGAGTCTTAAGTGTTGTGATTATACTTTCCCAATACACAAAAATTCTTAGTTAAAGCTTTGATTGGAGAAAGTTCCTACATTCGGAGTTTCCTACTTGGTGTGTGAGCAGAACATTATGCCACAGTCAGAGAAGGAGATGTAAATGTTTAGTCTTTATGGATATTACAATCAGGCACAGCAGACGATTTTGATGGATATATAACTATAATACAGTTGTTCAGTTGTATGTGACTTTTCGTGAACCCATGTGGGGTTTTCTTGGCAGAGATACTGAAGTGGTCTGCCATTTCCTGCTCCAGCTCATTTTTTCAGATGAGGAAACCAAAGCAAACAGGGTTAAAGTGACTTGCCCAGGGTTACACAGAACTGAGGCCAGATTTGAACTCAAGGTAGATGAATCTTCCTGACCCCAGGCCTGGAACTCTATCCACTGCACCACTTGGCTGTCCAGCTATGATACACAGATGCAAACAAAATGCTGGGCTATATTTTAACTTCCATGGCTTTCTTTCTTCCTTGCTTGTGTGTGTCCCAAGGTGGGTGGGACAAACACTTGCAATTAGTCTATTGTATTAAAAGGCTGAGAAAGAATTTTCCATCCTAACCTCACCAAAATTCTTTTACTTAATTCACCAGACTCCACACAAATTCAGACCTTTTCTCTATCCCCACCCATGCCTTCCTCTTGTCCCCTCTCTTGGCTTCTCTGATCACCCTCCTTTCTCTGAATATAAAGACAGTTGATTATAGAAAATCTGTTTGGAATTAAACTTAGAATTATTTATATCTCAGAGCTTGGTTTTGTTTTTTATGTCAGCAGTCAGAAAAGAAAGATTGTTAGGTGCCTTGCCCTTTAAATAGGGCATGGGTGGGATCCCAAAGCTCTGATGATAATGCAAAATACTTTTCTTTTTGCATCTTCTTAACAGGCTCTGTGTGAGGTGGAGGGGGCCTACATCTCAAACTATAAAAGAAACATCTTAAATACAATAATACAATTGTCAGTGATAACCAATATAGGGTACATGACGATGGGGTATAGGTTAGTGGAAATAACACTTAGAATCAGGAGACAAAGGTTGGAATGTGTGTGTGTGTGTGTGTGTGTGTGTTTTCTTTCTATTTTTGAATATTCCCCAGCTTGGTAAGTCACTAAATCTCTTTGAGCCTTAATATTCTCATCAGCAAAATAAAGTACTTTGTCATCCATAAAACCTAAAAATACATCCAATATAGATAAGGTAAATTTGTGGTTTTCTAAGTCAATATGCAGCTTCAGGGATCACTTTCTATTTGAGGTGGACATTACTGGACAGCACTGTGCAATTTCTCTTCCTAATTACTTCACATACAACTCTCTACGATATTTATGCACTCTCTCCCTTTCCATCAGGACCTTCTTTCATGTTAGTTCATCATGCTGAAAACTGTTTTCTCTATGGTAGTCTTAAATGAGAGAGTAAATGTCTTGGCACGTTCAGAAAGATGAGAAAATAGATACTTCTATGAAATATTGGCTGAAATTTGGTTCTTAGATTATAAGTCACAGGTTTTAAACATTTTTTTGTGTTCATTTGTCTTGTAAAGCCCATGAACCTCTTCTGAGAATGTTTTTAAATGTATAAAATAAATATCGGGCATTTCAAAATCTTAGTGCAACTTGAAATCTTAGTAGTCTAAAACTCCACTAAGACTTTTTGGAAAACTCTCTACATAGGATTAAATAGGACATAATTATATTGAAATATCTTTATAAAAAATTCATGGACTCCAGATTGAGAATCCCTGGGCTAGATTTAAATAGTGTTATATTATCTTTTTGTCTCTTGTTATTATGGATACTATATTTCTACCACCCAGCAGCAGTACCTGGTAAATATTATTGTTGTTGTTGTTCAGTCATGTCTGACTCTTCATAATCTCATCTGAGGTTTTCTTGGCAAAGATACTGGAGCGGTTTTGTCATTTCCTTCTCCAGATCATTTTATAGATGAGGAAAACGAGGCAGAGTTAAGTGACTTGCCCAGGGTCACACAGCTAGTAAGTGTCTAAGGCCAGATTTGAACTCATGAAGATGAATCTTTCTGACTCCAGGTCCTGTATTCCATCCAAAGCGCCACCCAGCTGCCTGCCTAGCAAATAGTTAGGTACATCTTTTTTGACTGAGTAAAGAAGAAGCAATGATCTGGTAAAATAAATAGAACCCTTGCATTGGGATAAAGGAGTTCTGGGTTTTAGTCTGGAGATCTGACAGTAAGAAGATGGATAATTATAGGTAAGTTTGACCTCTCTGGCTCCCTATCTTATGCTGTTGTGGTAAGGAGCACTGACAAATTCAAGTATCTTCTCAGAGGAGAGCAATCAGAATGTGGAAGCATTTTTTAATCAATCTTATAACTAGGAAGAGCTGAAGGAACTGGGGTTGTTGAGGCTACAGAAAGGAAGACTAAAGGGAAATTATCATCACTTCAAACATCTGAAGGACTAGCCGGTGGAAGGTCTCTCCTACATTCTATAGTGCTCTAAGAGACAGAACCAGGCAAATGGATGAAAATTACTGGTAGGCAGTTTTAGATCTAACACAATTTCCTAAGAATCAAAACTAACAGCAGTAAGTAAGTAAGTAAGTAAGTATCTTGTGAGACAGCAAGTACCCTGGTCCATGGATATTCCAAAAGGAAGGATCTGGATGACCGTACATCCCTGAAACTAGAGAAGAAATGAATGTTCTTATTCTAATGGACTCTTTGGTGGGTAAGGAGG
This sequence comes from Pseudocheirus occidentalis, assembly GCA_028646575.1. Classification (NCBI taxonomy): domain Eukaryota; kingdom Metazoa; phylum Chordata; class Mammalia; order Diprotodontia; family Pseudocheiridae; genus Pseudocheirus; species Pseudocheirus occidentalis. Next base: position 115,247,614 of record CM053598.1, on the reverse strand, counting down.
CAGCTGGAACATTTTGGAATACCATCACTGTTGTTCCGCTGTAGATTTCTCCTTGTGTCACTTGGCACAGTCTTATAAAGGGAAAAATCCCAGAACAAGGTCATGACAAGCTTTCTATGCAATTTCTTTCTGGGGTATGTGCACCAGTTTCCTTCCCTTTCTCTTTAGGTGTCTAACCACATCTTTCATATGTGCTGTGGTGATTACTTTGTTCCCAATTGCTTAAAGATATGTATATATCCAAAGAGGTCGGCATTATCAGGCAATAGAAGCTTAACTGACCTTTGTTGTTATGAGATGCATTGGTTGTGGTTGTTACTGAGTCATTTTAGTCACGTCCGACTATTCGTGACTCTATTTGGGGTTTTCTTGGCAAGGGTACTGGAGTGGTTTGCCATTTTCTTCTCTCACCAACTCATTTTATGCGTGAGGAAACTGAGGCAAACAGGGTTAAGTGACTTGCCCAGGGTCACCTGGCTAGTAAGTGTCTGAGGCCAGATTTGAACTCAGGAAGACAAGTGTTCCTGATTCCACTCCAACACCAACTACCCTGCTGAGACCCTGGAGGAGTCAATAATGCTCTTAGCTTCATTTTCTCACCTGTAATGACAGCTAGCCAGCATTTATAGGACATTTCAAGATTTGTAAAGTGCTTTTTACAGATGTTATTTCATTTGATCCTCAAAACCTTGTGAGGTAGGTGCTATTATTATCTCCATTTTACTGATGAGGAAACTGAGGCACAGTGGTTAAATGACCCGTCACATAGTAAATGTTTGAGGCAGGATTTGAACTCAGGTCTTCGTGATTTCAGACCCAGTACTCTATCCACTGTGCCACCTAGCTGGCTTGGAGAAAGCTGAATTAAGAGATTTAAAAATATATATATTGTAATATATATACATATATTTATATGTGCATACACACACACACATACACACACATATATATATATATATAAAATGAAGTTAGCAGAAGTAGGAGCTACCTCTTCTGTTCCTCCCTATCTTCACTCTACTCTTACTTCCTGTGAACTAAGAGGCTATTTAAAAAAAAAATATCCCAGAGCTGATTTGAAGGGGAAAAAAAGCAGAAAAGCAGAAGGACCGTGGTCCAAAAAGTAGAAAGGCCATAGGATGAAAATCTAACTTTGGAGGGACCTCAGAGTCCATCTAATCCAACACTTTTCAGATAAAGAAACTGAAGGCCAGAGACATTAAGTGATTTGCCCAAATTCACACTGAGAGTAAACATCAGAAATGGCGTGTAAATCCCGATCTTCTGACCAAAAACCTAAGCTCTATACCACAAGGCATTCTTGTGATGGAAGCACCTTAATTAACAGTAGGTACATAATTTACTATTTTCAGAGAGCTGGGCGTTCATCTGAGGTTTTTGTCAATGTCATAGAAGAAATTTTGCAAAATATCCAAGCAAGACAAGGATTATAAGGCTATTAAACTACCAGACCTATAGATTAGAAATTTCCTTAGTGAATTTCACAGCAATGTGAAAGAGATTGGTTTAACCATTCATTTTGGAAAAACAAAGTATATTAAAAATGCATGTTGCTCAGAGACGCAATCATGAATCTGCATGACAACCAAAGAGCTAGCTCTGTTCAATGATACTATTTGATAACACCTAGGAAGGCATAAAATAATGCGTACGTTTGTAGAAGGTGTTTGCTATAGCTGTGGAAGATGTCCTAGCAAAGACTTTAAAGGGAAGTGTGATGATCAATAAGTAGTAAGGTCATACAGATGCTCCTCCCTACAAATAACACAAGACCATAGGACCATAAATTTAGAGCTGGAAGGGACTTTAGAGGTCACTAACTCTAATGTTTCTTTTCATATAAGGGGAAACTGAGGCACAGAGAAGTTAAGTGACTTGCCCAGGAGGTCACATAGCTGGTATCTGAAGTAGGATTTCAACTCAGATCTTCCCATCCCCAAGGTCAACACTACATTTGCCACCTAGCTGCCTCCTTATTATGTCAAACCCCATTATACTGAAAAGAACTTGGGGGGCAGCTAGGTGGTGCAGTGAATAAAGCACCAGTCCTGGAATCAGGAGGACCTGAGTTCAAATCCAACCTCAGACACTTGACACAAAACAACAACAATAAATAAACAGATGAAAAATGTTGGTTCTATGACATGAAGCTAATGTGAAGCCCCTTAAGGTCATCTATTGGCACACATAAGTTGGCCATGCATGAAAACCTAGCAATGGGCTAGACTCCGAATTGAATAGGATACAGAGAGAAGGTTGGATTGTATTTGCAAAACGGCACAGTACTTTCAATGATTCCAAGATATTCAAAATTAAACAAGCAAGCAAACAAAAAACTTCATGTTTTTAATGCCAACATTATCCTACTGATTTTGTATGGCCGTCAATCTTGGATCCCCCCCTCCCACAATCTTCAAAAAATCAGAAATGAATGTGACTCAATGAGAAAGGAAGAGACAACTCATGGATATAAAAGTTATACAGGAAATGTATGATCAGAAAAAGAAATGTTCTGTTTATGTAAACATGTCCCACTTGAATGATGCACTAACATCCACAGACGGCCTGCACCATATTGGAAGGAAACTCAATGAAGAACCTGTGGGACAACAAGGACAAGAGTTGTCCATGATGAGAAATTGTGAATCATTGCAATAGGTGCCATTAAAGGGAGCATGAGCTTTCATGGATTCACAGATCCATTAAATTACAGAAATATTACTCGCAGCATGAAATACAGAAGGCAGGGAGCCCGTCCAATTAGTTTGTCATTATATATATATATATATATATACACACACACACACACACACACATACATAAATATATACACACATTTATGTATTTATGTATGTGTATATATATGTATGTATGTATGTATGTATGTATGTATCTTGGATAAGTGCTAAAGATGGACGGTGAGCTGGGCCCAGAACTGAGAAGCAGAAGATTAGATGTATTGCTTTTGCGCAACTGGATTGTGCTTTCAACGAACTTAATCTTCTCAGGGTGAAAGAGCCCATCTCTAACATTCATATTCTCTAGGTAACGCCACAGAGCATGGCCCCCATGGCAGATTAAATCTGTATTTAAAAACCAGGCCAGTTAATAATCAGATGTAGAAAATTGACGACATAACAAATTTTCTTTTTTCTATCAAAGCAACTCATGAAGATAGCCTACTAAGGCAGGAACAGGCTGATGAGATCTTTGTCAGTGTTAGGAATACATCTAGACTGATAAAATAATGGAGCATTGAACTCTTACAGTAAATCAATTAGTATGTGGTTGCCAGCCCTAGAATGCCAGCCATGATCTTGGAGAAATTAAGATTACAAATGAACTAAAGAGCAGTGGAAACATGCATGGTGGGTTTAAATCAGCTTTAGCATGCTACTAACAATGACTACTTATAAGGAGTGATGGAAAAGACAATCCTCAATACTGTATATAATCTGAAAATAGGAGGACCGGTCAGAGGTAGCAAGGGTGATAGACAAGAGGGACAGTGGCAATATGAGATACGAAGAGAATAAGGTATCAGGCAATCTGGGTAGATTCTATATGCAAGATTTATGGGAAAATATGGTGAGAATCCCATAAATTGAGTAGGTATAGAGGAATTATTAATCTATTGATGAAATTATGGTCCATCAGAATCCCAAGGTACAATTAATCATATTGCTGTTGAATGCTCAATCTTCCCCCTTATTTATAACACTAGCTCTTCTCTTCCTGCCGTACGACATTTCTAACACCTTCATCCTCACTTGGTCAACTAAGATGACAGTTGCTTTACAGCAGATGGCTGATAATCTGTGATTTGTCTTCTCAGTGCTTCAAAGGCTTCTTACCACCATCCTTTTCATTCAAGATGTTAAGGCTTACTAGAAAACCAAAATAATTCTTTGCAAATGACTTGATTAAATACTTCAAATTTACTAGCTTTCTGATGTTAGCCTCAAGGTACCATGGATTTTTAGATTTTTAGCAATGATTTTTAGCAATCAATACAACTAGGTAGTTTGAGATATTTTTAAAAGCAATATCATAAAATCATTTTTGGAGATACTGGGACCAAGTAATACATTTAAAAAAAAGATAATCTAAAATGTCAACAATCAAGTCTATATTTTCTATTTGGAGATTATTGAAGGAGTTAGTTACCTCAGAAAGAGTATCTGCTATCTTAATATTGGGTATATACCTCAAATAGTAAAAATAGCAAAAGTTTAATAAGTGTCATTTTCTTTTTGGAGGGGGGAAGGCAGAGCAATTGGGATTAAGTGACTTGCTCAAGGTCACATGGCTAGTGTGTCAAGTGTCTGAGGTCGAATTTGAACTCAGGTCCTCTTGACTCCAGTATCGGTGCTCTATTCACTGTGCCACCTAGCTGTTCCAAAAGACTTATTTTAGAGTAATGTATCTGGAATTGAACCCTCTCTGAGGAAACATTTCACTGTGAATTTGAGATGACATAAATCTCTGTAATTTTCTTCAGAGTAGAACGCTTCCTCCTCAATCCCAATTCCACCAATCAGTAATCATTTATTAATTTCCTACTAGTGCTTCCCAACATAACTCACCATGTGCTGAGCATAGGAAATACAAAGAAAAAAGTGACAGTTCTTGTCCTCAGGTAGCTTACATCCTATCAAAATAATTTAAATCCTTGGATGTCCTTCCAAGTCCAGTTTAAACCCCACCCTCTCTATGAAGCTCTCTGCAATTGTTCCAGCAATGATTTTTAGTACTCATAGCTGGTACTGTTCCACCTATCAGGGTCACACACTAGCATGTGGTTGTTGTGTATCAGTCTTCTCTCCCCAACCTGACTGAAAATCCCTCAGAGAATCTATGACTTTCTGTACTTGTATGTGTGTGTTTCTCCCACAGTACTGGGGTTTTAATAAATGCTAACCAACTTGACTAGGAAGGTTCTGAAACATCTCTCTCTGCATGGTGCCTAAGATTTGTCCTTCTGAAGTTGGAATGTATGCTCTTGACTCCAAGTTGGGCAAAAAAGAGAGAATAAATTGATCACTTCCATCAGCAAGCCTGTTAAAAAAAATAAAAAAATAGCCTTTAAATTTATTTCCACATTTCCAGGATGGCTATGATCCAGGATGACCAGCAATGACAGCACCAAAATTGTTTTAAATTATGCAGGAAGATTATAATCATTAATACAACTATCCTCCTAGAAGAAAATGAATGTGACAAACTTTTCAACATGTGACAAAGGCAGCAACACGTGCCAAAAGAAACCAGGAACTAATTTCCTTATTAGGGTGACTACAAGTCCACTAAGTGAACCATTCCATAGAAATGTGAAAGAGCCCATTTGCTTCTAAGAACGATCTTTTCAGCAACGCATGTCCTTCTTCACCCAGTAAGAAATCCATTGGCACCCTTATCAGTTTGGCAAAAAGACTAAGGGAATGTTTAATTCTGTACTTAAAATTCTTGGTTCCTACTGACCACATTCCTAGTTCTCAGGGAACACTGAAAAGGCCTTTGAAGTGTTCTGTGAAAATGAGAAGGAAACATAGCAAAAGGGAGAAAAGAGGAAAAAAATAACTTTGTCATATTTCCTTCCCTATGCCTCCCTTCATCTTTCCCTCTTCTGTTCCCTTAGCCCTGCCCCATCCCCTTAACGATGTCAAATTAAGAGCTTCCCATAAAGAAAATGAAATTGTTTTGAAAGAAGAAAAACACGTCACCTGATTTTATTATTATTATTTTTTAATCAATTTCTACAGCATGAGAGATGGAAGGTACAGCACAGAATAATGTTGGGATACAAATTCATTAAAAACATTTTTCTGTGGATTTTAGTCAAGATTCCACACATGTCTGGGGAGAACATTTTATGGATTATAAAATAGGGATTTAATGGCCTCTTAGGTCCCTTCATGTGACTGATCTCATGAAATGCTCTCAGAGATGCAATATGGCCTAGTGTAGGGCCCTAGCGGAAAGAAGCCTTTCCTCAAAACCCAAAACACCAGAGATCAAGTTTTGTCTCTCATATATACTGGCTATCACCCTGGGCAAGTCTTTGAACCTCTCAGTGCTTGCTCTATGACATAATTTGCAGAAAGGGGAGTCTCATGGAAGGTGGCTACCTATATTGATGGAGTAAGTTTCCTCACCTAGGAGTTCCTTATGCCAATGAAATCACAAGTCCAGTCTCAATTCCCTTACTTGGTCAGCAAAATGTGTTCCTCAGTCACACAACTGAATATTTGCTCACTTCTCCAACGACCTAAAAGAAATTAGGCGCTGAGTGGGCCTGATAGTCACTAAAAAAATTCACTCTTTTTATATGGTTTCTATTTGAACAAAGATCCTATTTGGAATTATGTGAAAAGACATATAAAACTGTTTATATCCTTTGTCTTAGTGGACATTATTGGGCATGTATAGATTAAGGAGGTCATAAGCAGAAGGGAAGATGTTCTATATGTCTATATGTATATATACATGCATTTCAGGGCAACTATGTACAGCACTGGGTATGTATAGGCTAAGGAGGTCATAATCAGAATCGAAGATATCAATATATATGTCTATATGTGTATATATATACATATATACATATACATGTCAATATATACATGTATACCAGACAGCACAGCAGATAGAGTATAGGACCTGGAGTCAGCAAGACTCATCTTCCTGAGTTCAAATCTGGCCTTAGATATTTATTAGCTATGTTGCCCTTGCTAAGTCACTTAACCCTGTTTGCCTCAATTTCCTCATGTGTAAAATGAGCTGGAGAAGGAGATGGCAGACCACTCCAATATCCTTGCCAAGAAAACCCCACATGGGGTCACAAAGAGTCAGACACAACCGAGCACATACATACATATAATATATGCACACATGTATGTATAATGTGTATGTTTGTATGCATGTGTGTGTATATATCCATCCACAACAGCACTGTTAGATATAGGGAAGAATTAGAGATACTTTGGGTGCTCATTGATTGAGAGATTGCTGTATAGACTCAGGCATATGCATGTCATAGAATATCATTGTGCATATATGGCAAAGAAAAGGAATTTGGGGGGGGAAACCATGAAAAAATTTATTTGAACTGATTCATAGTGAAATAATCAGAACCAAAAGAAAAAATATACACAATGCCTAAAATAATATGAATGGAAAGAACATTAAAGGGAGTCAGTTCTTAACCAGTAATCATAATGACCAATATCATATATCTATGTTATCTATATCTATGTTTTTCCTTGTCACAAGGAAGGATTCATTGTAGGGGTAGGAGAAATAGTAGGAAAAGACTGGCATCAACAATTTTTTTAAAAGAAAAAAGATTACCGCCATCTTCTTGGACACAATACAGGAATTTATAAATATAAGAATTTGTCTTCCTGGGAAGGCCAATTTATCAATAATACACAGAGGCTGAGAGTCTCTCAGTTGAGATTTGGGGAGAAGTGTAAGGGGATCAAAGCGGTATAGGTAAATGCACAAGATATAACACAAACCAAGGTAAGGTCTATCAGTTACAAAGATAAAATAGCCTCACTGGTTAGTTAGTCAGCTTGGTCTTTCTTATGTTGGGACCAATTTTGATTTGTTATAATGGTGGCAGAGCCAAAGTTATATTGTGTGCCACTTCTCCAATAGAGTCAAGTCAAATCAAGAAACACTTTTTAAAAGTGACTATTATGTGCCAAGTGCTATGCTACATGCAAACAACTATGTATCAATAGCCTCTATACAGATAGAGTGGATTATCTTAGTAGCTAAACATATCTTGCATAAATGCTAACTTTCTGTGGGCCTTTGGGAACACACACTAGCCTATACTTTCTAAAAATGCAAATATTTGTTTTTCAGTAAAACAGATAATTTCACCCATAGCAAAGGGAGGTATTAATAAAAAAAGTGACAAAAAGAGGGGGAAAAATAGATGCTAGTTCTGAATACCTAGCTTCCCTCAAACTCAGCTCATGTGCCAACTCATATGTAAAACCATTAGTAAAATCTGTGAATTCTTTGGGGGTAGGGAAATGCAGAACCCACTGCAGAAACTCCCTCTAGTGATACAGACGGGCAACTATTTATAATTCAAAGTCTTAGAGAGTTGCCAAATACCTTGATAGGTTAAGCGATTTCCCTATGGTCACTCAGATAGTGCTTTCGGGGCAGAACTTGAACTCAGGTCTTTCAAACTCCATAGCTGGTGCTTTGTCCCCAGTGCCTGAGCAGAAGGCACTTAAAAATAGTTATTGGTATGTACTGGCTAGATTGGATTCTGTTAACAATGAATATTGAGATTCTTTTCCCCCTCCAGTGATTATATACAAAATGAACAGCTGGAAAATATCTTCCTTCACATTCTTCTTAAACCTTCATAGGAATGAGCGGGTGGTAAAATCTCCCAGAACGTCTACAGAGTTATCTGCCAAGGCATCCTATCAGCAAAGTAACAAAAGCTTCCCTTGGGATATTCTAATGGGAGTAGATGAAATGTCAGCAAACAAGGGCAGAAAATACAAGATCTCATCACTGAGGGATTATTTGGTGTATACAAGGTATGTGTTACAGGCTTGCTATGTACAATTAAATCT
>CM053598.1:115203642-115238890 GCA_028646575.1 Pseudocheirus occidentalis | reverse complement strand
CCCTCCCTATTAAAAATATTCTTGAACCTTCTGTTTAGGAAAAGAGCATAAGGACATTGTATTTGGGCTTCTCCTAATCCTCCAAACCCAGGGACCATTAGAAACATTTGGTGCAGCAAATTTCTGGAGCAGCCTAACACCTCTTTTCCTGTATGAAATCTTTGGGGGGGGGGGCAAAATGGCCAACAACAGCAACGAAAAAGAAGGAATCTGCTTTCTGTTTTAAACTAACCTTAGAAATTCAAAGTTGTCTTTGCTACGCATGCATGCGTGGGCACACACACACACATACACACAAAACTACATTTCTCTCTTCGTTTTGATGTCAGAAAACTAACTGCTTTTGTCAGGGAATTAATCCTTACATTGTCATAGGACTTTCCAATTTACAAAGTATTTTCTATACAAAAGTTCTATGAGAAAGGTTGTGCATGTATTATAATCTCTTTAAAGAAAAAAAGCAGCCTAGGTGAGCTGGACTTAGCATTAGGGAACCTGGATTCAGATCCCAACTATCCTAGCTGTTGTAGCATTAGGCAAATCTCTTAACACTTCTGGCCTCAGTTTACTCATCTATAAAATGAGGTCATTGAACTAGATTGTTGTTCTGTAGTTTCACTTGTGCTGGATTCTTTGTGACCCCATTTGAGGTTTCCTTGGCAGGGATACTGGAATGGTTTGCCATTTCCTTTTTCAGCTCATTTTACAGATGAGGACACTGAGGCAATGACTTGCCCAGGGTCACACAGCTAGTACGTGTCTGAGGCTAGATTTGAACTCAGGAGAATGAGACTTGCCCAGTGCTCTATCCACTCACTGCACCACTTGGACTAGATTACTTATGGTCTAAAATTTGGATTTTCTACCTTGACACCTATTCCAGTTAAATAACTCATCTATGTTCACAGAGGTAACAAATGAGAGAGATAAGGGTCATATAGCTGGTAACAATAGCTAACATTTATACAGCACTTGTTATGTGCCTGATGATCTCATTTAATCCTCCCAACAACCCTTCAAGATAGGTGCTATCTTTATTCCCATTTTACAGATGAAGAAACTGAGGGAAACAGAAGTCAAGTGACTTGCTTAGGCAAGAAACAGACAAGATTTGAAGTCAGATTTTTCTGACTTCAGACATAAGGGTTACTATCTATTGAGGTGGAAAGGACTGCTAAGGGGAACTACTCTAATCCCTTCAAGGGATACTGAAATTTGGAGAGTTTAAGTGACTTGATATGGGAATCAGCAAGGCACTATGGAGAGAACACTGGATTAGGAGTCAGACCATCTAGATTCAAATTCTGGTTCTACCACATGACTTTGGGTAAGTCACTTAACCCCTAAGCATCTGTCTCTGCATATGTAAAATATGTAAGGAGATTATCATTAAGTCTCCTGGAAATCTGTGATGCTATTACCCTGAGGTCACACACATAGGGAGAGAGTTGGATTTTGAATAGGTTCTCTGACTCTTAGTGCTCTTCTCTTTTGGATATAACAGTCTGATTATTTCATATTCAGACTCTCCTTCCTTTCAGATTCTCACCCCTCTCTGCGTTGTCTAGTCAGTCAGTTATTATTTATTCAGTCCTTACTATGTGCTAGGAATTATGCAAAATGCTAGAGATACAAACCAAGGCAAAACAAAATAGTTCCCACCCTGGAAAAGTGTGTATTTCAATGTGGGAGACACCATCTAAACTATTAGGTAACCACCAACCATAAGCTATATAAAGTGTAAGTGGAAGGCACATTGAGAAAAAGACGTGAACTGCTGCTGGTACTGGGAAAGGTGTTTTCCAAAAGGACCAATGATGTCATAGGGTAAAGTCTTGACTCAGTCAAAACTAGGATTTAAGTGAGGCAGAGTTGCACAAAGTTGTCATCCTCATTCTCTCTTCCAGATACAGGAAGGTCCAGGGGCAAGACAAAAGTCAAGATGACTGGTGATGGCCCTGCATGCAGTGAAGACACCTTGGTGTCTTCAATGTCTGCCACTTTATAAATCTTCATCACTTTTGGAATAAATTGTTCCCATCTGTTCATTCCTCTGGGGCAAGTCTTCACAAGCTTGGGGTAGACACTCCCTTAACTCGCCAATGTGTTTCAGGTCTGTCAGTTACCTTCAACCCGGTTCAGCCCATCTGCTGAGACTGTTCGCCTGGCTGTGGCCGTTGTATATACTACAGCTTCTTGGAGCCACAGGTGAGAGATAAATGCCAGGCGGACACCAAGGGAAGGTGAGCAGCCCTGAAAAGGGTTTGGCAAGTACTCACAGGAGAGGTATTAGTCCTCCTTATACAGCCCGTATGCTCACAGGAAATACCATATGCAGGAAAGTTTATATGAACTGATATATGGAGAACCAAGAAAACCATATTCCTCATCATCTAACTGCAATTTTCATTACCCCAGATGCTCTAAGGCAGGGATTCTTCATCTTTTTTTGTATCATGGATCACTTTGGGAGTCTGGTAAATCCCGTTCTCAGAATAATGTTTTCAAGAGTATAGAGTAAAACGTATAGGACTAATAAATGAAACCAATTACACTGAAATGCAGTTGCCAAAATATTTTTTAAAAGGTTAGAAACCCAGGTTAAGGATCACTGCTCTAGGACACAGTGAGACTATGCCTCTAGGTCTTGTGAGAGTTTAGGACAACTGTAAGCTGACAACAAATTACCTCCATTATCGAAATCCTTTCTTTGTTGTGGGAGCCCTTTTCCTTGTTCTCCAGCCTAATTTACCCAACTGCTCTGGTTCCTGTGGCTCTTTAAACTGTCCAACTGGCCATCTGAATTCTCTTCAACTCTGCATGTCTGACTAAACCTCAGACCTCCAGTTGTTCTCTGTCATCTAGCATATCCATCCTTGGTTTTTCTTTTATCTATTTAATTCAATTTAATGAGCACTTATTAGGCATTTGCTATTTGCCAGATGCCATTTCAGGTTTGAGGAATACAGGGACAAAGCATGGTCCTACCTTCAAGGAGCTTATGTTCTACTTAGTATCTGTTTAAACTACTTCCTAGAAGTTTGGGTCCTCTAGTGGTACAGCACTGGGCAAACAACCTAGTCCTAGAGGACTCAGAGAATTCTCAGTTTCTTTCATCCTTTACAGATCTCTTCTGGTCTTCCTTTTGGGAATAGCATTGTATCCCTAGACAGACTCAGAGGACTCTTTCCTTAGCCAGAGGAGAGGAAATCAGAGCTTGCCTGGTGGCTGATACAGACTCCCTGAAAATGCCAGGCCTTACTGAAGACTGAAATGAGCTAAGCAGGAATTTCAGTCCAAGTATTTATTGGGGATCTATTATATAAAAACATTGTGCTAAGTCATTTAGGAATACAAAAACAACAAAGTACATATATATATATATATATATATATATATATATATGTATGTATATAACAGAGCCTGATGATCTCATTCAATCCTCCCAACAACCCTTCAAGATTGGTGCTATCTTTATTCCCATTTTACAGATGAAGAAACTGAGGGAAACAGAAGTCAAGTGACTTGCTTAGGCAAGAAACAGACAAGATTTGAAGTCAGATTTTTCTGACTTCAGACCTAAGGGTTACTATCTATTGAGGTGGAAAGGACTGCTAAGGAGAACTACTCTAATCCCTTCAAGGGATACTGAAATTTAGAGAGGAATCCAGGAAGGATTCTCTCATATATATAACGGAGCCATTCTTTCTAAAAGGCCCCACTCCATTGTATTGATACAACTTGACCCCCTGGAAATAATTCAAGCTGTTTCCTTTGACTTTACCAGGCTGGTGAATTGCGTACTCCCTTTTGATTTCCTGGTCACTATCACAAATTGATTGATCACCAGTTACTTATTCCATGATCCTTTCTGACTTGGTTCTCTGTGGTTTCTTCCCTGATCTGTCATCTTCCCACACTGGTATCCTCCTGCTGCACCAGTAGAGACTATGCCTTGGACAACTTAAGTCACTCTGCTTTGGAACTACCTCGCCAGGGCTATGCTGTCCTGACTGGTGAGAGTTCATTGTGTCTAGCCAGTCCCAGATGCTTCACCCTGGCCATCTACCCCCTTTTCATGTGCCTTCCCAGACCAAAATACCCCTTCTGGATCTATACTTTTTCTGCCTATGGTGTCTTTCTTGATTAGAATGTAAACTGTTTGAAGGCAGAGACTGTCTCTCTTTCGTAATTTTGTCACCAGAGTTTAGTACAGTGCCTGTGGAGTAAATCCTTTTACTCATCTCAAGGGCTTTACATTGTATTTCTAACACCAGGAATTCCAAACCTTCTCATCTCTCCTGAAGCTTTCAGTCCTGTCCATCTCCCTTAGGAGATGGGATTGCCTACAGAGACCATTTGACTTGACCTCTTCAACTCTCTGCCTCCAAATCTCTCTGTGTATTTAGCCATACTCTTTTTTTTTCTTTCCCCAGTCTCAGAGGAAAAGATGTCACTGGTCTTTGCCAAAGTTAATGTCCATTGTACCACCTCATCCACTGATTGGCATCTTTTTCTCTCTTCTGTGACCTTCCAACATAATTATCCTTCTTTCCTATATCTTTGATCTTTTCCTGGCTGCTAGCTCTTTATTCCTTTATTACAAACATGATGAGGTCTCTCGTAGCATTTAAAGAAAAAAAAATAAAACAAAACTTTTCTTTAATCATGTTATTCTGCGAAGCTATCGTTCTACCTTTCCTGTCACTACTAAATTTCTATAAAGTGTAGTCTACACTTTCTGATCCCTTTTCCTCAAAACACACTCCTCAACCTCATCAAATCTGGTTTCTGTCCTTGCTACTCTAATGAAATAGCTCTTTCCAAGGTTACCTTGACCACTGTTTGACAAAATGTGATGGCTTTTATTTATGACCTTGATTTTCCTTGATTTTTCTATCCCTTTTGACACTGTTGAGACTTCTTCCTTTTAGTTATTCTCTTCTTCCTTTCTTTTTATAATATTCTGCTCTTGGGGTTTTCTTTTCCCTTTCTGACTACTCCTCTATCTCCTTTTTATGACTTCTCATCCCATTCCCATCTCTCTCCCACTAGTCTCTGTCCTTTGTTTTCTTCTCTTTATATTCTTCCCTTGCCAAACTCATTCATTTGCCTAGTTTTGTTATGTTATATGAAGATTATCCCCAAATCTATTTCTTTACCCTCAGCCTCTCTTCAGAAATGGACTTCCAGTTGCCTGTTGGATATTTCTACCTGACCAGTGTCTCAAACTCAACACGGTAGACACTGATTTCTCCATCTTCCTTCTCAAATGTGCCACACCTCTATTTCTTTTGCTAGTGCTACCACCCTTATAGCCATCCAAAGTTATATCCTTGGTGGTATCTTTAACTCTTCCCCCTCCTTCATACCACATATCAAAGTAATATACAACTTCTCTTCCTTCAACCTTGGCAATATGGCTAACATTTTATCCCCATTGAACTCTTTCTCATTGTGATTGGTGTTCCTTCTTATCTAGCCTAATAGCTCTGGCATGTCTTCTCATCCAGCCTCATAATAACTTCATAACTGGTATTTCTGCCTTTAGTCTATCCCCTTTCCAATCTACCCTTCATGCTGTTACTCAAGTGATTTTCCTATTGCCTTGCACTTATCATGACTTTCTACTATGCGAAAAACCTCCAATAGCTTCCCTTGCCTATCAAAGCAAATAGAAACTGTTGATCCTGGCACATTAAAAGCCTCACAAACTTACCTTGCCAGCCTGGTTGCATGCTACCAGCCTTCATGAGAATGTTGGACTTAAGAGTTTGGAGAGATGGGTCTGAACCCTGCCTCAGACAGTGACCCTATCTAGTGACCCTGACTGGAGGAGTCAAATGATGTCTCACTATCAGTTTTCTCATCTTTAAAATAGGGATATCACTTGCACACTCTTCATCTTAGATTTGCAACCTGTATTCAAGTCATGTTCTAATACTCTCCTTCCTCGATTCTTGTTCTGCTTTCTCCCATTTCTCTGCATTTTATTCATGTTATTCTTCATGATGAGAATGGGCTCCTTCCAAGCAGAGACCTCCTTTTGCTCAAGTCCCTTCCTTTCTTCAAGGTCACCTCAAATACCACTACCTGCATGAAGTCTTCATTTCCACCTCCAACACATGCCTCAAGGTGATCTTTCCCATTTTAATTTTCTCCTAACACTTTGCCATTTAGAGTAGGAAGGTATCATACTCTCTAGAGATGAAGAAACAAGCCTAGAGAAGCCATACAAGGTAATAAGTTGCAAAGCTGGGACTTGACTGCAGATCTTCCAGTTCCTAATTCAGTACTCTCTTCAACATACTACGTTTGCACTTATCAAGTAAGTATTTGCATCACTTCTCAGTGTAAATGCCTTAATTCCCTTACCTGTACTGCATTATAGGCTTATCTAGAACAGGTCCTGCATTATGTGTATTTTCCATCTTTGGGGGCTAGAACAGTGCCTTGCACAGAGTATGTACTTAATAAATGTTTGAATGTTGAAATAGAAAGTTAAATAAATCCAAAAATGTTCAGCCATTTCCTTTTTATGCTGTTTATCTAGCTTGTTTGCATGTATTTGTTGGCACTTCTCTCCCGGATTAGATTATGAGTTTCTCCAGGTCAGGGATTGTCTTTTGCTCTTCTTTGTATCCTGATGCTTTGCACAATGCCTGGCATACAGTAGGCACTTAATAAATGCATACTGACTGACAGATCAGCCAGCAAGCCCGTGAACAGACATGTTGTACAATTAATATGGCATTAACAGTGGAGCAACAGGCCCAAGCAGCCCCTGAATGTAAACCAACAACCAATCCTGCAGATTACTGTAGACACCTCATTTCAATTATTCCCCCACCCAGGCCTATTAGAATGCAATGTACTTAGAGGACTATTCAGTGAAGAAATCATTGTTGTCTGATTGACTGCCATGGTTACCTAAGGAATAATATAGGCCAACATTTTTTCCCAAAAGAGTAAGTACTTTTATTTAAAAGGTCATAATGGGCAGTTGTCCAAGGCATGATATTTGAGGGGGCACTTTACCAGGTTCTTCCCTACTGTGTTCCCCAATAAGAAAAAATCAACCCCACAACCATTTTACACCATTCTTTTGTGTCTTCAAAAGTCTCTTCAAAAAGAAAAAAAAAAACAAGTGAGAGGAAATGGTGGTTATACCTAAAGCCTTACCAGTTAATGGTTGAATACTAATGGCTAAAACCTCAGTCAATTAAGAACTATAATTAGATACCAGGTAGGCTTTGGGGAAGGTAAGAGTAATGATAAACTGGTTTCCCCACAAACTGAAACCTTTACCTCCATGCACTGCTCCATCTTTTTTACATACATATCTTAAGAAGAGATACAGGATTTTTATCATCTGAAGCAGGGAGGGACTGCTCTCTGTTGCTAAACAGGGAGTGGAGAGGAAAAAAGACATTACAAAACCATAAGTTGACATGAATGTGATCATGAAACAGATATGGACCACAATTAAAACCCCAGAAATTTTCCTGTCCTCCCTTGGATTATGCAGTCAGGCAAAAGGAGAATGGCCAGGTAGGTGGCTATCTTCTCCAGTTATGTCTAAATGTTATTTTGTGGAACTTTTCAAGATGTCCAAAGATCCCACATATTTCTGATTTCTGGCATATTTTATATACACTTACACATCTATATCTTGTACCCCTCTATAGGTTGTATGCTCCTTGAGGGAAGGACTGTCTCATGTGTGTTTCTGTATTCTCAAAGCAAGCAAAAAAAGTCAGACAACATAGCATGAATGAATGAAAACATGACTAAAAAATTATTTTATTAAACACTTACCATGTGGTACCAACTGGTAGTAGGTGCTTAATAAATGCTTATAAATGATTAATACCAAAGACAGACAACATCAGAAGGAATTAGCCATCCTTCCAGATGTTATACTTTGAGTCTGTAACATCTGGATAACTGCCTCATATTAGGACATAATTTTTTTTAATTGTCATTTTAAAGCTATAAGTATCAAGAGTAAAGATTTTGTTTCCTGGCACATAGTAGGTCCTTGATAAATGCTTACTGATTGGTTGATAGATTGGATCTTTGTGGCAGGCAGCACAGTCCAGTTTGCAATAGCAGACTTCTTAATGCTAAATATATTTCCACATCCCACCCCTAAGGTAGAAAACAATAACCCCTGATTTTTCCCCCTTCTCTTCTGCCATGAATCACTGAGCAACATATTTTTAAAATGCTCTAATTTCCCACAGTTATCTTTCATGTTACATTCAGACCCAATTGATGAAAAAGACCATTCTTTTAAAGGTTCTAACTTCTACAACTTCTAACACCTACAAACTGGGTTGTAGAATCCTGACTTGAATCAAGAAATTATAGAATTCCAGTGTTAGAAAGGATCCTAGGGTCCAATTTAGTCCAAAGTACTCATTTTATGGATGAAGAAACTGAGGCCCAGAAAGAACCAGCTTGCCCAAGATCACACAGCTGAAGTGAGCGGCTGAGCTGGGATGAAAACCTAGTTTCTCTCACCTCTCTATCTACTGCTCTTTCCAGTTCAGTCAGTGAATACAGGCAACCAGAAAACAAAACAAAACAAAACAGTGGCTCTCCCCTGACCACACACACACACACACACACACACACACACACACACACACACACACACATTTACAAAGTAAATGGAAATATCACTCCAATGTTAAGATTTTCTAATGGAATACACATGGGAGGCTTAACTTGCCTGTTCTACCAACTCATTCACATTTAAATGAATAATGTTCTTTTGCAAAGCTTGGATTTGCAGTCAAAACAGTCACAGTTTTGCAAACCTGCTTTAGAAAAATCACCAGATCTAAAGTGAACAGTGAGAAGTTGATTCACAAAGAGTGGTTAGCAGGAAATTCATCTAAACATCCAAGTCCTGACCTCTCTCTAACCTAAAGTACAAAACTTGGCAGGAAGCAGACAAGGAAGTCATTAATATGTGGAAAGGGGGCCCCTTGAAGACACACTGAGAGTGAGTACCATTCACTAATGAAAATCAAAAGGGAATTGTACAAATATTTACTGCAGGAAAGCTGGAGGAGGTTCCATTTTGCTGCCAAATCATCCCCTTCTCTCTCCACCTCCCACCTCCCACCCCCACTAGTGCTGGGCAGCTTCTAACACCAGAAGCCAAAGTAGGTAGGTTTGAGGGAGCACATCAGATCTGTAATGAGAGCAGGATGCAGAGGGCAGTTCAAGGACTGGAAATTTCTTAGACTTCTACCCAGCTGCTTTCTAAGCCAAGGTGAAGAGGAGGGTCAACTGGGTGGACCAGAGTGCATTAAAAAAAAAAACAACCCAGGATGAAATCTGTTCCTACTATAGAGAAATCTTCTTCCAGTAAATTGTTTTTTAAAAATCCAGCACAAAAAAATAAATAACACTTCTCAAAACGAATTGTGCACATGCACATACACACATACACACATTTGCCAAGCAATATTGACTACAGCAGGATTAGAACTGCATACATATGGGGAGTGCAGAGAATAACTGGGGGGAGAGGGTACAGGAGAGGCAGAGCGCAATAATTAATGACCAAGCCTATGTGCATTCCATGAAGTGCAAGCAGCTGCCACAAACATCTTAATTTAAAGAGCTGGTGGTTGGGGAATTATGGCTCTGTAAAAAGCTGCGTCCTGCTGCTGCTCCACAGAACTGGAACATATCAGGCCTTTAAATTTTTAACCAGAGCTTTCATGTTTTCGAGAGCTCAAAACCCTTTGAAAAGTCAGCTTGTTAGGAAATGCAGCTCATAGTCTCTCTTACTTTAAGGACTGGCCAGGGTGCTTGGGCACTTGAAATTTAACATTATTGTATTTTATTTGTTGTCTCTTCTAGGTAAAAGAAAATATTTCTTTGCTTAAGAGGTGAACAGTGTAACTCAGAGCTGATTGCTCAGAGCAATCCCCTCCCAGGGTGGGGGGTCTCATTTAGAGATGGCACCCTTTTACCTAGGTATCCATAGTCTACAAATTAAAAAACTGGATTTTTCATTTCTCCATCACAGCAGAATGAGGCTGCAACATGGAAGGGCTTTAGCTTTGTACATTCCCCATTTACATTACCTGGAACAATTCACAGAGGCAGCTGAACTTCGAGTCAGGAAGCCCCGAGTTCAAATGTGGTCTCAAATACTTTGCTAGCCTTGTGACCCTGGGCAAGTCACTTTACCTTTGCCTCTATTCCCTCAGCTGTAAAATGTAAAATCACAGAAGCTACCTTGCTAGGTTGTTGTGAAGGTCAAATGAGGTAAAACTATATAGAGTTCTTAACCCAGTGCCTGCCACATTCTAGGTGCTATTCATGCTTATTCTCTTCCCTTCACAGACTTTTTCTAGACCTCAGGCACTGGGTCTGTAAATGGGAACACCTCATCTCTTTGAAGGCAAAGGAAGAGACCAGATGGTTTCTTTTCTTTTCTTATGCAGGGCAGTTGGGGTTAAGTGACTTGCCCAAGGTCATACAGCTAGTAAGAGTTAAGTGTCTAAGGCTGGATTTGAACTCAGGTACTCCTGACTCCAGGGGCTGGTGCTCTATTCACTGAGCCACCTAGCCGCCCCAGCCAGATTATTTCTTGAGGGCCCTTTCCAGCTCTATGATGTCTGAACATATGGTGTAGTCTGAATTAGTGCCAGCTCCCCACATGTCCACTGTCCTCCCCTCCATTGTACATTTGTACATTTCCCCCCCCCAAACAAAAAGCTAACTATCATTAAGAAAGACTATTATTCTGATTTTAAGAAAAGAGAAAGAAGTGGATGTAGGGTAAATGTAGGGTCTTGCACATGTCTGTTCAGACAGAGGTAGGAGGAAGCCAGGAAAGAAAAGGGAAAAATTTGGTCAAAAATGAGATCCAAATTAGTAACAAAAGGTAGTCTGGGGGGAGGGGGGATAAGAGAGAGGAAAAATCCATTCTGAGGGCATACTATTTGTACACACAAACACACACCATCACTGACTACTGCCACCACCACCACCACCACCACCACCACCACCACGAAACAAATTACCTTCCTGGGAGGATGAAGCTTCCATGAATGACTGACAATTTTTCTCAGGAAAAGAATCAAAGACTTTTTTTAAGGCAGTAGAAGCATGCTAGATATATCCATCCTTCCCTACCCAATGGCTCAGATATACTTACATAGCTGTGGATTCTAATGATAAAATTGGCAAATTCTGAATCCCCAAGAAAAATGTCAGTTAAGGGCTTAATTGACCTGTTAAGATAAAAAAAACAGGCAAATCCCCCATCAAGAGAGGATATCCTTCCTCTTACAGTCCTCCTTGTTTTTGGTCAAGCAGGGATAGCTTGTTCATGTTATATATTACCTAGGTATATACCAGGTGTCCTGAGATGCAATATATCAATGGTTTCCCATGAACCTTAGGAATGAACCTGTATGCATAACATTACAAGAAACACTACCGTTTGTCAACCAAATGGCAGAAAGTCCATTAATTGACAGGATAAATTCTGGCAATATTATCCTGTCCAGGAAAGAGGTGCTCTTTCCTTAAAACATCAGATTTGAAGATTTAAAAAAAAAATCTCTACTGCCCGTAAGGATGACTAATAACCATCATTGGTAATTTCCCATCCTTTGCTGGGTGTGACTTTTGACAGTTTTCCTTGCTTTTGTAGTTGCCATATTTTGACTGGGGAACTGTCAGAGGTTTAAGTATAATTTAACCCCAAACCCCAAGCAACTCTCGGTTTAGGTGGAGAAGAACATTTTCGAGACTCTTGAACTTACTACCTACCACCCCCACACCTGAGAGTCTCACTGACCCTGCTTTCCCTGAATCAGGCACCATCAATCAAATAATTTAGTGAAAAAAGCAGAAACCTCAGTTCTCAACTGTGATCACTTCGAACACCTTCCCTGTTCTGGATGCACTCTTATACATGAAGGTCATCAACTGGGTCAGGATGGGGAAGAGAGCTCTGAATATTCTGCCTCCTGATCTTTATATGATTAACCCCTATGATAAGAGCCTCCTTAATTTGGACTAACTGGGTTTAGAGGTGGGGGCAGTGGAAGGTCAGTCTGAATTACAGAATATATTTAAGAAAACACAATTGCATTGCTTTCACTAATACCGCCCTTTCTAGTATAGTGACTGTAATGAGGCTAACAGAATGGTGTTTAGTAGAAAATCTGCAGTTTTACAAATAGGCAAGAAAATTTTGTAATTTGTATTTTTAAGCACATGCCTCAGTGTGTTAGTTTCTACTCACAATATAATCACATTACTTGCTGTCCTTCCTTTCTTTCTAACTTCCTTCTCCCCGGCTCCCCCAAAAGTACTAAGAAGCTAGCTTACCAAGTATTAGACACTGGGCTGGGTACAAGAGCATTTACAGAGATGTGTTCTATACCAGATCCCTTCCTTAAAAGAGATTTGTAAAAATCTGCTTTTAAAGTACTAGAAAACCAACCATTCTTTTTTTTCTTTGTTATTATTTTTTCTCAATTGCATGTAAAAAAATTTTTAAGACTCTTAAAAAATTTTGAGTTCCAAATTCTTTCCCTCTCTCCCTTTCCTCCTCCTTGAGAAGGAAAGCAATTTGATATAAATTATACATGTGCAGTCATACAAAACATTTTTGCAAAAGAAAATGCAGGACCCCCCCCCCAAAAAAAATCCAAGAAAAATAGAAAGTAAAAAACACATGCTTCAGTTTGCATTCAGACTCCATCAGTTCTTTCACTGGAGGTGGAAAGCATTTTTCATCTTAAGTTCTTTGGAATTGTCTTGGATTGTTGTATTGCTGAGAACAGCTAAATCATTCATAGTTAATCCTCATCCAATACTGCTGTTACTGGGTACAATGTTCTTCTGGTTCTACTCACTTCACTTTGTGTCAGTTCATGTAAGACTTCCCTGGTTTTCATGAAAGCACCCTGCTTATCATGTCCTACAACATAGTAATATTCCTTCACAATTACATACTACAACTTGTTCAGCCATTCCCCAACTGATGGGCATCCCCTTGATTTCTAATTCTTTGCCACCACAAATATTTTTATACATATAAGTCATTTTCCTTTTTCTGTGATTTCTTTAGGATACAGATCTAATAGTGCTACTGTTGAGTCAAAGGGTATGCACAGTCTGATAGTCCTTTGGGCGTAGTTACAAATTGTTCTCTAGAATGGTTGGATCCGTTCATAACTCTACCAGTTCCCTTATTTTTCCACACCGTCTCCAATATTTGTCCACAAATGTAAAGGTGTGAGGTAGTACCTCAGAATTGTTTTAATTTTCATTTCTCTAATTAATAGTGATTTAGAGCAATTTTTCATATGATGATAGCTTTGATTTCTTCATCTGAAAACTACCTCTTTATATCCTTTGACCATTTATCACTTGGAACACGACCCATATCCTTATAAATTTGACTTAATTCTCTACATATTTGAGAAATGAGATCTTTATCAGAGAGACTTGCTATAAATCCCCCCCTCTCCCCGGTTTCTTGCTTTCCTTCTAATCTTGGCTGCATTGGCTTTGTTTGTGCAAAACCTTTTAAATTTAACGTAATCAAAATTATTCATTTCACATCCTTTCTCTCTCTTTCTCTCTCTCTCTCTCTCTCTCTCTCTCTCTCTCTCTCTCTCTCTCTCTCTCTCGTTTGGTCCTATATTCTTCCCTTATCCAAAAACTATATATTCTATGTGGTGCAGTCAATAGAGGTTTAGGCTGGGCTAGGCTGGGAGTCAGGAAGACCTAAGTTCAAATTCAGCCTCAGATACTTAGTAGTTTGATGATCCTGGGGAAGATACTGAGGGCTTTACTTCAGTTTCCTCATCTGTAAAATGGGGATAATTACAGCATCTACCTTCCACAGGGTTTTTGTGAAGATCAAATGAGAGGATATTTGTAAAGCACTTAGCACAGTGCCAGGCACATAGTAGGAACTACATAAATGTTCTTTTTATTTTTGTCACAAGTAGACAAATATTCTTGTAATTGTTTTACGTAATCCACTATATAGACAGCTTTAATCAGATCAGATCAATCAACATTAGAATTTCAAAACAGACAACTCAGGAGATGATTATTCATTAAAAAAGGAAAAGAAAAATTGTTGCTTTACAAAAAATTTCAATTTAGGATTTCTTTATTCGCTTTATAAAAAATTGGATTGATACATGGATTTTCAGAAACTCCTCTCCTGCTTAAATAAGGCCTAACTATCTATTTGCATAGCAAATCCCTCCCCTCCTACCCATCTGTGGAACAAAAGGAGATTTCAATGGCACTTCAAGCTAAATGGCCATCATTTTTGAATTAGCAAGACTTGATGATACATCTTTTTTTTTTAAAGAAAACTGCCAAAATAAAATGGAAACAGTTCATGTTATCATCATTTCTTCTTCCTGGCACTATCTCTTCTCTGCCGAATTGATAAAGAATATTTCACCCAAACACCCTCTCTTATCTTTCTTCATGTTGTGCTTTCTAAAAAAAACAAAAATTGTCTCTAAGTCTATCCTAATGTGGCCCATCATTGAGGTAAGTGACATTAAGAAAGGACCCAGCCTTTCGGCGACTGGCCTGAACAAGAATGAAGATCACTGGAACTAATGGTGACACATTATTAACTTTTTTTTGTTGTCATTCAAATCCAAGGGCTGAATGTCCCTCCAGAGCCCTATTTTTGTGTTCTCCGCCCTGCCCTTAAGTACTTTCTTCCTTTTGCACCATGCTCAAGCTATTTCTCTTTGGATGCTCCTTATGTTCATACAAAGGGGGAAAAAACCATACTAGTCGTCCTTTGATTTGGAATTGTAAGATAACCTCACCTCTGACCTGCCTTAGTTAGGGTCAGAGGCACTGAGAAGCTTCTGACCTTTCCCTGCAGGGTCAAGGCTAGCACCCTGAGAACCAGGGCCACTCCCAATCTAACATTCAGGATAAAATATTAGAAAGCAAGTCATCCAAAATAAACCAGAGCAAAGGGTTCACCTCCATCTCGGTGCCTGAGCGTTACTGTGGTTGAATTTGCTATCTCTTGTCTTCTTGCTGGGTTTTCTCTTTCTTTGCTTACCTCAGCTATATCTAGACATGTAGTTTTTGCCAGAAACCTCACTTAGGTAGATTTGACATCTTCACCCTCTGGTCCACTGTCAGGCATGATAGAGATAGGAGTGAAAGGAAAATATTTATAGGTAATGAGGTAACTATGGACCTGTGAAGCAAACACTGTGTATCACATACTTCCATTCACTTGACCAATAATAAGAACCGCATTTCTATTTTCCCCTTTCCCCTCCCCCATCTCCTAGCTGAGAGGGTATTTATTATCTTTAAAGATACTTGAATCTTAGCCTCGCTACTAACTACCTTTGTGATGTTAAGAAGACCTTTAGCCTTCCCATTCCTGAGTTTCCTCATTTATAAAATGAGGGAGTTGGATAGAGGACCTCTAAGGTCCCCTGTAGCTTTATATCTATGAAATCTCAGAAACAGTTATAGAATTTCCCTGAATTGTTGTCTGGGTAAAGTGAGATGTGGAGCCAGAGGAAAGTTTTTACACGAAATTGTAACTAGGGCTATCAGCTGTTCCTACTTTGGTGGTGTGGTTCACTTTCTTTTCTCACTGCTTTGTCTCCAAGATTGGACAATAAGAAGCACTGAGTTCCCTGGATCATCTCTCCTGTGGTCAAGTAGTCCCAAGTGCTGTCAATTCCCCAAGCATGTCAACTATTCCCAAGTAAGTTAATGCCATGAACTTGAATTTTACAAGGTTAAAAAGCTCAACATTAATGTTGAAATGAAATAGCTCAGGATATGACATATACATTTTTAGCAAGCAGCGGATTTCTCTAGTTCAGAAGCCATAGAGGTTGAAAAGTTTGCTGACACAGAGGAAAACCAAGAACTTTCTGATGTCTAAAAACTGGCTAGGGGTGACAAATGCTCCCCAATCAAAACTACTCCCACAACAAAGAAATCACTACCTTCTTTGTCAAGTTGGTGAAAAGAAAACCTCCTTAAACTCAGAGTGAAATGACAACAAACACCAGATTCCCAGCAAGAGGAACAAATAAAATGTCCCAGGCAGTTAGGTCCCCTCAGAGATTTTCATTTCAAAGCAGAGGTGAGGAGGGGGCAGTGGGTTCAGAGGAGATAGCAGCAGCCTGGGAGTTAGGAGATCTGGTTTTGAAATTGTCTGTTTCTCATTATGCGACCTTGGGCAAGTCATTAAGCTTCTAGTTATCTGTCAAAACAAAATGAACCAAGGACAATGATACCTTCAGTCCTTACCTCACAGGACTGCTGTGTGGAAAACACTATACAAAGTATGAATGATTGTTACTACTACTGTTGTTATTATTACTAGTTCCACCACTCACGGCAACTACACAGCAGCAGGCCTGGAGTCAGGAAGACCCAAGTTTAAATCTGGCCTTGGATATTTAATAGCTGGGTGACCTTGACCAAGTTACTTAACCCTGTTTGACTCAGTTTCCTCATCTGTAGAATGAACTGGCGAAGGAGATGGCAAACCACTCTAGTTTTTTTTGTTAAGAAAATCCCAAATGGGGTCAGGAAGAGTATGACATGGCTGAAAAAAAGCCTGAGCCTTCACTCACAAACTATATGAATTCAAATGGAGTAAGCCACTTCTACTTAGACTTTTGTTTGCTCATTTTTCAACAGAGGGGAGTTGGAGGAGATGATCCTTAAGGTATCTTTCTGATCTAAAATTCTGTGACTGGCTATAAATCTAAGGGATCTTAAGAGCACATGTAATCTAACATCCTAACTTTAGCTAGGACTAAGCCTATTCTGGGAAGGTGGATAGCTAGGCTACCTTTAAAGATTTCCAAAGAAGAAGATTTGTCTCTCAGTTACTTGTTCCACTACTAAATATTCTCTAGTGTCAGAAAAATGATTTTTTTATACATAATCCAGTAGACCCCATTAGAATCCACTGAGCTTAGGAACTGTCTTCTGCTTTTCTCTGTATTCCCAGAGCTTAGCAGAGTACCCAACAGAGTAGGCACTTAATATTTACCAATAATCCCAACCACACATAATGCAATTTATATTCCCTGATTGTTCTTTCTAGCAGAGGAGAAAAAAACATATAAATATATGTATAGATACATAATACAAAATCTCAAAGTTGGAAGAAACTACCGTGTCCAATTTTCCATGAAGATAAAGTCACACCCCACAACATCTCTACCAGCGACCATACAGCCGCTGCTTGAAGACTTCAGGGATCGAGGATCCTGCTTCCTCAGGAAACTCTTTCTACTTTGTGTTCTAATTGTTCAATCCAACTGAATACTGTTTCTAGTTTTGCCCTCTGGGGTCAAGGAAAATAAACCTAATCCCTTTTTGATAGGCCTTCAAATACTGACGGCTCTTTCAGCCCCCATCTTTGTTTTTTCTTCTTCATTAAACATCCTCAGTTCCTTTAAGTAATCTTTGTACTTTGTCATTTCCAAACCTCCCACCATCCTGGTCAACTTCCTTTGGGCCCACTAGGAGAGAAGGAAATAAGCCTTTCTTAAGTATATCAAGCATCAAGTCATATGTGTCTGGCACTGTGCTAAACACTTTACAAACATTATTTCATTTGACCGTCACAGGAAATCAAGGGAGAAAGAGGTTAAGTGACTTTTCCAGGGTCTCATAGCTACCTAATATCTGAAGCCAAATTTAAACTCATGTCTTCATGATTTGGGGTCTAGCCCTCTATTGGCGATGCCACCTGGTTACCATATCCATTGTTCTAGATATGATGCCACTCTCTTAGACAGAATTCAATTAAATGTGTGTCTGCCATGCCACACTGATGCCTCACATTGATTCTACAGTCTGTTAAAACCACCAAGTATTTTTCATATGACTTGTTGTCTAGCCAAGTTTCTACCATATTGAACTTGTAAAGTTGTTATTTTTTACCCAAATGTAAGTCATTTCCCCCCTATGAAATTTCATCCTATTAAATTCAACTTAATATTCTAGCTCACTGGGATTCTTTTGGATACTGACTGTCACCCAATGCATTGGCTATCCTTCCTCAACTTGTATCACTGCAAAGCACATTCCTTTACCCAAAGCATTTACAGCAATTTTGACTAGCACAGAAACAAAGCCTTATTTAGTCTTTCAAGAAGTATTTGTTGAATGCCAACTATGTGCCCAGAACTATGATATGTAAGAAAACAAATAACAATTTGTTATTTCTAAATTCCATTCACTCTTTGTCATATTTATTCAACAAATAATAATAACTAATATTCATATAGCATTGACTATGGGCCAAGCATTGTATTAAGTACCTTATAAATCATTTCATTTGGTCCTCACAACAGTCCTGTCAGGTAGATGATATTATCTTGATTTTGCAGATGAAGAAACTGAGGCAAATAGAGGTGAAGTGAGTGACTTGCCCAAGGTCACACACCTAGTGAGGTTGCATTTGAACTTAAGTCTTCTTAACTCCAGGCCCAGTACTTTAGCCATTTGGGCACCTAACATTCCTCAAATATTTACTGAGGGCCCATACAAGGATACCTATACAAGACATGGCAGGGGGAGGGAATAAAGATAAGACAATCTTCCTCTTCCTCCTCTTCTTCCTCCTGCTCCAGGAGCTTACAGTCAGGTACAGGTGAGATAATGACACAAATAATTATAATGCAGATCACAATGTGATAAGTCCTATAAATACTCAACAATCAATTACACCAATGCAATATTATCCAACGCTATGGGTACCAAGCAGGCATCCCTCTATCGTACCAACTATACCAAATTTAGAAACTAAGATAGGATACTACTGACATAATATGGATTTAGATGGAATAACTCCTTACATAAGTCTGAGAAGACTATTCTCTTTCTCTAGATTCATTCTAGATTGATAAATCCTATGGAAACTGAAAAAGGAGGCGAGCTGGCCTCTTTATCATCTGTGAGGAAACAAGAAAAACTGTTTGGTAAAGGAATCATCCCAAATTGGGAGGGTAGTAAGCAGATAAAAAATAAAAAAACATCTGTTAACATGACTACTGTGAAAATAAATTCAATATGAATATCTATGTAGAGCCTATATTGAATTATGTACCATTTTGGGGTGGGAGGAGGGAAGAGAAGGGGAGTAAATTTGGAACTCAAAATCTTATGGAAGGGAATATTGCAAACTAAAAATAAATAAATAAATGAAAATATCTGTTGAGAATTTTATAAAAAATTATGTATGTGTATAATTTTGTTGTGAAAAGCTTAGAACAATTTTTTCCTGTCAATTCCAATGTAGGCACCTCATTTGAAGTGTAGCATCACAGTCCCTGTTCTGCATGAAGAAATAGAAAGGGCATCACAGCAAAAAAAAAAAATAGGAAGAACAGTAGGAATAAATGAAATATATGCACTGACAGTGAACAATTCTGCTGGCATTAAGGAATAGATCCACAAGGAATTTGAAAGGGAGAATAAGGAATGTTTGGGAAAAAAATCACAGATACTTACTGAAAGGCAATAGAGAAAATATTAATAACCACTGACTTTTATGTCTACATTCCCATCTCTACAAAATCTTTATGAGAATCATCTAAAGGCATCCTTGATGAAATTATGAGAAATGAATAGGTAGACTTTTATAAACAATTCTATGAAGCAAACTATATCTTTATAGTTACACAAATGACTGAAGAGGTATAACAAATACAAGGACCCACTCTGATTATTGTTTGAGTACTGTAACAAAGAATTTTATTTGGTAGAATAAATTATTCCATTAATGGCTCTCCTCTAACAAGGGGTCTCTCACACATATATTAAAATCATACCACATTCCTGGTAAGATAAATGCATCAACATAGTTGAATTTGTTCAATGAGCCTTAATTGTTAATATCGAATATGGCATAAAGCAAGATATTTCCATTGTTTGTGGATCATGTCCAGTGCAGAGTACAAATGGAAGATGAGTGGCCTGTAGACAGTAACATCCTCCCACTGTTCCTGTTTGTACATGATATTGTGTTGATAGTAACAAGACCAGGAAAACTGAAGTGATCCACAATCACTCAAGAGTGCAGTATAACTATCTATGTAGGAAAAACCGAGTGGATGAAGAATGCTTATTATCCAGACTATGATATGTAGTTGTATGGGCAGCTCACTAAGCTGTCAAGTCAGTCTTTACCCATATCTTTAACAGACATTGCAAATGGACAAAGAAGTAGAGCCAGAATTGGAAAGGAAGAAGAGAATGGACTAAATTGCTTTTGGAAAACTGTGCAGTGTTATAAACATTTTCATGAAATTAAAAACCTTTCTTCTTACGACTAAAAATGTTCTTCTCATGATGTTATATGGTTGTGAATCACGGAAAATAATCTAAAGAGAAAAATCCCTAAAGAATTAAAATTTTGGGTCACTCCAAGAGAAATAAAGAGATGTGTGATGGGTATAAACAGAATACAGCATGTTACCCATGAAGAATTATATAATAATAATAATAATATAATATAATATAATAATAAATATCAGTGAAATATATAAATTGAAAAGGAAGTGGGAAGATGATTACAAAGAGAGCAAGGAATAACAGATAGATAGCCTATATACCCCACTGGCATCGATGTACTAGCAAAGGAAGATGCCATGCGCATTGGGTGTACCAACAGACAGCGTAGGAGTACCCTACATAAAGTATCTAGAGAACAGACCACAACAAGAAAAGGCAGATGGGCTGCAATTTGTACCGTTGTAAAGAGTATCAAAGGCTGGGCCTGGAGTCGGGAACACCTAAGTTCAAACGCTAATTGTGTGACCCTGGACAAGTCACTTAACCTCCCGCTTACTTTAATCCACTGGAGAGGGAAATGACAAACCGCTGCAGAATCTTTCCATGGAAAGCATTGGCCTATTAATGATCCATGGTGTCACAAAGAGTCAGACGTGACTCACCACCAACAACAAGGGAGTATCCACAATGATGAGAAAATTAATTCATGAAGTATAAATCCATAAAGTATTTCTGCATTTTACAAATAAAGATTTTGAGGCTCAAGAAGTAAGGTACATCTTCAAAGTAGCACAGCTAGTTAGTGTCAAACCAAAACTGAAATATTCAAGTCTCTTGACTCCTAATCCAGACCTGTTAAATGAATTAACTAAATCATTCATACATTTTCTGATACAGTTATAAAAATAAAATAAATAAATCATTGTTTTATATTTGTAAGGTAAATTCCCTAAATAGGAAACTATTGAATCATAAAGAATATGTGTTGTTATAATAAACAACAAAAGTTTAT
Organism: Pseudocheirus occidentalis; assembly: GCA_028646575.1. Taxonomy (NCBI): domain Eukaryota; kingdom Metazoa; phylum Chordata; class Mammalia; order Diprotodontia; family Pseudocheiridae; genus Pseudocheirus; species Pseudocheirus occidentalis. The sequence goes on along the minus strand of CM053598.1, from coordinate 115,217,547 downwards.
TTTCTAAGGGAAAAAAAGATGATCTTCCTGATTGGTGACTTTTAATTGATATGATTTTTTAAAAAATCCATTTTAGCCAAAAGCACCTGGAGAGTGGATGGGTGTAATTCCTTCTGATTAAAAGATACCTTTGCCAGTGACATGATCAGGGTGCACTTCTTGACCTAATTCACTGCACAGCAATGTAGTCAGCATTAAAGTCTGTCTTTTTCACCAGGTCTATTTGAAATGATGAATTTCTTCTCAGAACTTCTACAGAATTGTCTGCACCATTTAATTGGCTGGAGCTCATACTGCATTGTGACATTTCTCCTCCTATTGTCTTGAACCGTTCATTAAAGCTGGTTTTCCACTTTGCACTTATTAATATGAAAATCTTCTTAGATGGAATGTAAGCTTTATGAGGGCACAGACTAGTATCTTAGCTGGTTTGTATCCCTCCCACCAACAGCAGTAATCAATGATATTAAACTGGCAGTAATATAAAGCCATATAAATCTGTTCCTCCTCCCATTTAGCTTCTGACCAGTCCTCATTAACACAATTTAAAAAAAAATGAGTATTTACTCACACAGCAAATGAACAAAAAGGTCACTTAGATGGTTAGCTGCATTTTAATAGCTGAATAATTCAACTTGACTTCTAAAGGGAGGCATATCCCAACTGACCAAAGGTAAATCTAATGGATTAGCTCTCTTGTTGCTATACAGGAAACAACATTAAAGATCCCTGATGGGGCAGGGGCAGCAAAATGCTAATAAATCTAACAAGTGAATGGGAACTGAATCAATCAGGAAGATAACATTAATTTTCATTTCCTGATTGGTGTTAGGATTTGCAAATGGTGGAAGACAAGCTACAAAAATGGTAAGAAAAAAAAAAGGAAATTGGTTACTCCTGTACAACATCAGATAGCACCCAAAATGAAAATGACTGGTGAACAATATACCTTGTAACTAACTAGAACTAGGGTTATTTAGTTTCTTCTCCCCTTTATCTGCTCAGATACAGCTGTAGAAAGACAGTATCCAATCAACTCCTCAAAACTAATCCAGGGTAACTCCCCAATCTCCTACCACTCTACAATCTCCTTGGTCACACAGTAGAGGGTTGGTACATTTCCTCTGGTGGTTGAATCCATGATAAATTTGTTATTGTGTCAGAGAGTAAGGGGAGAAGGGGAGGAACAACAACAACAAAAAAAACCTTGTGGTAAGCAGGGGGTTAATAGCTCATAAAATAAAACCCTCTAACACAAAAATGTTATTTTAATTGTATTACATTGAGGAGCCCTGAGGGTCGTGGGGTAGATAATCAAAAAGGACAAGGAGGAAATTAAAAAAGGGAAGGAGGCAATCAAAAAGACCATTTAGGAGGGCCCCTTAATCCTCCATAGAAAGAACACTAATTATACTACAGAATCTCCTTATAATTAACCCTGATATAAAGTGTTTTTTTTTTTTGAGCAGCAATAACTTTCACATTCACAATCATTTTGATCTGGAACTCTTCTGAACATTCCGGGAACAGCTATCACAGGTTAGTTTTATTTTATTTTATTTCTCCCATAGAGCCTGCGTTTACCTCTATTGTTTATCACCAACCAGACAAATATTTCTGCCAGGACTTAATACTACTTATTGCTGGGCTACAATCAGCCCAAGCACTTTCCTTTTTGGTTTTGGCAGCCACTAGCATGGAAACTCAATTGTTCGCTCACCTCCTCTCCAATCCACATAATATCTTTGCTGCTTTCACTTACACCGTTAATAAAACTCAGAGTATTTGTGTGGCTGCAAACATACAGAATTCCCAACATACCTTCATTCACTAACAGATCCCAGCTTAGATTCACCGAGTACACATCGCTGTAATGGTTCTTAACATTTGCAAACAAAATCAAGAATCCAAACAGACTCTACCCAGATCCCATCCAAAATAAAGAACCTCACATTCTTTGCCCAGATGGCTGATGCCTTATGTATGAAAGCCTGGAATTCTTAACTAGAAAAGTTCAGTTAGAAAATAGAATGGGGAAGTATGCATACATAATACAAGGCTAGCTTTAGAATGGGGGAGGGAAGTAAAGGGACTATAAGACAGTGGGGAGATGACTAAAAGGGCCCAGAATAGCTTGTTTAAGGCAAAGGGTTTTTTTTTTTTGTTTTCTTTAGTTTTGTTTCTTAAAAGGGCAAAAGAGACAAAACAATCTGTCCGTTTCCTTTTTCCCCCCCTTTCCTCTCATTCACTAAGAGAAGGAATGGGGTCTCAAGATCCCATGAGGTACTGTCAGAGACTGGTTCCTATGGGAAGTCTGCATGCCTAGTGAAGCCGTAGGAAAAATGTGCAGCCAGTCCTGACATTCACAGCATTTTCAAGGTGTTCTGTATTTGAATGCATTGCCCATGTCTTCATTGCAAATTCACTTCAGATACACTGAAATGACTACATACGCTGGCCAGCATCCCCCTTTTGACTCAGGATAACAGAAACTAAGGTTAATGAGCTAGTGAGCTTAGTGATTTACTTCTCTGTATCAAGGGGATGGCATGGAAATTTATCCATCCTTTTCCAGACTCCTGGAACTAAACAGTCGGTTACTTCCCATCTTGACAAATAAATTCTCGACTTAGAATTTATTATGCTTTCCTCCTCATGAGATAAGAACAGGCTTCTTTCTTTCTCCCCTTTCTGCACAAGGACGACTCAAAATAACTTTGAGAACATTTTTCTCCTAACCATTCAATCAGCAAGTACTTAGTAATCACCTGCAAGTAGCCAGTACTATCCTGAACTTAATGGAAAGTACTAAAATATAAAACCAAAATCCTTGCCTCCAATGAATGGGCTTAGACTCTAATTAACCCCATGCATTCATCCATCTATCTAAGTGAACCCTAAGATGGCATATATCTATCGACAGATATGAAGCAAATTCACCATTAAAACATTCTCTTCATTTACACCCCCAAAACAAGGGGGGAGGAAAACATTCCTTAAACGTCCATAGACATACCTACTTAGCAAAGAGAGCAAACGAATTAAAATAGAAGAACAGAGGAAAGATTTTCCCCCCACTTTTCATTAGATAGCCCAGTTTTATATTTTATATAGACTCTCAGAATTATAAGGAGCTTCCTAGTCTAGCCCTTTTGGTGTCTGGAACATCTACACCTACATTAGCCTAGAAGGTCAGACCTGTCTTTTTCTAAGCACCTCCAGGAGATGGTGTATTTACAATTCCTTACTGGTTTATTGTGGTGTTTAATTAATCTTCTTATCAGAACAGAAATGACCCTAAGCAAAACTGGAATATTGATGAAGTTTATTTCAGAGTTTATTTATTATACCCAAATTCTTGGAGAGTATTCCTCCTAGGCCTGCCTTTCCAAGACTCCTAGAGCAGGGTATTGTTCAATGAAAAAAGGGCTGGATTGGGAGTCAGAAGAGCTGGTTTCACATTCTGTCTCTAACACTACCTATACCAGCGGTTCTCAACCTGTGGGTCGCGAACCCTTTGGGGGTACAACGATCCTTTTGTAGAGGTCACCTAAGACCGTGGAAAAACTCCTCTTTCTGTCTCCAGGTGGGTCCACCCACATGCAGATATACCCATATATGAGTATTAAAGGGTCCCAGCATTAGGAAGGTTGAGAACCACTGACCTATATGAACCTGGATAAGTCACATAACTTCACTGGTCCTTAGTTTCTTCCCCTATAAAATGAGGAGATGGGGTGAAATATCCTCTGAGATCCCTTAGAGTTCAGTGATTCTATTAAAACTGACTTGTATATACCATCCTTCCCCCATCTTATACCATGCAGACACCTAGGCCTTCTTCCCAAGGTCACACCTAACTATTCTGATAAACTAATCCATAATAATGGTATCCTACTCCATCCCAAGTAACATTTTTAAAGATCTTAACTGAGACCATCTGGACATGATGCCTTATCCCAGTGACTCTATATGTGGGAAGTTCAGACCATTATGGGAGATATTTCTGCCTGAGTATAGCCTATCTTAGGATTGCCTCTAATCTGAAACAGGCTCTAATTTGAATGTTACAGTATACAAAGTCACACAGTCTGCAGACCTTGTAATATTCAAACGATGGGCATGAAATCTGAAATGATGCCAAAGACCCATCCAACTTTAAGGCAGTCAGAGATATGGTCAGTATTAGGATAATTAGCATTTATTTAAGAAATCTCCTCCCTCTGTTTTATACATTCCTACTGAAAATGGAAGTGGTTTAGTCATGGGAAATTGCTGCATTTGTCAGATTTCTCCACTCTGCCTGTTGTCTCAGGAAGCAGCAATATGGTCGGCAGTGAAGCGAGATAGTGAATGGTCCCAGTAATGACATGCCATCCTTTACATCTGCCTCTTGTCATAACAGAATACATAACCATGAACAACAAGAGTAAACAGCTAATGTTTTGAACACAATAATAATGATGATACAAAAGACAAAGCTGCCACTTCCAAATGATCTGTCACCCAACAGCAGTCTCTTATTTTTCCTCCAACTTACCCACGGGGGAGAGCTTAAGGTAGATGGTACCAAGTCAGGCTGTACAGTGGATAGACTCAGCTGTCCCTGAGTCAGAAGGCCCTGAGTTTGTATCTGCCTTCAGACCCTTACTAGCGGTGTGACCCTGGGCAAGTCATTTAACCCTTTTTTACCCAGTTCCTCATCTGTAAAATGAACTAGAGAAGGTAATGGCAAACCAATCCAATTGGCAAACCAAAGTATCTTTGTCAAAAAAACTCAAAATGGAATTGGGATGAATAGGACACAAATGAAAAATGACTAAGTAACAATTTGTGTCCATTAGTGGGTAAAGGGACCATTTTACTTGCATGATTTTAGGCCTAATGCCAGGACACTTGAAAATGACACTTGTCATTGTTTTAAACAGGATTTTTGTCACCCTGGGGCAAGCTTCACAAAATACACCCTCAAATCACTTTTAAGGGGAAGAGAAATGTTGTGCCAGTAGGGAAGAGACAGGGGTACTGGAATCCTTGTCCTAGGAGACTTGGGAGAGGCTGATATCTGGAGGGTAGGGATGGAGGGGGGGGGACAAGGAACAATATGAAGATTTTAGTATTTTTCTATTTTGCTAATTATTTCTTCCAAATAGGCACTAGGCTGAGTTATTTCGACAACGTCAAGGAATGTAGGGGCTGTAAGATCCTTCTAAATTTTGGTAGCTTGGAGAAAAGCTCCAAATAGTCCCACCCTAGTTTCTCCTCTGACTCTTGCTTTAGGAACTAGAAGTCTCCAGATCACCAAGTAGCAAAGAGAACTAAGACCTTATCAACTTGAGACGGACCCTGTTTGGGTTACTGAAATTAAATAGAGAAGCATGATTAGGGATGGTATTATGGATTGTGAAGTCTTTAATAACCTAGCTGACCTGATTTGACAGATGCCAAGAAGGTCCCTGTGTCCCCAAACTTCCTTCCCAGCCTTAGTGTCTGAAATTTCACCATTAGAAATTCATTCATTGAGCTTAAAAATGCCATTTCTAGTGCCTGCTTTTTAAAAGGGCAAATACTCCCTGAAGGAGTAACACATTGAATACTTCTAAGCTAAGTGTGAATTAATTAATCAGATGTTTTCCTCTTTGACAAGAGAATGGAACTGTGCAGTAGAATTGGGCACTTAATGGTGAAACTGAACTAAAAGAGGAGGGTAAGGGTAGATGGAATACCCAATGCGGAGAAGCAACAGTGAGGGAGGGACAGAAGAGAAACGGGGTGTTCCAAATTTCTTTGCCTACTCTCTATTTTTTATGTTGACTAACTACTAACAATTAAAATAACTGTTGTTCAATCGTGTCTGATTCTTTGTGACCCCATTTTGGGGGTCTTCTTGGTAAAGGCACTAGAGTGGTTTGCCAGTTTCCTTCTCCAGCTCATTTTGTAGATGAGGAAACTGAGGCAAACAGGGTTAAATGACTTGCCCAGGGTCACACAGCTGGTCTGTGTCTAAGACCAAACTTGAACTCAGGAAGACTCATGTTCCTGACTCCAGGCCCTGTATTCTATCCACTGGGCCACCTCTATTTGGCTCTATCACATTGGAAAGGCTTTGAGCCTAGCAATATACTGTAAATATATCTAAGGGCCAGTCTAGCTAAATTCTTAAGGCATCTTCCTTCAGCTTGTGGATTTGCTCTGGTTATTAGGAAAAGTTTTCTTACCATCAAGTCTAATTGGGCCTTTTGATAACTTGCACTCAGCTCCTAGTTGTCTGTTGATGCCAGGCAGAACATCTTGAATGAGACCCAAGGAAGACCTTTCCTACTCTCCACTCTCCCTCTGCCTGAATTTTTCTTTTGTTCAAGAGGACAGCTAGAAAGAGACCAGTGGTACATTAACAAATTTGGACATAAGAAGAAAGCAATAATTTAACTCAAGTATAAATGACAAAAAGTGTTTATTGGGTTCAGGATAGGTTCAAGGAAATGATGGCACTGTGACTATCAACACTCTCACCAATGACTTCCCTGTTCTCTGTAGAAGCTTATGACAGGTAACCATGCAGTTACCTGAGGGACAGAACAAATCACACTGATCTGAGACTTCACGGTAATGATGGATTAAATTGTTTCCTCTGCATTGCCAATGTGTCCATCTGATCTGCTTCTGCTCCCGCTATGATTGTTCGATTTTCTCTGGTGTGAGTGCTCAGACCTGACTTGTAGACTACTGGCTATGGGCACCACAGTTGGATATAAAGGAATTTTTTAAAAAGTGTTCAAGTGTGCAAATCTTTAGCCATGTAGTTTACAGAAGCAAATCACTGTGAAGTATAAAGTACTCAGGGGAAAAAAACCAAACAAAAAACAAACACTTTGAAATCTCTTCACATGAGAGAAAAGACTCACAGCTCCTAAGCCCACAAAGACAAGAAAATGTAAATATGTCAGAGAAGAAGAAGAAACTCTTCACTTTGGGTTTTAAAACATGTCTTGTAGACATTATCAACTTGGAAAGATTTGTTGCTCATTCCAAAAACCTCTGTAAGACTCTCACAACATGGCAAAGCAAAAATCTGACCCTTTACCAAACATAAAATTTATATAGTCATCCCACAATTATATTCTATGGGTGGCATAGTGGACAGAAGCCCAGAATTGGAGTTGGTAAGACTTAAGTTGAATCCTGTCTCAAACACTTACTAGCTGTTTAATTCTGTAAAATGGGAAGAAAAACAATCACCTACTTCACAGGGCTGTTGTGATGATGAGGTAACATATATAAACTGCTTTGTAAATCTTAAAGCACTACATAAATGTTATCACTATTATTAGTGTTACTTACTTTAATAATCCTTCTAATAAAGGACATTTGGAGTACTCAATTACCATTGAGGATACTGCTTCGCTAATGAAAAAATCTACGCCTGAAAATATAAAGGCACCTTCTCCAAAAACATCCGATGGAGTAACAGAAAGCAATTTGGGCACTAGGGAACCACAGAAATCAGTAACAATAAGGTGCATGCATTTAACCTTTAAAGGTTTAGAAAGCAGCTCTTTGAAAATTGGTATTATAAATATATATTTTTCCCATTTTAGAGATGGGAAAACAAAGGCAAGGAAGAGTTAAGTGACTTGTTAAGGTTCAGACAGATGGAAGTTCTGTTCAGAGATAAGATCTTCTAGCTCAAAGACTCATGTTCATTACAACATAATCCAGGCAATGACCCAGGTAGCCTGAGAAAGAGACTTCTCACACAATAGGATGTAGTTACAGTCTTTGGCTTTAGAATTTGTATAGAAAATGAAGAGGATCAGAGGACTGTTATTTGAGATACATCATGTACCTTCTAAATATCATTTACCAAAAAATGATCAAATCAATGAAAATTCATGAAAGGCATATTTTCTGTTAATAAGCCACACACAGGATATGTATAATAGAAACCTTGCTCTTCAGGAGTTTTCCTGAATTGAGTTGAAAGTGAAATGGGGAGAATTCATAAGAATAATGCACAAGGCAAAAGGTTAATTAAGAGCTGGGCTGCAAGGTTTGGGCTATTACTGTAAGAAATGAGAATCTGGAGAAGAGAGAGATCAGTGTGGACAGGAATTGTCTCCGGAGGCTTCAGGGAGAAGGCAGGCCTTAGAAGACGGGGAACATCTGGACAACTAAAGGGTAGACGAGAGGAAGTTTCTGGGTAAGGAGAACAATATGAGCAAAGCTTTACAATGAGCTTAGCCCACTTTTCCATTTGGGATTTGGCGTTAAATATTGGGAAGGCAATAAAGTGCTGTCTTTGCCATGGCTGATTCAGTGTGGAGGAATAAGCATTGACGTGACTGTCAAATCTCCAATCTCATGCTGTAGCTTCGGTTCCAAACACAGTAGATTAGGGGGATCCATGCCCTTCACAAGAGGGTATTATCTATCACATTTTAGCTGTCATCTTTTCTAATTATTTTATTCAACTGCCCCTCGAAGAAGGCATCTCCCAAGTATGGAGCAGATTTTTGTCTGAAGCAGGACTCCAGGGATGAATAGAAAGGAGGATGAATTAGGATGCTAGTCCCTTTAAAACAACAATAACAACAACAAACTTTTTTTTCCTTTTTGGAGGGGGAAAGGTAGGGCAATTGGGGTTAAGTGACTTGCCCAAGGTCACACGGCTAGTTTTGTGCTAAGTGTCTGAGGCCAGAGTTGAACTCACATCCTCCTGACTCCAGGGTCGGTACTCTATTCACTGTGCCACCTAGCTGCCCCAACAACAAACTTTTAACAAACAAACAAACAAACAAACAAAGCTCCATCCCTCTATTTTTGAGTAGCTCCAAAGCATCTTAAGATGGTACATTTATTTCTCTTTCCCATATCAATGCCAAAGGTGATACTAGTGATGCTCTCAGCTGTTTTCGGCTTACAGGCTAGGTTGGAGGTCTCTAAAGATAGCTAATAAAGAGCCAAGATTAGGACTATTGTCACCTGAGGCAAAAACTTTGGTAGTCTGTGGGTGAGGTGATGATGCAAAGGGTCTGAAGAGAGAAAACTGGCAGTCACAGCAGCAGAGGGGGTGATCTACCTCTTCCCCATTGGGGTGTTCTTCTGGGAGGAGGAAGGGGAAGGCAGGCCCTCTGATAGATGTGATTATGACCCTGAACAGGGTTGGTCAGAGTCCACTGTACTGTATAGTGGAATATCTATGTGAGGTGAGGTATGGGAATGATTGTTGCCACAGGGAAGAACCAGCACTAGAGGTTTGCACCTTATAATAAAGCCTAGGCCTGATAGTTAAAGCTCCGCTTTCAGCAAGGGAGTAAGAGGAAACAGTGACCTCAAAATTTTTTTTTGGTTTCGTTCCATCTTTCCCTCCTACTAAGTCATGAAGGATGAATAACCACAACCTAAATAAGCCATGATCAGAGGTGTTCGTCAGCTCTTAGGAGAACAACTACACAATCCAGGCAAAGGCCCAGGTAGTTCAAGACAGAGACCTCTCACAAAATAATATCTGATTAAAGCATTTGGTTTCAGAGTTTCTGTGTAGAGAAAGAAGAGGCTCAGAGGACTCTTATTTGAGATACTGAGGAAAGTTTACAGAAACGGCAAAAGCTTCTGGGAAAGTAGCTCTTCATAGCCTGGTCCTAACCTGTCTTCCTTGCCTCCAGTTCTAAGTTCAGTCAAATTGGTCTTTTTCTTGTCCTTCATACATGACATTACTTCCTGTGTCTGTACAATTGTCCTGGTTATCACCTTCTCCTATGCCTACAAAGCACTCCCTTCTCACCTCATGGTTTAGAGTTCCTAGATCTAGAAGCAGAAACAATCTCAAAGACCATCTAATGACCAGGGGTGGGGAACCTTGGGGGCTCAAGGCCACACATGGCCTTCTGGGTCCTTTAGTACAGCCTTTTGATGGAATCTAAACTTCACAGAACAAATCTCCTTAATACAATGGTTCTCAACCTGTGGGTCGTGACCCCTTTGGGGTTGAATGACCCTTTCACAGGGGTGACAGGGGTCACCTAAGACCATGGGAAAACACATATTTCTGTCTTAGGAACCTCCTCTATCCATCTCCAGGTGGGTCTGCCCACATGCAGATACACCTACATAAGAGTATTAAAAGGGTTGCGGTTTAGGAAGGTTGAGAACCACTGCCTTAATAAAAGGATTTGTTCTGCAAAACTTGGACTGATTCTAGTTCAACCCCCTCATTTTATAGATTAGGAGACTAAGGAGGCTAAATGGCACGCCCCAATTCATATAGGTAGTGACTGAATAAGGATTTGAACACAGGATCCTTGACTCTAGAATCTGTTCCCCTGTATAAAATGTTTTGCTTAGTTCAAGGTTCACTTTGAGCCCCTTAGCTGCTAGTGCTCTCTCTTCCAAAATCACTTTTCATTTATCTAGTATCTGTTTTGCTTATAACTCATACACATATATGTGTATATACATAAGTAGACACACATACTCACTATCTACCCTATAGAAGGTAAGCATCTTGAGGGTAGTGACAATTTCACTTTAGTCTTAGGGATTCCCATCACCTAGCATTTGTCTGGCACCTAATACATTCTTGTGGATTAATTGCAACAGAAAGAAGTTAGATTCTTTTTACTTCTAAAATGCTTACAAGACAGCTCAACCTTTCTTTATCAAAGCCTCCCCTGCCCCTCTTTTCCTCTCTTACACACACACCTCCAGTGCTCTACTTCCAAGCTCATCTGCAGCTAATTAACACTCTGGTAACCTGAATACCTGCAGTGACTTTACCTTAGCTGACTGCACTACAGCCATTAAGATTCTGCGTATCCCAGTAGGCAGCCCCAGTGGGGCAGCTAGTTTAGATAGTATTAGTTATCAATTAATCTTTGTCAATGCTCATCCCTTACAAGCAACTCAACAGGTAGAAAGGAGGCACATGACATTGAGGCAAAATCATGTTAACAATATGATCAGAAAGCCTGCCTAGCAAGAACGAATATGATTTCTTTGAGTTGACAGCTATCTTGTAATGTTTCCAGGGAAGGGGAACCCATAATGACCATCCAAGTTCTTAAAATTCTTAACCACCCAAACTACTTTCATGCCTTCAGGGTCAAAGGCTGCAAAAGACAACCATGGACTAATATCTGCAAACTGAGGAATGGGTACATTTATTCACTGGCATTCAATTTATACTTTTGTTGTTAACTGAAACCCTGGGTTGAGATACAAGGTCGTCTTTGCTTAGTATATTGATTACAACCAGTGGTCTAAGAAAATCTTTTATTTCACAAGTATGTATAAACTGAACACTGAGGAGAACTTTTGTAAGGGAATACAAAGAGAACTTCAGCCAACCTCTAACAATTTATAATGAAATTGCCAACAGGATACTAGTAAATTAATGTGCTAATGGCTGCTTCCTTTGTTTTTTTGATCATTTGCACAAACTCTGGTGACACATTGATACTTTTGCATACATTTTTACCAAAACAACTGATAGAAGAGTTTTATATGCAAGCAGACTAACTGTATTGCTTATTGCTTCCTGATAGAAGGCCATAAATAGCTTCAGGGTGATACCTATATTTCAATGTATTTTCATGGATTTTGAAACCAGGATAGGAAAGAAGTCTTATACCCCTCTAGAAAAAAAAAGAGTTGTGAAGCATAGACTTGATTTTTAGTATTACTGTCTGCACACACAAGTCAAGCAAGTAATACCACAATAGAGAAGTAATGGCTAGGACACATTTTTGTATCCCATGGGATCTCTGCCATACCTGTGCTAGGGTACAGCTATATATTAAAGGGAGAAGTTCTTGAGATTGTCCTTATGTAGAAAGAAAAAGTGAAAATAACTACCTAGCAATACACAGATAAGGTGAAAAGAAAACATGGGGGATACTTGAGGACAATTCAGGAGCTGATGTTGACTAGAAATATTTTCTTTCTGGGAACCTAGGTTACTGAGGAGGTTACTTTGAGAGGAGGTCATTAAATGTTTTCTTGACTTTCTGAGCTGGGAAATTAGTCTTTCTTTCTCCAATCTCCTATACCTTAGTTTTGTAACTTTAATATGTATTTTTAAATGGTGTTGAGTCAGTTGACCAATTATCTGACTCCACATATAATACATTATATACGCTGATAACTTAATCAGGTGAGAAGATGTCTCAATCAGTCAAGCACTGAGCAAAAACTATGAATGTCATTGGATGAAATGAAGTGACAGTGTGCTCAGAATGGGTGAAACAAATGGGTCATGTCTTGTGGGTCATCTATAAAATAGCAGACTGGGACAAAACCGACAGATCTGGGAAATCAGCAAGCCAGGATAGAGAGTAGTTCTGGTTAAGCCTCCATAAAGGAGTAATTTGGGAAAGGGAAGAGAAAGTCTTGGCTTTGGCTTCTTCCCAATCCCTTTGGCCGAAGAACTTTATGAGCTTCAAAGGGTCCACAGGACTTTGGACTTTTCATATTGCCGTTGGTGTTCTATCAGGATCCCCAGAACAGCTAATATCAATGCTTGCATCTGAGGCCAAGGACATACTGGCTATAGATTCAAAGCTCTCTAAAGAACCCAAAAGGAAAAAAAACAATAAAAACTATGCCAATCATAGAGGAAACATATTGAAGACTTCAAGATACTCCTTTGCCACCTGAGCTCTTTAAGATTAATCCCCTTTTCCCTAGACTCTGTATTTGTAGGAAAGTCTATCAAACACTTTGGGCAAATGGGTTGTACTAATTGTTCTTATTTTACCTAGTAAATATATCTTCCTAAAAGGTATACCTTCCTAATTAAGTGTGGTTGATTAATTGATACCAATGAATAATTGTGGTGGGAAGTACTAGTGGGGACTCCTAAGTAATAGCAATAGAAAAGACATCACACCCCCCTACCTCCACCTCCTAAACTTTGAGTAGACATGTAACCACTGTGCTCTAGAAGCCACAGGTCAGCTTGAGAAGGTGGTGGGAGAGCAATTTCAGGGCACACACTACATTTGTTTTCTAGTCATTTATACATGTACTGGATCTTTTCATTTAGGTATAGACTCAAATAATGCAACAGCCATATCTTATTGACAATTCAGTTAAGATTTAGTAAGTATCTATTAGGTACTACACACAGACTAGTGCAGTACTCTAAATAATCAATTAAGTTATTTTTAATAAGCTTTTTTTAAGTGCCTGCTACATGATTCTCTAGGCCAGATGGTGAAGAAGTGAGGTGTGTTGTTATTAAAATTGCTGGTGCTGTTGTTTTTAAACTATCCCCCAATCCCAACTAAACTTGGATGAATTCTAGTCATTAGGCATATCCTCCTCCTTCTCCTTTGACACTTAGGATTCCTAACTTTCTATAAGCCTCAGTTCTAGTGGCCACTTCTAAGGATTTGTTTCTATCACCCTTCTTTTCAGTGTTCTATCTCTCTGTCTCTCTCTCCCCTCCAAGGTGTAATATATTTACTAATCTGTTTACTAGTTCACCTGTCTGCCTCCCAGAAGAATATAATCTCCTTGAGTATGAGGCCAGTCTTTTATTTATTTTGTCTTTGTGACTCCAGTGCCCTAGCATGCGGCCTTGAGCACAGCAGGGGACTTAATATATACTGGTTGAACTGAACTGAATATATGCATGGCACAGTATTAGGTAGTGTAGGTATGAAGATGAAAAAATACGGCAACAATCCTCTGTATCGAGCAACTCTTCACTGAATAAGGTCTTAAGAAATGTGATACTTGGTTTAATCATAAGAAAAGAATAAGGATGCATATGTCGGTCAAAGGAGAGGTTGCTAAGGAGAAGTCCACCTTCAGAGAAAACTGAAAAAGGGAGAAAAAAACTTAGAAATGGTTGACTGCTCTACCTCCCTCAGCTTCAGAGACAGCACTAGTAGGCTTCAGTTG
>CM053598.1:115036581-115203142 GCA_028646575.1 Pseudocheirus occidentalis | reverse complement strand
AACACAGCTACAATTTGGACTCAAGACCATTGACTCCAAATTCATGACTCTTGAGTTCAGTGCCCTGTCCCTTGTACCATGAACAGTGCCATACCATAGACTCACAGATCTGCCTGTCCAGAAAGATAGTCCCAAAAGTTTTCCTAACAGTAAAGGGATGTGAGATGGCCCAATAATTGGTTTGATCAACGCCCTTTTTGTTTCATTTGAACGTGTTAATAATTCTGGTATTTTTAAAAATTTCTGGTTTTTCCTTTATTCTTCCAGAGATTAGGAAAAACTGAGGTCACTTCCTAGCTTCCGGCATGGAATTGACTTCCGGTATGGAACAAGGTTCATACAGGGTATTCCAAAAGTCTTTGTATAGTTTTAAATTTTAAATAAATTTTAAGACAGTTTAAACTTTAAAAGTGCATGAAGACTTTCGGAGTGCCAGATACTGTCCCACACTGACAGGCTCTTTTAAGCACACACGGGAGGGTCCGGTGGTTGATGATGAGGAACACTTGAACCATGGAAGCTGTTTGCTTTGTCCATCAGTGGTGAGTTTGTGAAGTGACCTCCTCTTATTCCATTTAGCAAGAATAGCTTAAATATCTACTAAATGCAAGGGAGAAGCAATACGACTAATGGCTAGAAGGCTTGCTTGGGAGTCAAAACACTCTGAGCTACAGCTCTTACTCCCATCACCTTCTGGCTCTGTGACCCTCACAAGCCACTTAACCTGTCTGTGATTTAGGTAGCTGCCTTAGACGCTAGATGCCGTTAAGTCGAAGAATAGGTACTGATCTGTTTTGGTAAAGCGTGTTTTCTTACCTGTAGTTCCAATGAAATTGCAAGGCCAGATATGTTTTCCCATCAAAAAAACTGTGCAAGGTAATAGGTGCCAGTGACACAAAACAAAATAAAGCATTCCCTGCCTGTAAGCAGCTTGCATTCTACTAGGGAAAATAATACAGATTATTGATGTTCAGTTATTTCGGTCATGTCTGTTTCTTCATGACCTTATGGACCTCTCTATATGTGGGATTTTCTTTGCAAATACACTAGAATGGATTGTTATTTCCTTCTTTAGTGGCAGAAGGTAAGTGACGTGCCCAAGGTCACACAGCTAGGAATTTTCTGAGGCTGGTCTTCCTGACTCCACCTCTCAGAGCTCTAGCCATTGCACCATCTAACTGCCCCAAATACTAGAGATACAAAGCAGTAAATCCGAAATGTATGGACAATAAATACAAAATAATTTGGGGTAGAAGAAAAGCTAGCAAGATCAAGGAAGATGACTTGCAGGATATGGTAGCCTGGAAGAATGCTAGGATTTCTAAGAGTCAATGGTGAGAAGAAAGAGCATTCGAGATGTGGAAGACAGTTTGGACAACAGACAAAGAAATAGGAGATGAAATATTGTGAATGAGGAACAAGAAGTAGCTCAGTTTGATTGTAATATAGAATGTAATAAACCTGGAAAGATAGGTTGGAGCCAGATAATAAAAGGAATAATATGCTAAAATGAGATTATCGCAGTGGCAATAGGGGACTATAAAGGTTTCTTGAGATAGAGAATTCTCATTGGTCATTCTCATATGGCTTTAAGCATAAAATAATGCAGGAATTTGTTTTGATTTGACTTTCCTGTTGGGATCCAGTACTTCTGAAGGCATCACTTGACTTAGGAGAAATAATAGAGGTGGTAATGTATTACTTGCTTTGGGTGAGTGCGTCCTGGATTTTTAGGTCTTTCACATCAAAGTAGACTTGATAGCTCTGATTTCAGTGCCTCCTGTGCTTATGGACTTATAATTACTGTTGTCTAGTATAGTTCTTTTTGGTACTTACTATTAGCAATGGCTAAGAGAAACACCACATTCTCTGGAGGTACAGAAGCTCAATTAGTTCCTAAATGAACATGGATCATAGATCTCTACCAGAGTTGACCAATTGTCTAAGGTCACTTATAAAGTAAAACATTCCCTAACTCTAGAATTAGAGACCTGGGAAATTTCACTTACTCTGTGTCCCTGCTGTCAGTGAATACCACATTTATATCACATCAGCGATCTTCTCTGATATATATTCAATGTAGAGATTCACTAAAAGAAAATTGACCAAAAAAGAATTAGGATCTTATTTTTATCATTACTACTCATTAGTCCTGATAGTGCACTTGGCACTGCCAAATGACAGAAAAAGAAATGAGGCCTGTTTAGAAGAGGGGAGCTTTACACACATGCATAGCAAGTAGAATATTAATCATCAAAGGAGAAATGATTCAAGAATTCCAGATTTGATATTTCCCATTCAAGTTTACTCTCTTGTTCACATTCCTTTCTAATCTGGTGGACTTCTTATGTTGACCTTGATGAAGGGTCTTGGGTAGTGACCTTATCCTTGAAAGAACCTGTAAAGGATAATGGTAGGGATTGAAAGAGGTGATAACTTTGCCCTTCTTGGTCAAAACTAAGGGAGATTTTCAGATATAGCTTCATCAGGAAAAAAGAAAGACTAAAAGGTAAGAAAGAAAATGGACTGTTTTATTTTTTTCCTTCCTATAACCATTTTTCAACCAAAAATATAAATCCACTAATAGTGTAAAAAGCAACTTGGTAAAACTGCTGAATTACTACAACAGAAACAGTTCAACCCATGCAAAAGTGTAACTCCAAGAAAGCCAAGCATTTAAGATATTATTTATGCTCACAATTAGTATTTCTAAGTGAATTTTTAAAGGCTTTTATGCAATTACAGTATAGTTGATTGTCCTAACATTGCTAATGCTTTGATGCCTTGCATGTGCTGTCCTTGGTCCCTGCAACCCTGGCACATAATTTACTTCTGTTTTGAGTGAACTATAAGCATTAGCGTCCATTAAGAATTTTTCAAACAAAGTCCAAAGATTACTTGGAGCACTTTCAGCAATATGTACTGATTGTCATTAATAGTTCTTTTGTCCTAGACAAGGACATTGTTTTGTAACATCATTTTCTTTGGCTAGCCCATACTTAGTCTATGTTTCTAAACAGCTTCCTACATGTTTTTGTTCCTTGACTTTTGACAAAGCAGGAGAAACCTATAGGACTTCTTAGAAGTGGGGGTGGGAGAGGACACTGAAGAGCCAGACAGGCCACAAGGTGGTATGCAGACATTTTTTTTGTTGGCCCTTCTCTTATCTAATCTACAAGGAAGTAGCTGATGCCAGTTCTTTTATTCTTCATATTTGCTAGATTTCCTGCATGTGTTCTAGGGTTGCATATATTTAGCATCACAGATTTAAAATTTGAAGGGACCTTAAAGGTTATCTAGTCTGACCTCTTTATTTTCAGAAATGAGGAAACCGAGTCCAAGAGAGGCAAAGAGACTGCCCAAGTTCGCATATGAGCTCAGGTCCTTTGATGCCAAATCCAGTGTTCTTTCTATTGTAGCCTGACTCTCATCCTTAAAGATTTCACTGTGACCATTTTCAAATTCTCTGAAACCCCAACTTCCCCAGATCTATGAAGCATCTAATGATGATGCATAATGCCTGCTCACATTCATCCAAGAGGGTTCTTCTATCTGACTGGTGCTTGATAAGACCAATTTTTAAGTGAGAAACAAAACACATTCTCTAGAGAAGTAGGTGGAAAACCATTCTAATGCCTACAAATTGAGTGATTTTTCCAGGAGATGAAAGCAGAAATAAATTCACAAGGACTAGAAACTGAAGATCAATATTTCTTATGACCTTCTGCAGAGATCTATGCCAACCAGAGGATTCTTTAGTTATCATTCAGCCCATCACAATATGGGGATTTCTCCATCTGGAAATTTGGCAGATATAAAGAAACATCGGGTTTGAGTGTTTCATTGGGTTTCAGCGTAGCTGTTATTTGGGTGGGCAACTCTGAGAATCAACTTGCCTTGTATAAAATATCCAATCTCCTGGGCTTGAGCTCAAAAGGAACCAGTTATCACTTTTAACAGTAAGCCAACCAAAGTCAGAAAGTCTGAATATTGACTAAGGGACATCGTCTTGGTTAGACTTGCCCATAAGTTTATTGCCTATGGAAATGTTGCTAAATTATTTGCCTTTCCTGGGGAGAGGAAAAGGTGGTATGTCTTTTAAGAGTATAAACATTCTCAGTACCACAGAGAAGTGCCTAGCAACAGGGGTTCATCAAAGAAGTTAATTTGTCCGAGATTTGGCAATGATTGGGAATGTCACATTGGACTGCTGAAGTGCTAAGCTCTGTGATAACTGGAACACTGAAATTTCTTCTTTACTGATAATCATGGCAGTGATGTATTGGTGGGGTTTTCATGACGTTTTCTTAGCCTCGCTTTGAAGCATGGTGGGTAAAAGTCAGAAAATCTTTCCATGTTAACAGCGTTGATGTTTGGGCAGAATTTTTCTGGGTATTTTTTTCTTTCCCTTAACAGGGTGAAAATTGGCAATTTTAGACTGCTGTGATCTCTTTAGAGGGACACAAATCCATCTAAAATATTGGCTGGTCAAATGTGCTTATCTCTATGTAGTAAAGCATGCAGTTTCTGACAGTTTTTGCCAAAATATGTTATCTTTTTATTGCCCAGATAAATTTTTTTTCAATGCCATTATTTTTCACTTCATGTTCAGTACACAATACCAACCTAGTGAAAAAAATTAATTTTATTTAATTTAAAATTTCTGTTTAATTTAAAATCAAGTTAAATTTTTATTTAATTATTTTTAAAAGTAGCTCAATATATAAACCATGTCTGACAGCATATACAACATTCCATACTGATAGTTAGTCACCTGCCCAGTGAAGGGAAGAAAGTACATTTTCTGCCCTTTTTTCTGGTAGACAAGATAATATTAATATTGATCACAATCATTATTTTTATTATGCATCCTCTTATTTTCCTTCTGTAGTGTATGTTTTTAAGACAAAAAAAATAATTCTAAGGCTATTTTCTCTAAAAAAAAAATAACATAGTAGGCATTTTATAATGAAAAGCAAACATGGCTGCTACTTGTTTAGAGATAGTATGTTTTGGTTACTCAATAGCAGCAGAGTGAGGTTCCAAAGATTATTAAGAAAATCTTGAATCTTAGAACTTGAAAGGAAATAATCTAGCATAATTCATAATTTTATATTTGAAGAAAGTGAGGCATAGATGTATTAAGTTACTTACCCAAAGTCATCCACCTTGTTGGGGTTTGTCTTATGGATGCTTAGCTGAATAATTTGTTCCTTCCATTACAGGAGCTAAGTCCCAACCACCCACTATACAGATGCATAATTCACTGGACTGCCTCTTGCTGAAGCTCTGGCAAAGCCAGCTGATATTATTCCAAGTCCCTTAGAAATGAATCAAAATCCTCACAACAGCTGGACTTGGTTTGATACCCTTTGGTGATGGTGATCAAAGTTCCTCAGCAGTGCTAATTAGCAAATCACTGAGACTGTGCAGACACTAATGAGCAAATATTTCCTTTTGGGCTATAAGTGAGAGCAGTCTGGATTGAGTTTAGGACCTAGAATAAACCTAATAACAATGATTTTTATGAATTTATCTAGTTGCCTTACCTTCACTGGGAGAATGGAGAAATGTGTAGGCCACACAGTAAATATAATGTGGTTATTATAGCATGTAGAAACCTGTTTCAAACATCACCATTTCATTATTAATGTCTTGCTGGCCTCTTAGCATTACTAGGGGAGTTTAACTTACTGTGGGGTGCGTGACATATCTGTAGTAGTGGTAGGAACGAGAGGAGAAGGAGGAGAAGTAGCAAGTAGCAGCAGCAGAAGCAGTGATATTGGTGTTAGTAGCTAATTAACCTTTTTATACTATTTTCAGGTTTTCAGAGTGCCTTACATGTATTATCTCGTTTGACCCCCACAACCGTTTTGTGAAGTAGGTGCTATTATTATCCCTGTTTTATGGATGGAAACACCAAGATATGAAGTGTGGTTGATTAGTAGTACATTCTCTAAGCAATGTACTAAAATCATACTTTAAAACAGTGGTTGAGTTGACTCAAAAGTTGTTTCTTTTTCTTGAGGAGCGACAGAGCAGTAGGAGAACTAGATCTTGTCAGGAAGGAGAGGAAGAGCCAGAGGTTAAGACAATTAAACTGCGTTACTCCCAAAGCTCAAAGAGAGGAGGGGAAGAGCAAAAATCTCCTGACCTCCAGGACCATAGTTGCCTATTTACCTGCCTATTTTTAAAAGGTCTGTTGATTGTAAGCAAGAGCAAAATCAGAAAAGGATCACTCTGTGATTTGGAACCACATAAAGAAGGTTTCCTTCTTTTCAGAGTGAAAATCATTTTGCTATTCTAATTAAATGGAGGTATTATCTCTTAATGATTATATCTGTATTTGTTTGAATCTTACAAAACATGTTTAAGATGATGTATCTTGATTTAGTAGGCCACAAGGATGGGGGTCGCGCCTGTTTAAATTAGTTGTTGGAAAACCAAGCAGAATGACAGACGTGTAGGGGTATGTTATTCATATACATATACAATCTAATACATACATGTACGTGTACAATACATGTATATAATACAATGTAATGCATGCACATGCACACTCATATAATACAGCTTTATGTTTAAAATTGCATTAAGACTTTTGAGATG
Source organism: Pseudocheirus occidentalis (assembly GCA_028646575.1). Lineage (NCBI taxonomy): Eukaryota > Metazoa > Chordata > Mammalia > Diprotodontia > Pseudocheiridae > Pseudocheirus > Pseudocheirus occidentalis. The sequence goes on along the minus strand of CM053598.1, from coordinate 115,196,533 downwards.
CCATGTGTGTGTATGTATGTACCTGTATCTCTATTTATTCATTTTAAGACTTACATTTCCATAGTAAGGGACTTATGGCACTTGATTTCCTACCTCTATCAGTATTCAGGCCTAAACTTCACTTTTCATGAGAACTGTTTCCACTGGGTTCATTTAACTTGTTGAAGTCTCAACTTCCCCATTGTACCTTGAAGGAAGTAATACCAGATACTCCCCAGTCCTACGGAGGTATTATGAACATGATAATGGAATTGAAAGCTAACATTTATATAGAATTTTTAGGCTTGCAAAGCACTTCAAAAACTTTATTTGATTCTTCCCAACAACCTTGTAAGGTGGATGCTATTTTTATTATTTCTACAAATGGTGAAACTGAGGCTCAGAGACCTTAAATGATGTAGAGTTACCCAGCTAGGAAATGTCAGGGCCAAGATTTGAACCCGGATCTCCTTATTGCAAATCCAGCCCCTTTCAATTATAATAAGTATTTATTGCATTATTCTGTGGATTTCTCTGAGGAATTGTCTTTTTATTTTGATTGCTGATCTTTCTTATTTGCTAGAGATTTGTTGGAAAAACACTCTACCTTCCCATAACTACCCAAGTGTTTGTTTAAAAACAGTCTTGTTTATTTGGCATTATTGTTGAGGGCAAATGCCTTTTAAAGTTTTATCAGAATATCCTTGTTGGTTGATAAGCCTACATTGAGAAATGGATGGTATGTGACTTGATCCTTGACTTACAAATAAACAAAGGAGGCACAGAATCTGTGATGTTGACAAAGTCATCACCACAAGATTTAAAGTTTTAACTCTCAGTCTCTTAACACTTCTGAGAGCAGGCCACTTCCCTGGAAAGATTTTCAAAATCTATTATCAGTGTAATAATCATGAAAATATTTGATGAGAACACTGCCTCACGCTATATAATAAATTTGAGTAGAAAAGTTGAAGCAGTGGTATTTTCATCAGCACTTGGATGTCAGGAGAAAGTAGTTCCACACTCAGCGAATATAGATAGGTCTGTTTTGTGCCGTGTTAAATCCAATTGTGAGGAAGCCCTGAATAATCAGGAGTGACAGCATAAGCACTTTCTCTTCAAAGTGATTTTACAGAAAGCATTATTTCCAAAGAAAAGTACACATATGGATCTCATAATGCTGAAAGAGCACTAATGTATCAATTTATTGGTGCCGGTGTCATGAGCTGGAGTTGCAAATTATATTCAGATTTGAAACTTTCTTTTCCGCTGCTGTTTGGTGAAGTACCCTTTCCATGATAAAGGTTATCTCAAAGGATTCTAGAATGCCAAGGACAGAGAGGGGCAATCAGTGGAAAGGGCTATATAGAGCCTTTCAAGGGTCCTATGGCTTGTTTCATGATGCCAAACCAAACAACAGGATGAAAAACAATAGTTTCCCTCAATAATAAAAGAAAATACATTTGAGTTTGGGTTTCACTATGTAATTTCAGATTCCCTAAATAAGTCCTTTGGAAAGTTGTGTGGGGAGCAAGTGAATGATTTTGGTCTCGGAGCATAACTTTGGAATTAGCTTTTTTTCAATGTCTACTGTGGACTCTGAGAACAGCTTTCTACCCCATGTGACATGTTCCATAGCAAACTAATAGGCCTGATGTGGGGGCCAGCTTTTCCAAAGTGTTATACTTTCAGGGTGGAGGGTTAAATAGCTCTCTTAATAACTTGGAAGCCAAAAAATTCATTTTACCACTGTTCTTAGTCACAGGCTCAATTTTTTTTAAGCACATACTATTCTAGTCCCTTTTCCTTTCCTCATTAGAATATCCCCTGAAGAAGGAACTATTTAAATTATAGCCCCATGACCTGAAGAAATGGCAACAGTATGGTTTGCATTCAAACTTATGTCCATATTATCTCTGTATTATCATGGAAGCATTTAAATATTATAAGGCACATAAAAATAAGATTAAAAAGTCTTACCCCCAATTCCTCTTCAAAATATTGAAATGACCCTAAGTTTTCTAAAACTTTGACTATGAGGGATCAGGCTCTATGAAAACTGAAATGTTTCCAGTGATAGACACTATCTGCTATCTAAGAAAAAGTCCAGCAAGGTACAGAGGGGCTCGTCCCAACCCATAGGTTGGCCACTAGAGGATAAATTCTTTGGTCATCCCCATTTTTAACATAATATCTTTCTTTTGACTCATGCCTTCTTTCATCACCTATGAAATATCATGAAGGCTATGGTCTTAGGAATTCTTCTGCATTTTCATATGAACAAATGTCAATCACTTTTGCCTACTTTCCATGGAAGTGGTGTTCATTTACTTATGATTTCAGTGGGATCAAGCATCAGTGTTTTCTGGGTTGTTCTTCTGCTTCTTTCCTCAGAATAATAGCCATGAGACGTCACACCCATTGAAAAGCAAAAGAAAACATCATAGCAGGTTAAATGTTCTGTTGTCCTGACCAATCCTATCTCAGTAGGATGATATGAATTGATAAATAAGTCAAAGGAAGTTTATAATGGGTATGCAGGGGTGTGGAAGCATCTTTTTATCTGCCCCTCCATAAATCACTTACTTTCCTTTTCAACCAAAAAATAAATGTCTGATACAAATAGACATATCTATGTATGAAAATTCTTTGGAAACTCTGTGAATCCTCATCAATAACTGTAAAAGATAAGTTTTGTTGTTGTCTTTTGTTTCAACGTTATAGTCATTTCTGGATACCCATGCCTCACCTCTTGAATTGAGCCAAACCAAATATATAATAATATATATATTATATATATTATAATAATATAATATAATAAAGAGAAATAGTTGAGTGAAAAATAAACCCAAACAATTTCTTTACTATGTCTGACAACGTATGGAATATTCTGTCCTCATGGTTCCCAGCCTTTCTGTTCAGGGGAAGAAGGGATGTTTTATCATGGGTTTTGGGAGACTATTATTGGTTTTTCACTTATGCAGAGTATTATTTCCTTTTAGGGCTCTTTTCATCTATTTAAGAGAAGGAAAATATGTATTAATTAACATCACAAAAAGACATGGAGGTAGAAGATGGCAGTATTCATTATTCATCTGAAAAAAATACTCTAATGACACAGTGTATTTATGGAAGTGTTTTACCCAGATTGCAAAGTCAAAGAAAGATCAGTGTTGTTTGTGGTTTACAGGAACATCTTTGTCTAAAACACTAAAACAAAAAGAGGTTACTTTCTAATACTTGGCATTATTTCTTGTCTTCCAGGTATTTCAGTAACAAAGAAGACACATACATGTAAGTAATATATTTCTGTCCAAAGTGTTCTGAAGAGTTGGAATTATGTCTGGTTGATGGCACTCTTCAAGCATTAACTAACATTTCATCTGTGATGATCGGAGGGAGTTCATATTTTTCAACCTGTAGAGGGTTAGAAGTGGCACAACTTTGCAAGTCTGTATCTGAGTATGTGTTGAAGAGATAGGTCAATTCATGTTTTGGTGTATTTCCGTGTCTTAACCCATTACTTGTCAAGCAAATCTCGATGGGGAGGATCAATTACTTGGCGATCTCTCTTACTCTGTGTCCTTAGAAATGTTTGCATGGGAAATCACGGTGATTTCTTGAGCAATTCAGCCTCCTTTCCCTTTACTAGTAGTCTCCAGAATAGACTGTTTTATACTTGTGTCTGTGAGACAGAGACATTGCCTGGGAATATGGGAGTTGTGGTGTAGCTGCAAACCTAGCCTCAACAAGGTCCTGGTAAATGGTATTACTTGTTTGGTGTGGAAATGTGTACTGGCCTGCTACATACACATATGTTTGATTCCTACTTTCCAAGTTTAAGGTTCTTCATGGAGAACCCTCATTCTTACAAAAGAAAGTTTATAAAATTTGTGCTAACATACGATGTAGTGTTGGCAGTCTGAGGTATGTTGTCATGATGTCCACTGAACAGCAAAAGGAAGTTAATATGTCTTTGAAATCAGCTAATCAAACTGTTACATTGGATTTGACCAGTCTGTCATTTAGACCTAAAATGACCAGTGTCACAAGAATGTGTTGATTGTTTTAGGCCAGAAAAACAAACTGTGGTACACCTGAGATTTCTTTGGATATTTTTTAAAAATTAGGACAACTGTAGAGTTCTCTATAGCTCTTTGATAAGGTGAAGAGGTAAAGAATCTTCCCAATTTCACTTTTAAAATTCCTGATGTTGTGTGGAACTTTAAAAAGAAAGTTTGGGGTTTTGTTTGTTTGTTTATTTGTTTGTTTGTTTGTTTGAATCATTGTAACACCTAAGCACCTTTAGCTCCTGCCTCAGCTTTGTTGAAAGCTTATTTGAAAATTCGCTCATGGGTTTGTCTGTCTGTCTCTATCTGTAGGGGGAAAACCTTAGATCTGAAGTTGCCTTCCATTTGAAATTTGAAACAGCAAAACAAAGTACTGTTGGACATAAGGATCTTTACCTCTTACAATCCTGCTGTCCCTTTCTGCACCATTCAGAATGGACTTCAGTAAAAGTTTTGCTTGAGAAAAGATTATTCAGTCAGGCCACATTCAGATAATGGGTTGATTCTGTCCCTCAATGTACACACAGTTCCTGTTGGCTACCCCTGTATCAGTGTAGAGAGTGGTCCTTAGTTTCTTGGGGGGCTGTTTTGTTGTTGTTGCTGTTGTTGGTGCATATTTGAGCTCATAATGACTGAGAGATTGACAGTACAGGAGACTGAAGTCCTCTGTATATCCGCAGGGCAGGCATGGTACAGAGAGCTTCCTTGCACAGCCTTGCCCATGAGCTCGTCCCTGGCCTGGAGGGACCACCCACTCTAGAGGTGGTAAGTAATTCAGTCTTTATGCTGGCTCAGTCCTGGACCTCTCCTGAACAGGGGCTGGTGATTGTGCAGACTTTTATAGCATTTTGGGGCCTGGACTCCTGTCCAACCTTGCCATAAGCTGAAATCACCAGACTTTTTGTCTAGTTACACCGTCTTAGTTCTTTTTTTTTCTTTTGTCAATAAAGATCTAGTCCAATTCCACTGGACATAAAGCACCCTTCAACTTATGAGAATTTTTTTAAGCTAAAAGTCACAGTTCTAAAGATGTTAGGCAACAATCTATTCTGTCCACTAGAAATGGACAATGAAGTATTAAAATTATCAAGAATTATTTTGTCCAACTGCTAAATTTTGCCTATTTGAGAAAAAAATAAAGTCTATGTTGTTGGTTCTAACATTAAAACATGATAGGGGTGGCTAGTGGTACAAAGTATAGTGTCCTAGCAACAGGGAATATCATTTGTTTTACCCTTGTTGTAAAGGCCTTAACAGCTTCAGTCCCAAAGAAAGGCAGAAAGGCAGGCACCACAAGGCACCTGGCCAGCCTCTATGAATTACTCCTTTAAACTATGAAAAACAGCACTCAAATGCTCAGGTATAAACATAATATACCTTTGACAGGGTTACAGAGAAGGAATTTTCTACAAAATTCAAGCAAGGAAAAAAAATATGGAAAATGCCATTTCTATTTAGGGACCGGGTGGTTTCTTTTTTTCTCTTTCTCTTGGGGGAAGGGGATGGTCTTCAGAATTAAGTATTCATCCCAGGCACCCAGGAATGAGCTTATATGGACAGATAGCTGACATAACATCATATGCATGTCAAGCAGAAATCAAGTTTTCAAAGTTGTGAACATCTGCAAAAGCTACTTCCATGTTATTGACCATAGAGATTATATTTGTCATCCTGCACAGTAGACAACCCATTCTATTTCTGATCTTCCCATCTCTGTAAGGCTCAGACTTTGTGAGAAGGAAAAAAAATGAATCAGTTCTTTCTCCAATAAACATCCCCCAGAGGAACTATTCTTTAGCATCATTTGATATTTCCCTGAGACCTGAACTACTCCAACTTGTCTATAAGTTTTCTTAAGATGTTAAATTTCAGGTTCTCTTAAATTATCCTGACATCTCATCTTCAGAAAGTTTTCCTACTGCTGAAAGAAGGTGAATACATTTTGTCCTGTCTCAAGGCTTCCATCTTTAGCCAACATGGACAAACTTTGCCTGCCTAATAATCAACAGCTGAAGTCACCTTACATTACCCATTTCAAACTGGCTTTCCTAACCTCCATTGCACAGAGACTGTATAACTTACAAATTAAAATGTACAGTTGTAGAATATATTATCAGACCAAAGTGTCAGCTCACAAGGATACCAGCCAGAGGTGCAAGAATCGCAAAGTGATTCTGAATGGTTTTGACACCTGATAATATTTTAGGACACCTTGTTATCCCAGAAGCATGGGTATTACTTTTAAATGAAATTTTGAGTTGGTTGAGGTAAGCCTAAAAACTCTTGTGTAAGAAAACTCGATTCTTTTAACCTCTAATCAGTCCATGAGCACAATATGAACTCTGAAAGGTGGGTACCTAAGGAGGAAATCATGCCTTGCTTGTTAGGTCTCAACTTGTTTTCTTTCTTTATTGGTGGTGGTGGGGGGGGGGTGTTTCTTATTGTTGGTCTTGTATATTTTCTTTCTTCCTTCCTTCCTTTCTATTTTTTTTTTTAAATTTTGGTGGTTCAGTTGTGAAAACAAAGGTCTTTAAATCTCCTGGGAGTGGAAAGTCGTTAATTACACTGTGAAATTCTAAAGTCTATGATGTTGGTTGAAGTGTTACTATTGGTTTTGGTGAGTGAACATGAAAGGGAGTTTTGACTTGCGGTGTGAAGATGATTTTTGCATCATGATGTTGGAACTTAAATATCATCCTCAAGGTGATATTTCTTTACGCATGTGACATTTGATGGACATTGTCATGTTTGTTTTGGTGTTTGGCATATTTGTTCTTCTTCCTTTCCTGTTGGAGTAACATTATGTAGTTGTGCCTTTTTCTTGGAAACAGCTGTTGTCTGGATTTTCACTATGTGCCGATGACAACTGGTCATGTATTCCTGACTTAGTAATCAACATCCTCATGTGTTCTTCTGAATTTGATAAAATATTATGAGATGACAAGTGTCTAGATGAAAAATGAAAAAATGTCACTGATCATCCTAGATGTTCCCAATTAGCTGGATAGCTTACATCATGGAAACTAAACTTTAGGATTTATTCAAGGTCGAATAACCTTCACAAAACATGTGGGATGAATTCCCATGATGTTAGAGGCCCAGGGACAGTTTCTAGGTCCAACACAACTTTGCTGCTTCTTCCCTTTTCTCCCTCCTTTGCATTCTATGCCCGTTTCCTTGTTCCTAAAAGATGCAAAGAGAACAAGTTACTTTTCAAATACCAGGAAAATATCCAATTGCTTCCCCTTCCCTTGGGGGTCTGGTAACTCAGCCTTGATGAAGATATATTTTTTTTCATATAAAACAGACTTGAATATGCTTCTGAAAGTATTTTAGAAATATCGATTTTTCCATAAAAGGAATTTTCAAAAGTTATTTGCCAAATATTCAAGTTGACATGCTTTATTAGGTATACTTTTTAAACAACATATATAGTGCTTTAGTGGAGACATGTAACCATATATCCTTGAAAGCAGGCATATACTTGAAAGATTATATTAAATAACTATGTCATTGATAAAGATATTGTATTTGTCTTTATAATAAAAACCTTTGAGCACAAATTAAGAAATTTCTTTGAGTGGTTAAAACTGAATAATCTAATTTTTTTACATGTGTGAAAAATTGGTTATTGCAGTAGTTTAAAATGAAATAGGCTAATGTATTCACCTTTCACCTCTGGAGACTTAGTTTCAAGTTTTGACTTAGAGAAAATTATTTTGGAGGCCTTAGCCTGGATTCCTAAGGTATTTGTTGATATCACAAAACTGTTGCCACAATTTGTTACAATTTTTGCCATTTGCTCAGGGGAGGCCCCACACTGGGGAGAAAAATTATTTTCTGGTTTTCTTTTCTTCAGGCTGTTTTTTTAAAAAGTAGACTCTGTTAGCAACCCCAGACTTACTGCTCATCTACATTATTTTCCTCAGCCAGGAAAACTCAAGAACCCTTTTCGGCAAAGCCAGTGGGAGGTACTTGGTTATGGCCTTACGAGATTGCCATGACAACAGGTCTGACTCACCCAATGACTCACACTTTTAATTTCTTGCTTCCGTGTATTTCTTTGGGACAGGAGTGAGTAGAAGCCACGTTGAACTTCTCTCTCGTAGGAGGACTTCAACAAGGTCATGTCTATGCATTGGCAAACATTCCAGGGAAGAGGTTAACCAAGTACACATGGGCCAGCTCGAGGATTCATTTCTTAGCCTGGAAAGCTTTCTTTCAAAATATTTCTTGCTTCTGTACTGAAAGGAAGATTCCAGACAAAATGTCTTGGAATATGAGGTCATCGAGCTTTAGGTAAATACAAAATAAAGTAGAGAACCAAAGACAAAACCCTTGAGCCAGCAGGCCCTGGTTCCTCAGGGTATTATTTAGGGAGTGCCTACCACGTGCCTAGCACTGGGCTACACACCATGGAAGATATAGAAGAAATTCTAAGACTTATACACTATCTACAAAGATCTTCTACTCTAAGTGGGGAGAGAAAACATATACATACAAGAGGCAGTGTTTTATTATAGAAAGAGACCTAACCAATGGTTTTAAGACCTAGGTTCTGATAGTTCCAGTTCTATTATTTAACTAGCTGTGTGATCTTAAGCAGTTCAATTAATCTTACTGGTCTTCATTTCCCTCTTCTATGAAGTGGAGATGATATCTTCTCTGACTACCTTACAGGGCTTGGATAAAGAGCCAAAATGTAGATGAAATGTAGGTGAAAGTGTTGAGGAAACTGAGAAGCAGTATTAAAATAGAAGACATTATCTAAAATGTAGTGCAGTTTTTATTACATTAAAAAAAATGAGGGAACAGGTACTGAAAACAGTCTCTAAAGAAGTTGACAGTAAGAGAATGTAATTTATATTGGAAGTTTAGGTTGAAGGAGATTGTACTCAAGGAGACCTCGAGGAGGTTTTTGCAATAATTCAGGTGTGAGGTAATGAGGGTTAAGGTACTGTTTTAAATCCAGAGAATGAAAAAAAAAATAGCATATCTTCTCTGTGCTCCTAAACACCATTTTAGGCAGTCATGCTCCCACCCTAATGCAACCAATGTCTTTTTAGCTATGTTCAAGACAAATCACACAAAGACTGGGATGTATGTGCTGAATAGAAACTCGTTACCTGGCATAGCTCCCCAGTCTGTCAGGAGGACCAGAGTTCAAATAAAACTCCTGTTAAAATACAAGCTTCACTCAGGAAAGGATTCTAAACCTCAGAGTCCATAAACTGTTTTTTCAAACGTTTTGATAACTGTATTTCAATATAATTAGCTTCCTTTGTGATCCTATGTATTTTACTTTAGGCATTTAAAAAGATTATTCTGAGAAGGGATCCACAGACTTCTCCAGACTGCCACAAGGTTCAGAAGGCAGAAAAGGTTAAGAACCATTGTCCTAGTAGAATGTGTATGTTCCTTGAGGGCAGGATCTATTTTTCATTTTGTCTTGGTTTCCTGATATCTAGCCAATTGCCCTGCTTAATAAATGTTTCCTGGATTGGGTTGGATTTTGAGTCTCCAGTCACGGCATATTAAGATAGAAATGGATGGAAACATATATGTGTACTATCCATTTCTTCCAAGACTGAATAGTCTCACAAGTGAAAAAGATATACCTACAATACATATGTTTCACAAGGGATATGTGAATTATGAAGGAAAACAGAATCTTTGCTGTATTTCATTATACTGTGCAATGTGACTTGTGTTTTCCAAACGCATGTCCTTCCCTCCCCTATCTCTCCCCCTAAACCAACCTCGTAGGCCTTTCATAGTGAAATTTTTTTTTTTGCTTCTAGGTAATAAGTTGGAATTCTAGGGAATAAGTTGGAGAGAGACAGAGAAGAGAGAGGTAAAGAGAAAGGAGAGAGACAGAGAGACAGAAAGAAAATCTGGAAAGTCCTCATGTAGGTGATGTCTAAGTTAACTCTTGAAAGAAGAGATTAATTTTAGAAGGTGGACTTGAGAAACAAGTGAATTCCAAGTATGGCAGGGTTAGCCTTCATACTTCATACTTCAAATGCATAGGCAGGATAGAGTGTTCTGTGTGAAGAAGAGAAAGTCAGTGTGGCTGAATCGCAGAATGCAGGAAAGAGAGTACTGTTAAGTGAGGCTTAAGAGAGATTGAGGCCAGATTGTAAAAGGTTTGAAAAGCTAAACAAAGGTGTTTATGTTCTACCCTAAAGACAATAGGGAGCCACCAGAGTTTACTGAGTGACATACTTAGATTTGTCCTTATAGAAAGTCCATTTGACAATATTAACAGACTTGTCAATTTATGACTTGCCTGGATCAAGGTACCCATTTCATATCTAAGGTCAAAAGGGATTCTGAAACATAGTATTAATAATTCAAAATAATCCACTGTTAGTATTGCCAAAAAACTCTGAAGGACAATTTTTCCTGTTTTATAGATGGATTACACATTCATATGCTCTGTTAACGATGGAGATGAATATTGAAAAATGCAATAGAGGCCCATTGTAGAGACTATTACAAAGAAGTCTAAATTGCTGTTCCTAACACTAACCTCTTTTTGAAACCAGAGAACTTCATTCTTCAGAATGGCTTTAAACATTCTATTGAAGAAGCACAGAATTCAGATTAAAGGAGGTATTTGTGAAGGTAAACACAATATTCATTTAATCAATACTGATTTTAACAGAGAGAGAAATGGAAATAAAAGTGATTTCTTTTCTTCCATGTATACATAAAAATTCACACAAGACTATTTAAAGCCAGGCAATATCCTCACCTAAAAAATGTTCCCACATTTAAATATGCATCATTTTAAAGACCCAGTTTAATTCTCACAAGAAGCACCACAAATTAAATGTTGTCATACATCACAAAGTAAGTGCCAAAATAAAATACACTGCTATGCTACACTGTGCCAAGATTTTGGATATCCTACTAATCCAATCGTGTTCTGCATGTTAAAAGGAATTCACAGTATTTCTGAATTTTGAGCTGGGTGCTGAGGGGGGATAAGGGGTACACACAAAGTCGTTGCAAGTTACTCTATATCTACTTACCTCTTTTCTCAAATAATGGGGATTAGTAACACAATTCCAGAGAAGTCTTTGAAAAAGTAGACATTCAAAAGGGGTCTTCATCCTTGAAAATATTGATTCAGAAACATTGTTTAATAGTGCATCTTTCTCAGCAAAACCTGGAAATGTTCAATTCAGCTTAACAAACAGACCTTGATCACTGCTTTCTCTGTGCTAGGGCACATTAGTGGTACAAGAATGATATGGTCCCTGCCGTCAAGGACCTTATGATTTAGTTAGAGACATTAAGTACACTCAGCTAATTCTCATAGAATGCAGAAAGAGGTCAGTACCTTAAGAAAGAGGCAGATAAAGTGCTTTGAGGATACAAAGGAGCAATTATTTCTGGTTGGGGACAGCAGCCTAGGCTTCAGAGAGTAAGTGATGTATAAACTGGGCCTTGAAGGATGGATAGGATTTCCTCATATTCAAATGCAGAAAATAGGGGCACTTCATATAAAATGAATTGTGTGAATAAAGACATAGGGGAGGGAGAGAGCAAGAGAAATTCAGGGGATGTCAGACAGTCCGGTTTGGCTCTGTCATAGGATGCTTGAAGGAGAATAGTGAAACAGGTTTAGAAAAGTATGTTGTTGAGTCCTTTCAGTCATGTATAACTCTTTATGATCCCATTTGGGGTTTTCTTGTCAAAGATACTGGAGCTGTTTACCATTTCCTTCTCCAGCGGATTGAGGCAAACAGAGGTAAAGTGACTTGCCCAAGGTTACTCAGGTAGAAAGTCTCTGAGGCCAGATTTGAATTTATAAAGATAAGACTTCTTAACTCCATGTTTGTCACTCTAGCCATTGTGCCATCTAGCTGCCCTTAGAAAGGTAACTTAGGACTGTATTGTAGAGACCCTTGAATACCATGCTAACTATCCTTTTTGACCCCCAAACTGCTTCATAATGGGATCCTATGTTATTTTCTCAAACTCTGAACACACTGATAATTCACATATAACTATACTCAATATTAAAAGGTATTATGGCCCAGGAAACTTTAAAAAAATCTAATGAACGTATCATTTAATATAAAAGCTTCCAAAGAGACAGGGAAAGAATAGCAAAAAAAGGAATGAAAACTAAGGAATGGCTGAAATAAAAAAATCATCTGCATTGGGGTCTGATTTCTGTCATAGGCTGCTGTGGAGGAAGGTATCATTCACTGCTGTGGATGGCTTCTCTGGAGAGGATTTGCAGAATGGAAGAGACAAAAGCCAACAATAAGAAGATGTGGATGGGGTTTCAGCGTGTGATGGTGGAAAGAGTACTACCGTCTCCCTCACCCACCTCCCCACCAGGGAGATCAGAGATTTATCCATTCAAGTGTTACAGTATAGAGGAGCTTTGTTTTTAGGCACATTTCAGTTTATTCAATTCAGCAAATATTTAAGTCCTTGCTATGTGCAAAGCTAAATTCTTATTCCTGAACTGGACTTTCCAACATTTTTTATTTTTTCCATCCTCCTCTGTACCCAATTTTCTATGAAAGTCAGTGATTAATGAAGTAAATTTTGATTGAATTTGGAGGATCTTCTCTTTGAAGGTTTTCTCTAGATCTTCATCCTTGGCAACAGACACCCACAAGGAGAGTACAATTGTCCTTGTTGTGGTCTTTTTTTCAATAGTACCTATTCTGAGGACCACATGATGGGTGACTAAGTTTCCCCTGAAATTATGTCTTGTTATCTTGACACAAAAAGTAAAACCTTGTTTCCAGGATAGAACAGTTTCCTGGTAGCCATTTTCTATTATTCTTTATTTACGTTGCCATGGACAAATTTATAAGCAAATGGCCAATCAAATTTATAACCAAGTGGGGATGAGCCTTTCTATGCTTAGACTGCCTGATCCTCAGAAAACAGATGTACTCAATAATTGCCAGGACTGAACAGATGCCAGAACCAAGGGAAGCCAAAGGTGTATAGATGATCCATAAGTCTTGTGTCTGTGTAAGCTGAATATTTTCTTCAAGAAATAAATCTTCAGCCTTTTCAAGAAGAGAGTCAGGTGGTGCTTTAGATAGGAAGCACAAAATAGAATGAAATTATTTCTATAGTATCCTTAAGGTTTACAGAACTCTTTCCCCTCAACAATGCAGTGAAGTGGGCAGTACAATTATTATTATGCCCTCCCCATTTTACAGATGAGGAAATTGGCTTGCCTAGGATCACCCTGCTTGCAAGAGTCAGACTGGAATTTGAACTCAAGTTAGATGATTCTGGAACAAGCACATGGTCAACCACAGCACAATGAATCCAGGGCACTGTCACATGAGGCACTTAAGTATATATTAGTGAGCATAATTTAGCTGATCTATGCCTTAGGTAGTGTCTGGTACTAGATTTCAATTCCATTTCTAAGTTCAAGACAAATTACTTTATAGTAATACCTCTCAAGGCATTTTCTGCGGTGAAAGAAAGAAAGTGGGGAGGGAAAAAAGGAAAAGAAGGAAGGAAGGAAGGAAAGAAAGTGGGGAGAGAAAAAAGGAAAAGAAGGAAGGAAGGAAGGAAGGAAGGAAGGAAGGAAGGAAGGAAGGAAGGAAGGAAGGAAGGAAGGAAGGAAGGAAGGAAGGAAAAGAAATACAGTACAGTATGTATGAGCTTCACTAGCACAGAAAAGATCTACAATATGACTGACCAGAGCTGATCATTAAAAAGAATAAATACAAGCATGCTTGGCTTTTCTGCCTAGGTAGATGTAAAATTTATACTGGCAAAATCATTTATTGCCAGAACTTTATGGTGGGAACATGTGATGAAGAGGGAAACATAAGGAGAGATTCTTTTAATTGAGTATCTAAAGGTCTTTTATTTATGCTGCTAATTTTCTAGACATTGCTATGAGGTTTTAGTATTTCAAGACATCTTGGTCCTAGATAGGGCTTGATAGGAGCTTGAGCCCTAGTTTAAAAGCATGTTAAGACCTTGTTGAAACAGAGTAAAGTTGCAGTGATTTACCAGCACAAAGAATTTTTCTCCAGATTCATCTGTGTGATGTAATAAGAGGACAATTAGGTTTCTTTTCTCCCCTGTTTGCATTCCATAAGTATCTTATAACGGGGTTATATGGTGTCATTTAAAGAAAAGCAAGGTGCAAGTTAGGAATCTTTGTTACATTGCACTTTCGTAAGTCTTCAGCATAATGAACCACATTGAGTTAATTTATCTGTCTCTCTTTCACCGTCTTTCTGTGTCAACGAAACTGAAAATTCACTTTCCCTCACCAAGTTGGGACGTGGGGATAATTGATTGTTACCAGTATCTGCTGTTAGCAGACACACTAACACCAATGCCTCTAGAGAACAGGTGAAAACTAAACTCTGTCCCCTGAGGCCAATGAAATAGCTGTTTGGTCCCCTGTGTGAAACTTCCTAATAACTTAACTGGGCAGCCTCTAGGTCCCTTGGGGGCTTCTCCACAAGAGTATTCCCTCTCTTTGTTAAGATTGCTTATTAAAAATGATTTTATAATGAAGTTGCCTCAAATAGCAGCTCTTTTCCTAGTTGTCCTTGAAGCTGTGGTGAAGAATCCTAGAGACAACTGTCTAGGGTTTTCCTCCTTGTTAAAAACTTCTCTCCTCCTGCTCTTATACCTGATTTTTATGGGAGCAAATACTAAGTGACATGAGTCCCTTCCCAGTTGATCATGACAGTTAAAAAGCCTGAGCTCAGTGTTATTGGTAGTTCATTTAGCTTGTTGTTGGGCCCAAGAATTGCATTAATCTATATGGGAGGTAGGGGGATTAAGATATTTACGTTTTGGATCAGAGGTGGTCTCCTAGTAAGAGCTGTGGTCTGAAACTCAGGAATGCCCGCATTAACTCTGCCATTTATTAAACAAAACAAGTCATTGTCAGCTATTACATCTCTCCATCAAAATGTGGTGACAGTTATAACTCCTTCCAGATCACATAGGACTGTCATATGGGGAAAATAACAAAAAAAATCATTATTGATCTCTTTGGAGCAAATATACGCTCTCTGAATTCACAGAATTCAAATTAAATTAATTATTGAAATTAAGTAAAGGTTGTTTTAGCAGAAAGTTTACTTCCACAGTTCATCATCATTAGCTTAAGAATTCTTAAGGTGTCGGTTATTTCAATTCTTATAAATGGAGCAGCATGCTGGATTAGATTGCTCATCATTGTGGACTCCCAATGACCAGAATTGCCTCAAAATTCTACTTTAAAACTATAAAGTATGTAAAGCCAGGAGTGACAGACTAGAACTAAAGTGTTTATTTTCTAACTTTAAGATTTGTCAGCTGAGCTCTAAAAATCTGTTTTCATATTTCTGGTTGCTTTGTAATGTGAGCACACTGGGAAACTAATAGGAAGAGTAACAGTTCATGACTTGCATCTTTAGTGAGTGGATCAGACAGATTGCAAAAGACATGGATGGTGTGCCTTGGCTTGGATTTGGTCACATACACTGGAAAGCTAGGACCACATGTCTGTAAAATAATACAAAATACATTTTAAACGAGTACCTCTTGACAGTGTGTCATGCTGAGTATCTCCATGTGCACTGTTTTTTTTTTAGTCTTCTTAGTGTATTGGTGGACAAGTATATACATATAGATAGATAGATAGATAGATAGATAGATAGATAGATAGATAGATAGATAGATCAGCATAGATGATTCTTTCCTCTAAGTTTATAGTTTCCAATTTTTGCCAGGTTTTAGAAGATGCTAAGGCCAAGTTATTCAGTATCTAGTGAATTCTCAAGGTTATAAAAATGTATTTTTGAAAACTAGGGCATCTAGGTAGATACAGCAGTGGGACTAGAATCAGGAAGACTTCTCTCCCTGAGTTCCAATCTGGCCTTAGACACTAGCTGTGTGACCCTGGGCAAGTCACTTAACCCCTTTTGCCTCAGTTTTCTCATCTGTAAAATCAGCTGGAGAAGGAAATAGTAAACCACTCCAGTATCTTTACCAAGAAAACCCCAAATGGGGTCACAAAGAGTCAGATATAACTGAAACAACTCAGTAACAGCAAATTTTGAAAAACTGATTTTAAATTTTCAGTTTTATGCAGAAAAATAAATTTTATTTTAAGCAGGTTTAGTTAGAAAAGTTTTTATTTCTTGAGGGGGAAGGGAAGTGGGAGCAGAGTTGGCATGGACCAAAACCATTTCATTCTTTGAAGTTATTTGAAAGAAACACACTGTGATGTGTGCATTTATGATGAAATATACACCAGATTATTTTGGAAACTATCTGAAAGGAGGACTCAGGGGTCTTGTTTGCCTTTTACTGTCTTTATTTTAAATTTCAGCATGATAAAAAAAATTTTTAGTCTTTGAGAGGTTTGTAAAGTTTAAAGCCAGATTCATAGTCCAAGAAACTAAAATGAATGCTTGAGACCTATCCAAAGATATAAAATATGTTCTTATTTGGAGTGATCTCATAAACACCATTTATTTGTATTATTTTTATGGTGGGGGGAGTCAAAGGATGGGGTAGAAGGTGCTGTTATAGACATTCAAGTGAGTAATATAGAAAAGAATGAATAGTTTCAATTATTGTTGGTTTCTGTCCATCTGACCCACCATGCAAACTGGAAATTACCAACAAATCTCTGAGGAATAATCAATTTATCCACATCAGGGAGAGTACAGTGTGTTTCCCTAGTGGCCAGTGAGGGAAACTGACCCAAGATTCTAATCAGTCCCTCAAGGAAAATTTCTAACCATTCCAGATCCCTTACGGAGCACTGTGGTGCCTCTTGGAAAGAAATGATATATATTAATACGAGGTCAAAATATTTCAAATTGCTGGGTTTAGTCTGGTTTGAAAGTGAAGTCCTGTTGTCTCTACTAATCAGGAACCAAGAGTTTCAGAAGCAGATTTTTTTTTTCTCATGTTGGGGTTATGTTCACCCATGTGCTTAGCCTGCCATCTGGGACTCTTTATCCCTTCAACTTAGTTATTTCTTGCCACATTTATAAATAATTTTTTCTTGAATCAAAAGATGGGGCACAAAATTCTCTTCTTTACTATTAATATGAAACTTTCTTGTCCTTTAGTGGGAATCCTGTGTGCAAATAAGTCCAAGGGCAGAATTTGGCCCAGTAAAAGAAACAATTTTCGTTCTAATTTATTTCTTATTAACCTTTTCTGTTTCCTTAGGCTATGGCCGAACCAATTCTATCATAACTCGGAATTTTCATTACAAGGTTACAAAATTCTTTAGAATTGTCTTCAGATGATAAACATTCTCTAATTTTCTTCTTGCTTCCCCATTTTCAGAGGGGTTCCTAACCTTAGATTTCTTCATCTTATTTTAAGGAATTATTTTATTAAGCATTCATTGAGCTAGAGGAATAATGAGAGGAGAGGATGAAATAAGATCTCTTGCTATCCTGAAATTGATAACTTGATAGGAAGGCCCATTTTTCATCATTTTTTCCATTTTTCCAGAATGTATCTTTAAATGATTAGTAAATATGTAAAAAGAATGCCCCTTCCATTCCTTCTCTTCTGTGTTCTTGTCAGTGCCTTTCTATAAGTCTTGTATAGAGGGTCTCCTCTCTATGGATTGGAAATTGTCCTTTGGTTCTTTTAGTATCTTAAGGTTTCTGTTGTTAGACTTGCAGTGTTGGTACATCACAAGCAGGGCTATTTCAAATAGCTAAGTATGGTCCCCAGAAGGCTCAAGAGAATTTCACTAGTGATTTATAGGCTAACTTACCATCTTCCATGTAGGAGGAAGAAATGGCAGAGGTCTACAGATTTTGCCTAGTGGTCTTCCATGGGGGAAGTTTTTCAAGATGTTCAGCGTTCATGGAGGTCAACCAGCCGTTAGGATGATTTGAGTGCAAAGTAGCATAGGGCAGTGGAAAGAACACAAGCTCTCAAGTTAGAAGACCTAGGTTCAGATTCCATCTCTGACACTAACTACCTTTATGACCTTGAGCAAATCACTTAACTTCCCTTGGCCTTAGCTTCCTCATCTGTAAAATGAGGGGGTTGGACTAGATGGCCTCTGAGTTACTAGTCAGTTCAAGATCTATGATCCTTTGATACAACCTGGACTAAAATCTCAGCTTTTTTTTTAATGGTTCAGGTGACCTTGGACGAAGCACGATCTTAGATTCATTTTCCGTAGAATGAGGAAGTGGAACTTGATGATCCATAAAGTCTCTTCCAGCTCTAAATTCTCTGATCCTATGAGAGAAAGGTGATATGATTTGGGTTATGATAACCTCTAACCAACAACCTAGAGTTTGGGGGATGTATTTTTTTTTAATTCTAAGTTCTCTCCCCTCTCACAGTTGAAATCTCATTAACTTACTTTCCTTAGGATAGCTTTCTCTGAAGTAAAATAAGAGCAAATTGAGTCTCAAACATTTATATCTAATTAGTTGGAGTCTCTTAGTACCTTAAGCAAGTTTGTCCTTATGAGGCTCCTTTGGGTCCCCTAGTGTCCTGAATGAGTTAATGCAGTTGCAAGACATAACCTTGCTTCCAAGGATCATACAGGCTTTTGGAGAATCTGACACAGTACAAAACTACTGAAAAAGTGAGTGCCCTGTTTGATGGGGTTCTTGCCTTAGTCCAGGTACTCTCCACACATTTTTGATAGTGATATACTGGAGCTTCAATATAAATTGGTCTCTCCTAATCCATGTTGGGGCCCACCTTACAGGGAAAAAAAAATCTTTATAAGAAAACACTCTGGGAACCTTAGCAGCCAACTGTCTTGGATGAAGTCCAAGATTTACCCACCTTCTGCTTAATTCCACTAAACAGAAAATAAGGCTAAAATGAAGGTTCCAGTGCATTTCCATATGAAATTCATCATTCTTCTTCCCAACTGAGTACTTTAAAAGATAAAGTGAGAATGAACAGGAATAGAAAATATTAAATTTTGCTTAAAATATACATACATGTTTGTGTATGTGTACACACACATTTTATTTTTAGCTAGTATTAGACTAAGATATGTACATATGTGCATTTACATACATACATACATACATACATATATATATATATATATATATATATATATATACTTGACCTCTGCATACTTATTTGAGAATTGCAAATGCTAGAATTTCTTATTCCATTGAATAAGGCTAAGTTAAGGTTTCCAGTCTAGGTTATAGCTAACTAACTAGTTATTCACACACACATATATATAAGAAATCCTCCTTTTCTTTGGACTCTGTGCCAGGATATCTTACTTAACCCAGAAACATGTCAAGTGAGACTATGCCCCTATGTTTTATTCATTGCATCACTGAACAAGTTATCACTCTAGCTGTACCTAGTTGTATCCTAGAACATTATATAATTTTGACTTATGGATTTATTTGGGGGTAGCATTTAAAGCTACATTCTATTATACCAAATCAAATGCTTTTAAATTAGCAATAGACAATAGCCACAGTGGTAAATTTTATATTCTTTACCATTTTCAGTAAAGTTGTGTTTCTTCTGCTATAGAAAGTAATCTGAAAAAAGGCTTTCCTGCTTATTTCTCATGTTTTCATCAAGGATACTATTCTATATGTATGCCTAGATTGCTCTTATAAGATTTCATAATACAAGAAGGCAGGCAGATGATTCAGTAGCTACTGATGTCTTCCCAGTTGCCTTTTTTTTCCATTATTTTTGCAATCTTCATTTCTTTAGGAAATATCTTCTAAAACACAGTATGAACCAGAAATATACAAAATATAGAACAATTTGTACCTTCCATACTATATTTTGTTGTGTAGATTTTATAATTATACTCTTATCTTCTAGATGTGGATTATAGTTTTGTTTTGTTTTTTTGGAGGGGGGAAGGCAAAGCAATTGCGGTTAAGTGACTTGCCCAAGGTCACACAGTTAGTAAGTGTGTCAGGTGCCTAAGGCTGAATTTGAAGGAGGTCCTCCTGACTCCAGGGCTGGTGCTCTATTCACTGCCCCCGGGTTCTAGTTTTAAGATACCTTTCAGGGTCTATTTATGATGCTGGTAGATAGTTATCTGGAGTCACTTCTATGACTCCGTCTTATTTTTGTCCCTTAGCATTTTTGTATACATTTCATGTGACTTGCAACTGAGCCAAAAATATCAGATTAGTTAAGGGTAACAGATTAGGGAGAACTATTGGCTATCAATCTCCTCCATTGTTATACCAAGAAAAAAATGTCCTCACACCCAGTACCTTCAGTTATTAATTGTTAGCTACTATCTGCCTTTGGTATCTATTCAGTAATAATTAAAGCCAAATCCTTCACATGATTCACATTCTGTGAAAAGTAATGTCCATCGTTCCAACTTCCAAAGTTTGGGAGAGCCAAATTTGGCAAAACAAAAGTCAGTACAATTCAGCAAACGTGTCCACCATGATAAAAATATAGAAATAAAAAAATCTAAATTACCCACTTTGGCGTTTTGCAGGTTGGAAGGAGTTAACTGGTTTCCCAGACCAATCCTCCTTTCCTTTTTCTTCACTGACTGCTGAGATTTGCATAACTCTGAATACTCTGGTCCCAGTGAGACCAGTTGCTGGAAACACCTTATATCTCCAAACAAGGGCTGACCTACTGAGTTGAGTTTCACAGGCCCTGGAGGTTCAGACAAACATCTGAACCATTCATAGTCTGTGTTTATCTAAATGGAACTAAATCACCCATAGTTTTCCAGGGTTTGGTGTCTGCATCTGAGCTTTGGAGAAGAGGGGACCCTTTCAACTGACAGTGAAATCAATTCAGATGATTCTTTTCCTCATTGAAAGGAAGCTAATGGCCTGAAGAAACCCTTTACCTTGTCTGAATGCTACATTGGTTCTAACTGCTGCCACCTGGGAGAGTCGTCATCCATTACTCTTGAGAGCTGGGAGTCTGAAGCTTTGTACCATGAATACTACTCCCAACATCAATGTTGGTACCTTGATCCATTTGCCCTAGACATTACCATAATAATGATAAGACCTCCACAAAGGAAGCTTTTTCAAATCATAGGACCGTTGGATGGGCAATAGTGGTAGGGTAAGCCCACTGCAACTAACTTCTGGGAGAGGAACTCCATGTATGCTTTATCAGATAACTCATCTGAATTTGCCATTTTCACAGATTGGGTCTGACCCAACCCATCTATTTACATGAATTGTGCAACTACACTGTTCCTTTCTAGCTTATGATGATAATTTAGCCAAATTGGATTGTTTTACTTTTTGTATAAAAAAGTATTAAGAGCCAAAATGTAAAGTAATTGTTGTTTTCAATAAAGATAAATATTCTCAATTTTTTTTCCTAAAAAAAAAAACAGTTCCACATTTTTTTTTTTTGCCAAATTTCAGTGAGTCACATTACTGTCAATTACACGCCCTTATGTATTACAGCCACTAGGCAACTATCCAGGAAAACACAAGTCTGAAAATGCTTCTGTTTCAAGAAAATTAAATTCATGATTACTCCTCCTATGGGCAAGCAGAACAGGCAGGAAGTTTCTACCTTTTATTTATTTAATTATTTTTGGCAAGAGAAAGGGATAAGACCTTGTTTATTTTTCATGGATTAAATAGTGATTCTTGATATCTTGATATCTTAATACCAAAACCCAGGTCTAAGAACTTGGTTTCTAAATGATTTTTTTTGCACTAGATGCATGTTACAAAACACGGGTTTGTGTTATAAAACACAGCACCCACAATGATGAGTCACGTCAATGCCAGTGCTGGTGTCACTGGAGAGGCCTGGTAGAAACAAAATAGAGAAAAAAAGATTTAGCCTTTTCTCTTGGAAATGAGTTGATAAGGGCAGTGATATCTCTTCTTTGTAGAAGCCAGACCTTTGCAGGCAGACAGGAAAAGAGTGGCAGGGACCTCTATCTATACACAACTGCTTTTGAGCTAAAGCACCCTGCTCATCCATCAGTGAGAGAAGAATAGAAGGATGTGTCATGTAGATTCTTCATGAGGATACTGCAACATCTAAAGTCTCCCTAGGGCTTCAGAAGAAGTGATCAATTGGGGGTTGGTTACTTCAGTCATTAGGAAAAGTATTAAAATCATCTGTGTTTTTTACATTTTGGGGGGGAACAACCTTAACGTTTAACTATATTTACAAGTGATTCATATAGAAGACACTTAATAATTAATTAATTAATGAAAAAGTACATCTCCCTGTCTTCTTCATTTCAGCTGCTAGTAAGTATTGACATTGATAAGATCAAAGGTTGTGAGGCAGTTTGAAGCTGTAATGGACAGAACACTTCTCAGCTTAGGTATCAGCAAAAATCAGAGTTCAAAACTTGCCATAGCCACTTTGACAAATCATTTAACTCCTTTATACCTCAGTTTCTTCACCTGCAAAATGAAGGGATTGAACAATGGTCTCGAAGGCTCCTTCTAGCTCTAAATCTGCAATCCAATCGATTGTGTCAGATAAACTTTTTTCTTCATGAAAGAGTGCCAAATGAGTCACAGCATAATAATAGTATCTAATATTTCAGTGCTTTACGTGTATTATCTCATTTTATTCTTACAACAAATCTGTTAGGTAGATGCCATTATTACACTAGTTTTATAGATTTAAAAAAAACTGAGGTTGAAAAAGTTAACTTACCCAGGATTACACGGAGAGTGAATGTGTATAAGTAAGATTCAAACTCAGGTCTTTTTAACTCCAAGGCTAGGATTCTATCTGCTTTGTCACCCACCATCTACAGGGTCATAGGTTTATGGCTTCCAGGGATCTCGGTCATTTAGTCCAGCTCCCTCTTTTTAAGGACGAAGAAACTGAGGCCTAGGGAATTATAATTTGCCCGCGTTCACAACTACAGTAAGGAGTAATAATGCCAGGATTCTAATGTGGTTCCTCTCTTTCAACTGTGCCACATTGCTTAAATCTGAGATTGGTCTCCATTTGGTCATTGTATTTAATGAAGAGAAAGTTACAAAGTCATGGATGCCTAACAGAGTGAACTGATGTTTACATATTGCACCACAGGAAAACAAAGGGTTATTATCTTTTCTTTGGATGCTACAGTTGGGAAATGTAGCTTTTTGTCTTGAGCTCTCCTGTTCTTTGCTTCAACAGGGCAAGAAAGGGAAGGGAACATACACTAGAATTGTCAGTGCTTCTTTTGCATAGAGCTTTTGGACATTATTGTGCTCACAGAAGCTTAGAACTGGAAGAGAGATCCCGCATGGTTGTGTTACAAGTGAGGTAAGGTTGTTCAATGAAGGACATAGGATCATTTAATAGCACAACTAGGATAAGAACCCAGGACTTTTGACTCTCAATCCAACGCCCTTTCCCCTTGCTCTTGCTGTCTTAATGTTTTCCTTTAAAATGCCATTTACCTGGATCTTCTTGGGGGAATCAAAGCAGTTTTCCAAACCCAGACCAGTGACTGAAGGGCAGATATTCATTCTGGGCAATATGTCCCCAAATCATTTTTCCTTTTATTGGGAATAATTTCTTCAGTGCCTCATAAAGTCCAGATGTGCTCAAGAGGAGGCTTTAAATTTTGTTCCTGTTGATGCCCCTATATCAAGTTTATATTAGTTTTTCCTCTGACTTTCATGGATGGGTCAAAGCCCTTAAGTGGACATAGAGAATAAGTGAGGAATTATTTTTCAATAAAGATTTCCCTCCCTCTAAGTTTTTGGTGTTTCGTTTGTTTGTGTTTTGGAGGGAGTACGGCAAGGCAATTGGGGTTAAGTGACTTGCCCAAGGTCACATGGCTAGTAAGTATTAAATGTCTGAGGCTGGATTTGAACTCAGGTCCTCCTGACTCTAGGGCCAGTGCTCTATTCACTGTACCACCTAGCCACCCCAACCTCTATGAATTTTTAAAAGTACTCTTATAATTTAAATTATGTTTATAAATGTGACAGTTAACACTGGGAGACCTTTCAGACAGAAAGCAATCCCTGATTACTATTTTCATACCATTTTATGTAGAAAATTTAAAGATTAAACTTTGCTTTGTTTTGTGGTTTGGGGGTTGGGTTTTTTGTTTTGTTGTATTTTGCTTTTTAGAGGGCAATTGGGGTTAAGTGACGGGGTCAAGTGACTTGCCCAAGGTCACATGGCTAGTAAGAGTTAAGTATTTGGGGCCATATTTGAACTCAGGTCCTCCTGACTTCAGGGTCGGTGCTGTGTTCATTGCACCACCTAGCCACCCCCAAACTTTACTTTCTTTACACTGAAGTTCATTGGATCATAGATGTAAAACTAGAAGTGGTCTTAAATAGTATCTAATTGAGTTCCCCTTTAATTTCCTTTTTTTATTATAATCAAGCAACAGACATGAACATTTCACTCTTCAAAGAGTAAAAGAGGAATCATAAGCTTCTCATGTTTTTTTAATAAATAAATTTATACATATATATGTGTATATACACACATTCACATACACACACATATACAAACATTCGACCTGGTAGTAATAAAATCATCCTTTTGGTTTGAATTCTCTTTTGAACTTCTTTTTTATTTTATTTTATTTATTTATTTTTGGAGGGCAATTGGGGTTAAGTGACTTGCTTAAAGTCACACTGCTAGTTTTTCTTGCAAGTATCTGAGGCCAGATTTGAACTCAGGTCCTCTTGACTCCAGTATTCACTGTGCCACCTAGCCACCCCATTTCTTTTTTATTTTAAATACTTTATTAACTTTTAAAAATTTCTATCAGTACTCACTATCCCCCTACCCCACCACATATTAGAGGCCATTCCTTATTTTAAAACATATTTATGTAGTATTTTTTATAAATCAAGCAGAAAACTCCAGTATATTGACCATGATCCTTGGATATTGTCATCTGACTTGACATCATGTTTGGGATTCCTATACTTTATTAGCCACTCTATCCATGAATCCTAAGAACCTCCAGGCCATCCTGTCTACCTGGAAGCTGAACCTTCCAATTTGTGTTGCTTCATATTCAATGCATATGAACAACTTGAAAATACAGAGTTGTCTCACTCTTCTGTTTGTATCCCTAATGCCTGGCACTGAAAACATGATAAAGAAGCTCTTTTTCTTTTGTTTCTTAATGTCTGGAACCCATATGTCTTATTCTGCACCCCTAGTCTATTACCTCTCTGCTAAGAGGTGGGAGACATGCTTAACCATCCATCCTTTGAAGTCTAGAATGACTATTACATTGATCAGTGTTCCATCTTCATTTTCCAAATGAGGCAACAGAGACTTGGAAAGGGCCATAATTTCATGGGGAATAAATGATAGAGGTAGGATTTAAACCCAGATCATCTCACTGCAAATAAGTCAGTCCTGAAGCATTCATTAAGTGTCTACTTAGTGTCCGGCACTGTGTTAATTGCTGAGGACACAAAGAAAGACAAAAACATAATCCCTGCCCTCAGAGAGCTCCCATTCTAATAGGGGACACAACATATGAACAACTGGATAGGTTATAGACACACATGTATGTATGAATGTACACATACATATAGGTGTGTAAGTATAGATATATAATAAAAGCATGTTATGTATTACATACTATAAATACAAATAAAATGCAGAGAGAGGTATGTATATGTGTGTGTGTTTGCGTGTGTGTGTGTGTGTACAGATACACAAACTAGATGAAAGGTCATCTCAGAGAAAAGACATGAGGAGTAGAGGTGATTGATCAAGGACAGCTACAGAAGGTCAAATTTGAGCTGACCCAGTGCTCTTTCCACCTTGTAGTTAATATGATGAAGACATGGCAAGGTGGATAGAAAACTGACTGTGACCATCGACAAGTTATACAACCTTCCATTGACTCTAGGCAGCTCTTGAAGATTGTACATCACAGAAGAGTTGTTGATATGCCTTAGTGATGATTATTTTTTCTGTATACAAGTGAAATCACAGGTTTCTCCCCTTCTTCACCTCCCATAATAGATGACAGTTCATCTGGGATAAGGTAGAGAAAGTTTTCACTTTTTGGTCTCAGGACTGTTTCATACTCTTACAAATTATTGTAGATCCCCAAAAGAGCTTTCATTTATATGGGTTATATCTATTAGTATTTACCATATTAGAAATTGAAACATCTTGCTATTATTATGAAAATAGTTTTGACTTCATTGACTGCCTGGAAAAGTTACTGGGACCCCAAGGGGTCCACTGGCCATACTTTAAGAACAACTAAGCTAAAGGATCATATTGGCATTTAGATTCTACTTTTTAGAATTTATCCCATTTGTCTCAGTGAATTTTTCAGTTAACTATTATTCCTCAAAAACAGTGTGATTTTTTTTCATGGGATAAATAAAAACACAGAGAAAATGCACCCCATGCCACTGAAGTCAATGAGAGGACTAGGAATAGAAACTGGTCTTCCCACCTTTAGGCCCAGTCCTCAAAGTTGTGGATTGCTCTGTTTCCCTGATTTCCATATGATCTACAAGACATGGAAAATGATGAAATGTGAAACCTTGCCTCCAGGTCTATGTTATAGGAATACTATTCCTGTGAATTAAAACAATTTTCATTCTTCTCTTTCTCTTCTTTTAATACATTATTACTTCTAAAAGAGAGTCACTTATTTTTTTAATGAGCCTAAGATATAAGGTGTCTGGGAAAAACTACACTAGCAAGCTTTACCAAATATATGTTATAAAATAGTAACTGACATTTATTTAGAGCAAATTTACAAATATCATTTGATTTGATCTTCAGAAATAAGGCTGTGATATAGGTGCTGCAGGTACTTTTCCCGTCTTATAGATAAGGATACTGAGGGCACTTTAAGGGACTTTCCTAGGGTCATACAGCTAGTGTCAGAAGGGGGCTTTGAAAATCCAGGTTTTCCCCACTCCAAGTCCATCCTACCTTCTCCATTGAGAGATACTTTAGAAAAACAGAGGCTCGTGAGCAGTGTGTTGAAGTTCCAAGCTTGCAAATGAAATTTTGCAGGTATTTCACTCCACCATAGCCTTCCTTAAACTGACTTTCTGTCTATACTGGGATGTACTTCATCTTGGTGGTCCCCTAAAAGAACTACAAGAATTAAATTCTTCATGTTCTATCAGAAAAGGACAGTTAATTAATTAGTCCTCCTTGTTGTTCCTTATAAAAATAAAACTTTCCTCCAGGTCCAAAGTTATTGTGGATTCTCAATTGGCTCCTATAATAGAAGATGCTTCTGTCTTCCACCCTGAGATTTTTACAGGTGAAGTGCAGACTGATGTTTATACCCACTGAGATGTATGTACCACAAATGGGGATGTGGGCAAAGCACAGTTTGGGAGTTCAGCCAGCTGCTCTAATGAAGAGACCTTCTGCTCAAGATTCCTTAGGTAGGTTTGTGTGTGTGTGAGTGTCTGTCTCTCTGTCTGCGTACATGTATGTATGCATTTTGTACAGAAAAAACCGTTGAGACTTGAGGTTTTTAATATTCACAGTTCACTGTGCTAAAGCATACAGTCAATTTTGTAGTCAGACATTGATGCCAATAAAAGCCCACACTTCTCTCCAATATTTTGTCAATTCTTTTTTAATAATTAGCAGGGAGAACATCTCTAACAGGCATTAAGCTCTCTTTTTACAGATTGGTCCATAATCAGTAGCTTTTCCCACTTTAAAATGGAGTCATTTATGTAACACTTTAAGGTTTGCTTTTCTTATTCACCAGTTTTCTAAACTATATCTCCTCCCCTACCTATTGCTGTGGATTGGAAGAGTCTCTTATCAGTCCTTTGCTGCTGTTGTTCAAAATGCTAGTCCTTTGCAAGATTGACATATATCTGGGTTTGGGTTGTTTGGGGTTTTGAGTTTTTTTGGTGAAGTTATGTTGAGTCCTAGCACATAATCACTCCTTTCAAAGGAATCTTCCCATAAGCATCAGCTGATTCATTAAATTTTGCAAGAGATTGGCATCAAAGATGAGTAGAATATGTCACACACAGCCACCATTGCCCCATTGGCAGCACCTTTGTCTACTGCAGACAGGCTGGATCTTGAATGTAGAAACTAGACCCCTGTTTCTATCACCACCACTGATTGCCTTTATGACTCAGCTACTTCCTCTCTGAAACGAAAGCAATAGTGCTTTGTATCATGCAGCTTGCTATAGAAGGATGAGGAATAATATTGCTTCACTCCTCTGTAAAAGTGCTTAAAGCATCTTAGATAAAAAATTCTCTTCAAATATCCAATTATAATGCAGTGGTAAATGGCTTTTTAAAAAGTAACTAACCCCTTAAGGGACCAGGCAGTCTAAATGAAAAAGCTAGTTAGGGAAGGTGAAAAAAAAGTAAGTATATCGAAGGATATTAGAAATGATAAGGAGAATTATAGGGCCACTCAAAGAAGAGCCTTTCATCTGGACCATCCCAAGAAAAGGAGAGTCTGGGACAAATCACAATGTACTTAGGGAAGGAAACGGACTTTCCCAATCTAATCTAGCATGAATATATTAAGTGCCTACTCCATGCAAGGTACTAGAGATGTAAAGACAAATTAGCCTCAAGGAAGTTATATTGACTGTGATGATATAATATGTAAAAAGAGAGGAATCATGTAGGAAACTACATAATAACTTGAAGACAGAGGGAACACTAATAGCATATATGGAAAAGCTTTGCCATAGGAGATGGCATTTGAAATTAGCCTTGAAGCTGGTTGGAAATTCAAAGAAGAACAAGGATAAGATGCATTCCAAACAATACTTTGTACTTAGCAATTTGCTATGGTAGAGCCTTGCCTTCTTTAATATTTTCATATAGGTAAAATATATGTTTGAAAAGCATTAAGGATAGTCATTGAGGGAAGATGGTGGGAAGTTGAGATTGGGGGGTATGAGAGAGAGCCAAGGGTATCTGTGTTTTCTTGATGAAGCAGAAAGAGTAGAGAAATTGAGTTTACACCAAAGCTAAATGCCTTTGTTCTCTGTAATCTGTTGCATTGATGCAACTTGTCTCTTCATATCTTGTGATGGATTAAGCTGCTTGATTCCCATAGTCGTGTAGCTCCCAAACAGATGATTTGCCAGACCTCTGTCTATACTTACCCCTCAGAATGACCACTGGGCCTGAGGAGCAAAATAAAAGGCTTTCAGACTCATGTGGACATTGTGCTGATTTGTAATTCTGAGTTGCATGTTTTGCCATCTTTAAAAATGGAAAGAATCTTCTACCCGAAAAAATATTGCTGCCGGGGGGGGACACATAAAAACCTCATGGTGTCTTTCAGTTCCTGTTTGATTAGACAATTTAGACAAACTTAGATAATTTTCTGTTTTATCAATGGTTTATTCATGCCACGTGGAAATGCATTATTGAAACAAAATACAAAAATTAGCCTGTTAAGCGCAAACGTGTGTGTGTGTGTGTTCTATGTGACTAGAAACAATCTTCTTTGAAAGCAGCAACTGCACTACAGAGCATTGGGCATGTAAATTTAGACTGTCACATCAAATGTAATTTTTTAGATAGGAAGAGGTTTAAAGTTTCACTTAAAGAACAAAAGTATTAGCAGGTGGTGAGGAATTCAAATTCTTTCATGCATTCAAAAATTAGTTAATGAACATTTACTAAGTACAGTCAAGCATATGTACTAAGCACAATGCCTGGGACATACTAGGCTTTTAATAAATGCTGGTTGATTGACTGATTACAAAGCACCAAATCAAATAGTAGAAGCCCTAAATCTCAAATGTTCCCAAAAATTTGTTTGGATGGAAAGGGAGCTCAGCTACACTTATTCAGGAAAGAGTCAACCACAAATATTATCTCTACTTGCTAAAAACTAAGCAATTCATTTTTTAAAAGTGATTCTTTCTAGCAGCTTCAAAAAATCCAAAGATTGTATGCAATTTTTTCTCTTCATTCAAGTTAGAACTGTCCCAAGAGTATAGAAAATCTAGACCCTCCCTGCTGGACTTGTGCTTAGAAAGTCCCTGCTTCTGTGAAGATAAGCTAGAGACAGTGACTCAGGCAGGAAGTGGGTGGAGATGGAGGTGGTTAGAGAAGACCTGAGACTCTGATACAGATGATCAATTCCTCATAAAAATATCAAGGCAAACTAGGGCAAGGCAATGGTGGGGAGAGCTGCCTGGCAACAACAGACCTTCCCCCTGCAACACAAACCCCTCAAATTGCATCTTGTCTTCTCATGTCTCTATCTCTTAATTTCCCAACAAGGTTACCTTTGATTGTAATTTTAAGGAGTTTTCACTGGCAAATAGATCATAATCAGTCTCCAACTTATATAAACCTATGTATCTAGATATATTTAAGGAATGGGGTGTTTTGCCCCCAAGACCTTGCCACCACTAGAGATAGCCCTATGCCCATGGCACCCTATATGGAAGATACTTTCCCAGGTGACCTTAAACAGTATTGCAAAGATTTGGGCTTTGCCTAACCAGTTGGGTATTGTAACTGTAGGTTCACAGATCAACTCCCATACCTGGCTGAAAAATTATTTTCAAAGTAGTTTGTAACCAGTGGAATAGAAAACCTACTGCGTAATATCTCAGGTAGCAAAACCAGTGTCACTTGGATCAAGCTTGCTGAATGAACTCTGATTATTATGAAGCGAACTCTGTTGTGGGAAACCCATGTGGCATCAAAGTCTGTCATCACTTTACTAGCAGGTGTTATGGGCATCAGATTGAAAGAGAGAAAGGTATGGGAAGGCACTGCAGATCTATTCAAATAGAGAAACAATAAGGGAAAGAAATATAGCAAAAAGATATTCAGAGCATTTTGGTTTTTCTAAAAATGTGACAAGTTTTTTTAAGACAGATTAAAACAGATATGGTTTATGTTAAGTGACTTAAAATGCTCACTCTTCATTTTCTGGAATCAAAGAATACGTGACTATTGGCCAACTACTCAGGGCAGTAGAAGAAAACATAGAAGATATGAGTTTTCTGGGATAATTATTTACATTCATGTAGCACTTTAGATGATATTATTATCATATTTAACCCTTCCTCAGAACAGCTTTGAGAGATAGACAATTTTAGAAATGTATTGGCGTATTTTGACTTTACATCATCTACGTTTTCCAAAATATCCCACCCCTTCCCTTCCTCAAGAACTATCCCTGTAACAGAGTATAATCATATGATGGATACTGGCCTTACAGTCTATAAGTCTTGGATTCAAATCCTACCTCAGATACTTATCAGCTGTGAGACTCTGGGTAAGATATTTAACTTCTGTTTGCCTTAGTTTACCCATCTATGAAATGGGGATGATACTAGCACCTACCTCCTAGGGTTGTTATGACGATAAAATGAGATGTTTATAAAGTTCTTTACAGACTTTTAAATACTATATAAATGCTAACTAAAATGCATGTACTCCATTACAGAGACTCATATTTTTATGTAGATTGCTCTTTTTCTGTTCTAATTTGTAAATGAACTTTTGGGGATTATTAACTAAATTCAGTCTTAAAAAATAAGACATGACAAACTTAAGCTATTTTGCAATTTTACTGAGGGCCTAATCACTGGCATCTCTCCTGATGCCTTTGGCATTTACTATGTGTAGTAGGTTGGTAATACCTGTTGCAGGGTGTTGGTTAGAAATGATTGCAATATATAATTTTTGTTAATTAATTTACATAACTCATATGTGTTTATCCATATAAATGACTTACATCATAATTTTTAAACTGTAAACATACATACTCTTTAGTCCATAAGAACCTATCAAAAATATGTCCTTTTCTCAGCCTCTTCTCTTCCATGGTGGCTCCAAGATCAAAATGAAGTTTATTCCCTTTGTTACCTCTGACTGAAGCAAGAACAGCAAGAGGCGTTTCAATGCCCCTTCCCACATACGGAGGAAAATTATGTCTTCTCCTCTTTCTAATGAGCTGAGACAAAAGTACAATGTCCACTCCATGCCCATTTGAAAAGATGATAAAGTCCAGGTTGTTCGAGGACACTGCAAAGGACAGCAAATTGGCAGTGTAATCCAGGTTTACAGGAAGAAATATGCGATCTACATTGAGCATGTGCAGCGGGAGAAGGCTAATGGGCATTCATCCCAGCAAGGTGGTTATCAGAAGGCTAAAGCTGGACAAAAATTGCAAAAAGATCCTTGAGCAAAAAGCCAAATCTTGCCAAGTAGGAGAGAAAAAGGCAAATATAAGGAAGAAACTATTGAGAAAATACAAGGGTAAAAATTACATGGCTGTAATTAAATTTCTAGAATAAAAATATATCTCTCTCCATGGTAAATATTGTTCAAGTCACTGTGCTAGGTGTTCTGGAAGAATCATAGTATAAGATACTACCAGATCCATAATAGTGTGATGGATGGGTCTTTCTCAGGAGGGAGATTTCATTTTCCCCTACAGATGGTGTGCTACACTACTCTCCCAACCAACCAAGACCACTCTTGGTCCCCATGTGGTGACCATCATCTCTAAGCTTGGCCTCTGAGCCCTTCACCAACCTGCACCACTTCTGACAGACCCCTGGGTCCTATTTCTATTCTCTTTTTCCAGGCCTACCTTTGTCCCTAGACTCTCTGCTAGACTGGTTCTTCTGTCATGGCATGCCTGCATCATTATAGAACCATTCTTTCACCTGGTGAAGGAAGGTGAAGATGAGCTTCCTTCACCCTCCCATTTACCCACTCAAGTGTTTTTGCAGCAGATGAAAAAATTTTCTGGGTCCTGTTCTAAGTTGCTCCATAAAGTATTACTCTCAAAGGGTCAGCTGGTTGCTTTCATGAACCTTCAGTCCCCAACTGTTAATTCAAGAAAGAATAGCTTGGCCAGTTACTGGGACTGTCTCTGGGAAGTTGGAGCCATAGTTAATGACACATATCACCTGATGACAAGTTTAATGGCCCACAAAATTCTAGCTCTCAGGATTCCAACTTGATTTTTATGGTTCCCTGAACAACCCAACAGTATATTGTAAATGTATCTCTTTCAGACCAGGTGACTAAAATGGTTGTTTAAAATTCTGAAAAAGAAAATTACATTTATAAGACATGGTCCAGTGATTTTTTTTCTTTAAATCTACTGCTGTTGCTGCTGCTGCTGCTGCTGCTACTTGCATGCATGCAAACCTAGAAGTCCAAGCTAGAGCCACCTGGAACAGAAATGAATGAATGAATAAATGAATGAACTAACTAATTATTTAATAGGATGAAAAAGAATTTATTTATCCCCTACTCTGTGCCAAGCACTGTGCTAAATACGAGGTATACAACTACAAAAGCAAAGATAGATAGTCCCTGACATCAAGGAACACTTAGGGGAGTAGTAGTGAGGGAGAGGTATTTGGGTCCTAAAAATTACGTGATCGTGAGCAGAAGTCAAGAGTTGCTCTCACTTATTTTGTAGTCATTGTCTGGTCTCTCTGTTGTATGAGGAGAGGGGAAAAGATGTATTTTTTTTACTTTTTTAATTTTTTAAAATTTACCAAAAACTATTATATCACAAAGAAAAAAATCCAAAGACATAGCATTTGTAAACAGGTTGTCAGGTATACTATTTCATATGCACAGAATTTACTAGGATACCAAGTGGAAATGTATCATTTTGCTCTTAGGCACATGAAGGGAGGCATCTAAATTATGAAGACTGCCTTTAGCTATGTCATAGAAAATGCCAACATATAAACAAATCAGAAAATATTTTTTATGAGATCCTCTCATGTGACCTGCATGGCATCAGGTGTTTATATAAGATTAACCATTATGATCCTTCTTCCTCAGTAAAGAAAATTCTGAAGGAAGCAGGTTTCTGCAAGGTCCTCTCTTGCTCCCCTGTATACAAGTTTTTAACTGAGTATAGGGTGTGACTTTGAGATTTAAAATTGCACTAGCAAGCCTCAACTTGTATGGAAAAAGTGGCAACTTCTTCATGCTTCTTTGGAAATAAGTAAGAAGCAATAACAATAACATGCCTTACAGCCCCCCCCCAAGTTCCTTAGTCTCGTTCCAAAAGTCCTAGTTTGCTCTTTCTCTTCCCATTGATTATGGGATTAGTTGTTAATCTGTGTATGTGTATGGAGGTTGACAACTTTGAGAGCCTGCCTGAAACTGTCCTTTTTTTCCTGAAAAAAAAAAAGAATAACAAAACTAGCTCGAAAGGATAGTCTTTCATAGGCACCCATAAGACTTCCTCGTCAGAAACTAGTAGAAAATCTAATACTTTCTGTGAGAGTAAGTCCCTCAACAGGGCACCCTAGGACAGCCCTCTTGTTTCATCCCACAAAAAGCTTAAGTTCCCACAGGCCTTTTTGTGTTGATTCCATGAGAAAGGTTTCTCACATTCCTGCTTGTGAAATGTGTCACTCCAATTCCTGAGATAGCCTTTGTGCAAATGGCCATTTGTACAGTGTTTATCAGCTGATTCAGTGACCAAGCTTGGCCCCAATGAAAAGATGAGAAAATGTCTCCCCATCCCTTCTTTGCAGAGGTGGAGGACTATGGGTATAGAATACTGAATGTAATGTCAGGTTCAAGCAGTGTATTCGTTATTTTGGTTGTGAAATTGTAGAGATGGCCCTGGAAAGGAAACAAGGAAGGAGGCATATATTTTGTAAATGAAAGTGATAAAAACAAGTTACATAAATAAATCTTTTTTTTTTTAAAGAAGAAGCTAATTTAAGTCTTCAATGTCCTTTTCTGTGGGTGGGGTTTTAGACAACCTTTTCTGTTGACAGATTTAGTGAATAACCTTATGTTGGAAAGTTCTCTTGAGATAGATTCATACATACATAAAGGCCAATAGCATCAAAGGGAACCAGTGCTCAGGGAAAAGGGCATATCTTTAACATTTAAGGTGGGAATAAAAGAGCTTTTACATTTGATATTTTATAGAGTTCTTTGACAAATTTTGTCTTTTTGTTTATTTGTGGTAGGCCAACTGTCTTAGGCCTCTTGTTGCTTTCTCTGTTGAGGATGAAAATGTGTTGGGGGTTTTTTCCCAGCTTTTTCCCCAACTTTCTAGAGTTGGTGAGACCCACTTCTGAAGACATAAAGAGGAAGTGCTATTTACTCATGGATCATGATATATGTTTACCTCCCAAGTTTATAATTCAGTGCACACACCTCAGATATGTGAACAGAATGTTTCTAGATTTATTTTAAGTGTAAGTTGTGATACTACAGGAAAGGTATCACTGTAAGTAGTTAAATTTTTAAAAAAATGTAAAAATTGAATTGGTAGCTTTACCCAGAAGGGCTCACAGTGTCTAAAAAGCACAAAGGATTTGGGTGAGGCTAGCTTGCTGTTCTTTTTCTCTGTCCCTGGAGTTCACAGTAATTATCATTATTGTTATTATTTTACTATTTATGGAGCTTCAACATTCTCTCAGCTCAGTGGGCTCACGATCCAAATTAGACAGATGTTCAAATATTGTCATGTGACTGGGGGAGGGAAACACAAGGGATAAGTATGACAGCAGCATGTTTGTAGTATTCAGGTACTTGGTGGAGGCTAGCAATCGAAGAAGTTCTTAGTTTTGGCCTCTTTTCTGGTAAACATGTATCAACATCCCAGAACTGGCACACCATGTCAATGTGATTGACGGTTTCTAAGCAAGATGGTTCCAGGGCTGGAAGAGTAAAAGTTACATGTCAGGACTGAGGTGTCCTGGCAGAGTTGTAAGATGCCTACGTAGTGCCTTTTCTCCAAAAACTGTAAAAATCTCTTGGATTTCCAAGCACCCCAGAATTTGGAGAAAAAATTCACATTAAGATGTCATAAAGGACAGCATGCCAGAGGTCAGATTTTCCTTTTACTTCCCAGTTGAAAATTTACTTTGTTTCAAATAAATATAGCTTGAACTCAGTAGATCATCCCATGCCCAGGAACACATTAGTTTTGTCATCTACTACTTCACTTTGTTGAATGCATTATTGTTTGGGGTTTTTTTTTAAGTACAGAAAGTCACTGTGGTGTGTTGGTAAGAATTATGTATGGCATGTGGTTTCTAACAGGGAATCATGACATGACTTTCAGAATTACAGGCAAGTTTAATTTGGCATCCATCTCTCTTTCTGAGATTACTAGCACTATGACATGCCTTTCCTAACTGCCAAGTGCACCTGTGATTAAAGAACACAGAGTGGGATCAGGATTGAGAAACCTCCCTCAAGTAGCTAATAATTCATTTGGAGTACCAGCTTGCTAAATGACAGTTTAAGTATTTGAATATCCTGGCACTGTTTGCCCATTCTTCACATTTCTTATATAAAGATGGCATAATGTGTGAATGCCCCTTTCCTCCAAATGGTTAGAATTGACAAGATGTTTCTTTCATGTTTCCATAGCGTTGATTATTGTAGTAAACAGAATGAGGATAATGGTTATGATAATTTTAAGCACCCTAGTTTTTTTATGATGTGTAATAACAAAATGGTTCTTCTTTGCAAAAAAGAGGCTGTTTTTCATTGTGGAGACCCAAATTGCATTATCGAGGTTATATTTACTATCATAGTGCATCGTGGCATTTTTGCAGCTCTGTATGTTGTGTGTTTATGTTGGTCTGTATATTTGCCTCTTCCTAAAATAACTTTAAAATTAAAGGAATTAACAGTACAGATAAAATATCCCACTGTTCAGTATTACTCTAGAGAGTAAACTGTACTTTGCTACCACCAAAAATATAATAAGGGATATTCATATATTTGAAAGATGCCTATGTCTTACCAAATTATCCATTAATTGTACCACTGTTTGGGTGGCATCATTGTTTTTATTAGTGAGCCAAATGTGACTTCACCATGCTTTCCAAATGCGTCTTTCTTTTTTCTCTGTTACTCTTTCATTGGTACCTCGTGTTGATATATATTGACCAATCAAAGCAAACAGGACATTTTCCCCTTTGGCCTGTGTTCTCTAAGCAGTTGTACCAGGTGCACTCAGTCCCTTGTGTGGGTGTTGAATAAATCTGGACCTCGATGGCTTCACACCTTTCCACTGGCACCACCACACCCAACTTTGCTGTGTTTAATACTGGTCTCTTTTTTTTCCCCTTCTCACCTGGTCATTAGTCCTGACAGGGAAAAAAAAAATTATCTTGGTGTTGAGTCCATTGATTTTGAAGTCCGCCTGAAACAGTATGAATTCAATACCATGTGATTTCTTAGTCACACCTATAGTAGTTGGGAGGATTGTTTATTGTGTTCATCTGAATAATAAGAATATCCCGCATGATGGTGTATTTCAACACTTAACAAATACTTTGTTGAACACCTACTATGTATAGGGCAATACACTCTTCGACCCTTCTCCCCACTTCTGATCTCTAGAGATATTCTTCTCCTCCCCAAGGCTGTTTCTATGAAGAGAAAAGTTTGCCAAGTCAGTCACTCAACCTGATGGTTATAGCTTTGAAACTTTGTTTTGTTTCCCCTACAATCTCACCCTTCATTCAGGTTGGTTTGCTCAATTCATTTGACTGAAATACTTGGCAACAGACTTTTCAACTCAGGCAGATAATTAATCAAACTCTAACTGCAACTTCTGAAGTTCTTGTTGAAATATAAAGGGATGATTTCCAAAGACCAAGAAGCCTGGTGGGTTTCTTCTTTGTCTCTTAGAGTCAGCATCTCCTAGGAAGGGAAATCCATGAATTCCTTTCTTCTCTAGCCTGAGGGACCAAGATTTATCAGATCTCTTCTGAAGTTATGTATTAGTTGTTCCACCATGTTTCTTGTAATGGTGTTAGAACATTTTGAAAGTAAGGTTGGAGAATGTGAAACTAAGCTAAAAGCTTTGTGGGAAAATGACCATAGATTATTCTATTTTCAAGTAACCTAAGAAAGCTATTTGATTGACAGTTTATGACTAAAATTTAATAAGATAATAGATTTAGAGCTGGAAAGGACCCTAAAGCACAACTAGTTTAATTCCTCATTTTTAAGATAAGGAATCCAAGGCCCAGAGAGATTAAATGACTTGCAAAAGGTTATGTCACTTACTTATTATCTATGACAGTGGTAAAATTTGAACTCAACTCTCTTGACTTCTAAGTTTTTAAAATTTAATCTAACTTTTAGATTTAACAAAAATCTACCAGTACTCTTCCCACTGTATCACAGTGCGTCCTTTCTCTTCCTAGGTCATGAACTCTCCCTATAACTCATCTTGCAGTAGGCTGTAACCCGTCCATCCCATTTGGTCCAAAGAGTATGAGAGCCCAAACCATGGTATAACCTGATCACAGAATTCAATACATGAAGAAAATCACCTGCATTCATTCAGTACTTTTGAATTTCCATCTTCCTTCCCAATCTTTAATTAGGCCTCTTTGCCACCCTATGAGACTGGTCATTATCATCAGGTGAGGAAACTGAGTCCCACAGAAGCTATGCAGCTTACCTAAGCATATGCAGCCAGACTGGCTGAGCAGGGATTCATTCACCTTTCGAGTTCCTAACGCCTACATTCCGTGTGCAATCTGCCAGGTCACCTTGCTTCTTGGCTGGTAGAGCAGACAAATAAACAAATGATCATTAAAAGGTTTCAGTACTGAGGAGCAATGAGTTCTTTGTAAAAATGGGGGGGCATGAAGACTATAAGACTAGGTGCAAAGGGAACAAATGTGGTGTTTGCTTCCCTTCCTTGTAACTATTTCAAAGATTTGCTACATTATTCTTCTAAATAAATTTAAAAGAACTAATTGTAACATAGATTCAACAAGAAGGATGATAGAGTGGAAGAGAGAGTCTTATTTTCCCTCTAAAGCTCTCTTGCAACTCCTTTGTAAGGGTCCTGAATGCAGCTATAAATGTATATGTCATTTCTCCAATTAGACTATAAACTCTTCAAGAGGAGAGGCTGTTTCTGTTTCTGTTTTGTATCCACAATCCCTTATATGTAGTAAGTGCTTAATAAACATGGTGACTGGTTGATCAACTGAGCATAATTATGTCTAGTATAAGAATGAAAAAAATTCTATACGAATAACATAGCTATTAGTCCTTTGCTGGCATAATAGAAGCACTTTCCTACACATCTACCGGAGCCTTCACTTTGGAGCAAAATCAACAACATAAACTGAAACCCTTCTCTATTCCCATTTTATCAAAACGTGGTGAGCAACAGACTTAGTAAGGCCAAATGTCAAGAGAGGTATAGCTGAAGCCTAGTGGGCGGTGTTACATACAGAGCTACTGGGCTGGCACACTGAAGCCTGTGTTTATTAAGCCCAGATACTCTCTTTGGAAAGGATTGCAAAGGTGCCCAATGTTCCCTTAATTATGGGCACCATCCAGCTGGTTTGTTAGTAAGTAATTATTGATAAGGGCACAACTATGTAATTGAACATGATTACACAGACAGTTCATTTGCCCATGCTTCAGTGAAGGGTGATTCCAAAATATTTTCCTGTCTAAAGTGGATGACCGGCTTGGGCTCTTTGAGCTTGAATAACAGTCTAGTTATTCAGCATCATAGTTCCCAAGTCTGTACAAGTGGTCTTTGTCTCCCATCTCCTTTATGTTTCCTAATAAATAAGGGCTTAATTGGGAGATACACTGCATACACAAAGCAGTATTTGGCTTGGAGTCCCTCTAGCCTGACAAGTTTCTGTGAAATGTTCTTACCTCTGAAGCAGGCTAAGTTGAGGGATTTAAAAGGAATTTTATTCAATTGGCAACATATTTAAAGTGATTTTTTAATCCCCAGATGGACTATGTTTTAAAAAAACAATCACTCGCTCATGTTATTATAGTAACTTGATGGAGAGGTTAGGTAAACTGAAATTCTCTAAGCCTCTTTGGTTACTAATAAGTCTCTAAAAGCTATAACAGGGTTCTGTCCAAGTTGCATCAGACTGGCCTGAACCTTTCCTTCTCTGCTTATTTTCTTTCCATTCTCAAATAGCCAGCAAATGACTTCACACCTTTTTGTTTAGTTGCTAAAAGCAACACAATAACTTCCCTCAGGGTTGCTTCTGTAGACTCCAAAAATAAAATGGGCTCATCTTCATGCTGAGCATTTAAAGGCTCTTAAGGGATCCTAATGAAAAAAAAACTGGAGTAAGGGAAAGGAAAGAAATGGGAGAAAGGCTAGAAGGCATCATTAAGGAAGGTCAGGCAATTAAGGAGGGTCAGATATTGCCCTAGCATGATAAGCCATCCCTGTCGGAGAGGAGAAGGAGAAGGGAAGAAAAAAAGAAAAAAAGTGTAAGGACCTAATCCAACCCTTGAAAGGCTCTGGACTTTCTTATTTTTCATCCGTCCAGAAATATAATGAAAACGCAATGAAAAATGAAGTACCCCCACCCTCAAAAGACTTAACAGCTTTCTCTCTCAAGGCATTTGCAACTGTCTTAGGACTCTGTAACTCCCTAGATTTGAAATTGTGGGTTTTGAAATTTAGAAAGTATTTTTCAAATCACTGCTTTAGGCCCTGTAGCCAAAAGGTTCCAGAATTCTGTGTGTATTTTCGTTTTTTGAAATTTAAAGTTTTCTAGGAGTGTCATTTTAAAAAATCTGAGCAAACAGAGAGCCAACATACAATAATAATAGCAATCATCGATAATCATCAATATCTCAATAGCAATCATCAGCAATAGCAATAAGAGCAATCATCATCATAACATTTATATATATATAAATATAAACATATATATATATTTATATAGCACTTTAAAATTTGCAAAGCGCTTTTACTTATGTTATTTCATCTGACCTTCACAAGAACTTTGTGAGGTAGTTACTGTTATTATTCCCAGACTAAGTGACTTACCCAGAGGTCACACAGCTAGCATGAGGTCAGATCTGAACTCAAGTCTTTCTAATTTCAAGTTCAACAGTCTATCTGCTGAAATGCCACATTGGGGTCATGCCATCATAGGATCTTAGACTAAGGCTTAGAAGGGCACTTAGAGAACATCTAACCCAACTCCCAATTCATACTGATGAGGAAACTGAGGCCCAGAGATGTTAAATGAATTCCAGGGAAACAGAGGTAGAGCCAGGATTTCAATCCAGGTTGTCCAACTACAAATCCAGTGGTCTTGTCACTGCATCACTCTGAATAATAAAAAAAACATTTCAAAGGAAAATTGTGTAAAGTTAAAAAAAAACCTTTTGGAACTTTGAGACATCAGGCTTATGCTTGATTATTCCCAGAGCCAGGAGGGGGGGTCAGTATTTGTGCATCATTTGATTTAATTTGTACATAATGTCAACTGTAAAATATCCTTCTATTGAGCAGAAATCTGTTTCCCCATAATGCCTATTCGTTGTTCCTAGCGCTACCCTCTGGGAGCTACAGAGAATAAATTTAATCTCTATTCCAGATGGCAAAACTTCAAATAGTTAAAAACAGCACTCCCAATCCTCTTTTTTCTCTTTAAATTGTACATCAGTTTCTTCCATTGTTCCTCATATGACCTGTTTTCTAGACCTATCACCATCCTGGGCCCTCTCTCTGGACATACTCCATTGTTTCAATGTCACTCTTTGAAAGTGACATTGGCAACAAAGCATAATACTACAAATATGGTTTGACTCCTGCAGAGTATATATATATATATATGTATATATATATATATATATATATATATATATATGTATTCTTATTTTTTTTGGTAGACTTTAATGTAGACTTCTTATTTCCATTAATGTAGCCTATGACTGCATTAGGTTCTTATTGCTGTTGTATGTGTGAAGTGACAAAGTGACAAGCAGAGAGACAGATACAAGAGAATAAAGAAAAGGCAGATGATA
Organism: Pseudocheirus occidentalis; assembly: GCA_028646575.1. Classification (NCBI taxonomy): domain Eukaryota; kingdom Metazoa; phylum Chordata; class Mammalia; order Diprotodontia; family Pseudocheiridae; genus Pseudocheirus; species Pseudocheirus occidentalis. The sequence continues at coordinate 115,154,787 of CM053598.1, read as the reverse complement.
GTGAGATAGAAGATAGATAGCAAGATAGCTAGATGGATGGATGGATGGATGGATGGATGAGTGGGTGGATCAGTAACACTGTTAACTAATGTTGATCTATTTGAAGGTACTTTTTTTACACTATGTAGAAGTTATTTTTAATTACTGGTATAGAAAATATAAATATCCTGTAAACCAATTTTATGTGTAAATATAGTATTTAAATTAAAATAATTATTTTCTGTCCATTAAGGTAAATTTCAGTAGGACTTTTCTTCAAACTTTTTAAAAAAATAACCTAAATTATTATATGTACTTAAAGGTTACAGAGCCTTATAGCTTTAAGACAAGTCTATGGTCAAAGCTTTTCATTAAATCATAGAATCAGATTTTTCCAGTTGGAAGATGACTTAAAGAAATCTTATGATCCAACTCTATTTATTTTTAAAATGAGAGAATTGGACTATTTGACATCTGAAGTCCTTTCCAGCTCTAAATCTCTGATCCTATAACCCTCCCCCTATTCCCACCCCCATCATTATGAGGGTCTTACATTATATTTGAAGATTCCAAGGAAGAGGAGCACAGATCACAGATCACACTTATTTATAGTTTATTGATTTTTAAGAAAAGAATACCTCTTCCAGAGAAGTATTATACAATTTCAATTCTGCCACTCTCACTCATATTTAATCTAATAAAAAATTAAATATCTCTTCATCTTCTAAACACTCTCCATCTTTATCATTACCTAATTCCAGACCACCAGCACACCCTTTTCAAGCTTTGTAAGGCAGTGTTGAGTGACATTATCAAATTCACAAAGGTCAGTGTTAGCATAGTTAAGAGTGTAATTACAATGGACGTGAATCCCATGGTCCCCCTCCCTGAGAATGGTAGCTAGAAATTGCTTATGCAACCAGATGACAAACTCATCTATATTTAGCAGTAAAAGTAGTGGCAAGGATCTGTCCAACTGATTTTTTTTTTTGCCCATTTCAATGTTCAGTCTTTCACACACAAGTCTCTTGAAAGAATACAGCAGCTCTGACACTACTTGAGTGGAGGGGAATTTTTCTGTGTCTCATGGGGTCTGAGCCATTGAAAGTTCATTCTAAGAAATTACATGTATATCCATTATAAACGGAATATTTTGCATGCTTATCCTTACTCAACACACTGGAGAATGAAAATTCACTGATACTGTTTGATGTCTGTGAAATCATTAGAATCCTATTCTTTTCAGAATAACAAAGGCAAACAGGCATGAGAGGTTTAAGGGAGAAATGGACTATTACCTAATTGTGTGCCTTTAATTGATATGTATGGGGCTTGGTTTTTATTTCTTTTCACTGTGGCATAGAAAAGAAAACTAGAGATTAAAGTTTGAAAGCAAAGATAAAATTGCTTTGGGGAGGGGGAGGAATTGCATTTGAATTACTCAGAGGGTTCTTTTGACCAGAGGATGCTCAGTCATCACTTGTGCTTAATGTGACTCATCTGAGTAAGGGACATAGTTTAAGTTCCCTATGCCAGGACTAAATCATATAACAGTATATTGCCCATGGCTTTGACCCTCTTCGATATCAGCCAGCCAGAGAGAATTTGTCTACTAATGAAGAGACTTGAGTCATTAAGAAGAAGCACAAAGAAAGTGAGGTGGAGACAATTAAGCTGAAATGTAAATTGGCAAGGGAGTGAAAAAGCATCAGCTATATCCCAAATATTGAAATTACTGAACAATAACAGCATTGCTCCCGCTCCCCAATTCACTTACATATTTTGCCATGACTACCTTCACAACGTCTCTTGTATACATTGCCTTCTCTTCACCCACACAGCCTTTTAGAGCAGCCATAAGAACCTTGTTCAGATTCTTAATCCATTTTGCTTGAAATATCACAGTAGCCCTGTAACTGAATTTCCTGCCTCAAGTCTCTCCCTCCTCTAAGTAATCTTCCACTCAGGTGCCCATGTAGTTTTCGTACAGCATGGGTATCACATCACTCCCCTGCTCAATAAATTCCTGTGGTTCCCACTTGCTGCCAGCATCAAATACAAAATCTTGTTTGGCGTTTGATATTCATCAGTTCCTGCCTTCCTCGACACACTGTACAAGCCACCTCCACTGACCTGCTCCCGCTCCTGTCAATGCCTCTGCTTTGCTCTCCCCTTGCTTCCATGACTATTCTTCTTGCTTTTAAGACTCAGCCCAAATGCCACCTTCTGCAGGAGGCCTTTCTCTGTATACGCAGCACTTGGCAAAATATTAATACCTGGCATATAGTAGGTGCTTAATAAATGTTTGTTGATTGATTAATAAGCACTTAGTAAATGCTTGTTGACTGACTGATATGTCATATGTGTTATTCTTTGGATGTCAAGATCAAAAGTAATATTCTCCATGAAACAGTTTAAAGAATATAATGATTATATTAATTGAACAAAGAAGCTCGTTCTTTTCACTGCCCAATCTTCAGTCTTTTTATGATCCACATTTATATTAGATACAGAAGTATAGCTTTTAGAATTTCATATTTGAGATTCAAAGACCTTCAAATAAGAACAATTACTGTCTTATTTTTATTTGTTTTGTTAAGCTAAGGGGCAAAGGAGTTTTTGGCTTTTTTTCTAAATCAAGTTTTGTAGTGGGTTTTTTTTTTCTTTCTTCTGAGGCAGGGTAAGGGGGGAGAGTAAATTGCCTTATTGCAGAAGTTTACAAGTGATTCCTCTTAAGCAATTTTCTATCTCTCATTCTCTCTGTGTTCCAAAAGTTTCAGCTACATTCCTACAGCTAAAGTGATTGGTTTATTCTACCAGTGCCCCAAGAGCCAAAATAAAGTAGGCCCATTATTGGCTCAGTTCCCTCTTTTTAGAAATATTCCTTCTGACAGTTTGAAATGAGCTAAAAGTATTCATTTTTGCTGCATTCTATAAGTGTTTCCAGTACCATTAATAAACTCTTCTGGCCTTCAGTGATTCCAATATGAGCCCCAAACTGGTCAAACATAAGCAGGACAAATCCTTTATTGTACATCTAGCATTTTGAAATCAGATGGTGGCAGTTCCTTCCCCTCTCAAAATCTTTCTTCTTAAGATGGTAAAAATCTAAGTCTAAGAAATGTTCTTCATTCAGTGTCAGATTTCCTCAGAAGGCTGGTGGTTGGGCATTTCAAGGAAAAGTTGCTTTCTCTTCCTTTGGCCCACCAGGGTTAAGATTTTCTTTGAAGTTCTTTTCTTCTTCACCAACACTGGGTCAGAGTAAAAGCAGAGGGAATGTGTACTCTCCTGCACAGGAACATGGCAGGGGGTAGCTAAGGCATTGTAGGAGTCACTCTCTCTGAAGTCAAGCCTGAAAGAGTAAACTTAAGAAGAAGAATGAAGATTTCCATGACAACTGGAACCAAGCTATATCCCTGGGAGGTCTAGGAACTAGCAATGATCCTTCCCTGTTGCCCTTATCATTGGATAGTATTTTCAGATCTCCATGAAACATGGTTCTTGCCCTTAAGGTGCTTAATCCAGAGGAAATATTAATCCTGTTTAAAAAGAATTTAGTTTTTAAAAAGATTTTTGGTGGTTCAACATGGCAAAGTAGAAAAAACCTAGACTTGGGGTCAGAAGAATAAAATATCATAGCTCCAAGGGATCTTATAGGTCATCTGATCCAACACCTGTAATTTACACATGAGAAAACTAAGGCTAAGAAAAGATTTGCCCAAATGTCACATAGGAAGAAATTAGCAGAGGAAAGATTTGAACCCAGGTCCTTGCACTCCAAATCCTGTCAAAGCACTGTAGCTCCCCAAAGGAGTGGTCATATTTTTAAAGTGACATCTGAGTGCCTTAGGAGTTGTGGTCCTCTGTCATTCCCTACACCAAATTAACCTGGAAGAGATGGAGAAAACATCTCATGCTGAATCTGCCAGCATGAGGAATATTAAACTACACTGCAGTACAAGACCTGTGGCTACCATTCTTTAGCTGTGTGACTACAGACAAGTCACTTAGTCTCTGAGCTTCAGTTTCCTTCTCAGCAAAAGGGAAATAATAATATTTGTAATTTTATATCTTATAATAGTACTACATAAATCTGGAAAAACTCTATGAATCTGAGCTATTATCCTTACTAAAAAATAATAAAGATTCTTCTTTCTGTGATAACCACAGCATACTTCCAAACTTGTCTTCTTAAATGCCCCTAAAAGAAAATGACATCCAAACATTAAAAAAAGAAAAAAAAGCCTGAATCTGGAATTCAAACCTATGGTCACTACTTTTTATCATTCAAAGGAAGAGTATACCCGTTCTACCCGATCAGATTCATATTATTTTCCTTACAGTAAAGAACTGAAAATAAAATTCAGAACTCACGTTGCCAAGCACTTTTATCCTAAGCATGTTTCTGTTTCAAAGGAAATTGAGGTTTGGGATTCATTTAGGATAAGAGCTACTCCTTGGCCAAGAAGACTGGAATTCTTTCAGGGAAGCCTTCTACCTTCATTTCTTTCCCCTTTTGTCTGTCTACTCTATTCCATTCTGTTGCCAGAAAATGTAGTTTAACTTAAAAAGGGTTGAGTGAAGTTTTACTCTAAGAATAAATTTTGAGAAGGTCTCAAACGTGAAAAGAAATGCTTTTTTAATGGTTCTATCTTCCTGTGACTTAATTACTATCAAGCCATTAATTGCAGCCATTATGTTCAGAAGAAGCTTAAGAAAAGCTACCTGTTCTATCTCCCTGGCATTCTTGGAAAAGGAAAAAAAAGGAAAAAAAACCCACTGCCTAACAACCAATCCACATTTTCCTAATCAACTCCAGTCAGGCCCAAACTCATTGTTCAGCAGTGTGCCACTATAACCTTTCCGCTAAAAATAAGTCAGAATTATCACAATGTTCCCTAACTTGTGGGTTACGGAAAGGACTATAGAGAAGAGCATCACTATTACCTAACAGTTATCCTTAAATTGCAATTTTGGAGTCATGGTCATCCGCATTACTGCAGCCTGCCCGGAGGCATCAGATCAGTGTTCTGCAAAGTCACAGAGGAAGAGAGATGTGGGACTGGGTGACAGAAACTATTAAAGAGAAGCAGAGTGCCATGCAGTACATTGTGTGTTTCATTAACCTACTTGTCGAGTAGGAGGCAAATGGTGTCTGAAGGGTTCTGGACTTGTTAACTAAAATGTTAATCACTTAGAAACAGTGAGAAGTTAGTTAGTGAGATGTTTATCAAGTACCTGGAACAAGAGTTGACTTTCCCAGTAACATCTTTCTGGAATCAAAGCCAAAATCATGTCTATGCTTTTCAGCTAGAGCCTAAAAAAATTCTTGTATCAGAATTAGAGATGAAAGTAATGGGGAAGATGGAAGGAAAATGCTCTGAATTTGCCAGAACTGTGGGGAAAAAACCTGAGCATCTATAATTGTACTAAGAAGAGGGTACCATAATTTCTGAATGGATTGTAAAAATATGTAGCAACACTTCTCATTTTCTAGAATGACCTTAGAATAATGAATGAACTCAATTTCATGCACTTTCAGACTAGAAGGATAAGGGTATGTATGTGTGTGTGTGCGTGCATGTGTGTGTGTGTGTGTTGTGTGTATGGATCTCTGTGTTTGTACATGTGTGGGTGTGTGCAGGAAAATGCACATGCATAGGTACATAACAGGAATGGGATAGAAAATATTCCTTCTTTTGTAAAGGTCAAAGTCTTTATTTTTGGTTACATGTATGTAATTTAAAAGCGTATGTATATATACATATATATATTTTTTCAGATTGCCATAGTAATAGTTACATTCTGTAACACATTAAGGTTTGCAAAATATTTTGTATGTCTACTCATTTGACCTTAATAATACTCCTGTGAGGTGGGAACTTACAGTTACCAGTATCCACATTTTATATATGAAGAAACTGAGGCCTTGAGAAATCAAATGACTTGCCCCTAATTATGAGATTAATAAGTACAAGAGTTGGGATACAAAGCCATGTCTGTGCTGGTTCTTTTCACTATACCTTGGTATGACTTAGTTCATAGTTTGTAATCATTTAACAGAATCTGACTAAACTTTGTAGGGAGAAGGGAACTGTTTCCACTCTTTATTTCCATTGTTTTTAAATTGTTAAAATAATGCTTAGAAACTTTGTATTTTCTATAAGTTAGATTCTAACTTCTTTGTAAAAAGGTGGAGTTATTATGTAATAAAGCTCAAAATGGTTTTATAGAATAGAGTATGAAAGGAAGGAGCTATTTGCAAGACTAGAATTAGGTATCTGATTTTAATATCATTTTCTCTTGCTTACTCAGCAGTCTCAGGCAGCTTTCACATTTTTCATCATTCACTTCTTGCAAATGGGCACAATGATAGGAAATCGCATTTGAAGGTTTGATCTACCAACATTTTCTTCATTGTTGACCAATCCCCAATTTTCTTCAGCTTAGGTGATTAAAACTCTTCTAAGTCACTACAGTGAGCCATGTGGCTTAATTGCCTCCATTTTCTAAGACTTACAAGTTCTATCAGAATTCAGCTCAATTCAATAAATGTCCATTAAGCAATACTATATGCAAAATACCATGTTTGGGACTGAATCCGATGCAAACGTACATGAAACATGGTCCTTTCCCTTGTGGACTTTACTTCTTAATAGAGAATGTTAAGTGCGCAGAAAATTATAAAATAAATTTGCGACAGAGTTGGAAAATGTTATGAGCCTTTGGAAGAAGGAGGGAGTACTTACAACTATGGGGGAAAGGCAAAACTTCATGGAGAATGTAGTATCTAAAGTAGCTATTGAAGAATGACACTTCGACTCAGACTTAGAACTGGTTCTGAGGTTCTCAGATCATGAATCCAACCTTCCCATTTTATACATGAGCAAAGGGAAGATTTCTGCTTATAAAAACTGAGATGTCCAAACTGGTAGTGTATGAAAATGGTGCAGTATTTATAAAAGTTATATGCCATATTATGAAGTTCTTCCCTCTAGTTCAGAGAGTCTTAAATTATGTCCATGATCTTTAAAAAATTATGAATCAATTTTATTTGATTTTCATTTCCTGGTTCTTTTTCTCTCCTCTTTCCCACCCATTGAGGAGGTTAGAAAAATAAAACCTATTACAAATATGTACAGTAATACAAAACTAATTCCCACATTAGCCTTATTTTTTTTAAAAAGTAATAAAAATAAAGACATAAAAGAAAATACATTTCAATCTGTACTCTGAGAGCATCAGTCCTCCATCTGAAGATGGGCAGTATGTTTCATCATCAGTCTTTTAGAATTGTGGTTGGTCAGTGTTTGAATCAGAGTTACTCAGTCATTCAAAGTTGATTATCTTTACAATATTGCTGTAATTGTATAAATTGTCCTGCTGATTCTGCTTACTTTATTTTGCATCAGTTCATACAAGTCTTCCCAGGTATTTCTGAAACCATTCCCTTCATTATTTCTTATAGCACAAAGATATTCCATCAAATATTCCATCACATTTATATACCATAACTTGTTCAGCCATTTACCAAATGAAGGGCATCCCCTCAGTTTCCAATTCTTTGCCACCACAAAAAGAGCTGCTGTAAGTATTTTTGTACACATGGGTCCTTTTCTTCTTTCTTTGATTTCTTTGGAGTAGCAGTCCCATGAACTTTTAATAGATAGATAGATAGATAGATAGATAGATAGATAGATAGATAGATAGATAGATAGATATTGATAACTGTATTTCAATATAAATGATTTCTTTTGAAATCTTATGTATTTTATTTTATGCTGTTAAGAAACATTATTTTGTGAAGAGGCTAATAGACTTTTCCAGTTCACCCAAGGGGTCCATATCATAAAAAAAACTATCAAACACCCCTGCTTAGTTAGCATTCTTTGCCTCCTCAAATTACCTTGAATTTACTTCTTTGTGTGCATATATTACTCTATTCCTATCCTCAAATATTATAGAATGTGAATTCTGTCTCATTTTTATCTTTTTGTCCCCAGGAATTCACACAATACCTTGAATCTAGGAAATACTTAATCTGTGTTTGTTTAATTGCTGAGTTGTGAAGACAGTTACATGGAAAGTTTCATACAACAGAAAATAGTTTGAATAAAATGGCTCATCCATTTTCATTTAGAATGCCATCACTCTTCAAATGAGTACCTTGTTTTGCCTCATTCCCTCTCTCTTCCATTTAGTTAAAACAGAGATTTTGATTATTCTTTTTGTAATTATCCTTATTTCATCAGTATGAAGAACTCTCAGTATAAAAACATATTCTGTCCATTAAAGTAGGCAACTGTTCGTGAATGGAATGCATTTCAGTGCTGGGAGTATTGAGAGGTTAAATGACTTGCCCACAGTCACACAGCTTGTATATGTCAGAAGCAGGGTTAGAATCTAAGGTCTTCCTAACACGGAAACCAGCTCATTATTCTACAGTACTTCTCTCTGATTATTTTATTCTGGTCCATACTTGGATCATTTACAGTGTTGCTACTGCAGTGTTTATGAGGCATTGCCATGGAATAGTCTTGTCCTAATTCCATTCCTTGGAGTAATCAAGGGCAAAGAGAGTAATAGTTTGGGTAATGAAAATTCACAGATAATCCCCAAAATATTATCTGGGCCTTGGACAATAGCAAATGACCCTTTACTGAAGCTGGTATTAAATCGTATGTGAATTTTCCAGAATAATGGAAAAAGGAAAAAAGAAAAAAAATGACCTAAATAATTTACAAGCCAGTTAATCAACTTCAGTGTAAGTATAACCAGAACATATAGCATGTCATGCCTATTTTCTTAGTTTGCAGGCACATAATATTCTCCAAACTTGTTGGTGTCTAAGTTTTACAAATTAGTTCCAGAAGTTCACTAATTTGCATGGAATATTTTATTAATAACTTTGTTACAAGTCCTCTGCTTAGTGAACATGCAGGTGGTAAAAATGAATTAAACCAACCCTTGTGAATATATTACATGCACAATTTGCTCTGCTGAAATAAACTTGGCCCTTTAAAAAAGTGGTAGATGTGTTCTCCCTACCTGTGCAATAGTTACCTTATGTTTATATGCAATATTTAGATTGTGCACATTCAGAGGAAAAGTAACTGAAAGAATAATAGAGGGGAAAAACCAAATAACCCAGTGAATTTGACTTCCATGGCCCTGTCTTTGGGAACTAGCTGATAACCAATGAGAGTTTCAAAGGCCTCTGCTCCCAGGTAACCACAGCCACCTTTGTTTAGTTCATTATTCAGGGTCAGCAGATACAGATGTTCCCTCCAACCCACATAACAGGTTTCACAATTTGAAATATATGTTTGGAGTGGGAGGAAGAGGGGAGGAAGGCCGACCCTGTGCTGTCTGTCTTGGCCATCCCCTGGCACACACTGATGTGCCTGGTTTTTGACAGGTCTCAATTTCCCCTGTAGAGCAAAAGCTTTGTTCTTCCCCTACCATACTGCTTGAGAATCATGAATCTTTTCTCTCCTTATCATTGAACAACAGTAGTAACAGAATGGCTAAGTGGAACCAGAAGCCAGTGACTTTGCAATGAAATGAATGTTCCTCCTCAAAGATATTTTCCTTTAGGAAGATGAAGTTAGATGAGATGTAAGTTGGTATAATGGAGGAATCCAGGTTAGGTAGCTTGTAGACCTATGTAGAAACACAAACTTTAGAACAGGAAGGTACCTTAGAAATACAGCATGGTAAAGTAGAAAGAATCAAAAGGCTTGAGTTCAAATCCTGGTTCCATCACATGCCCTGGTGACCTTGGGCAAGTTTCTTAACTCTTAGTTTCCTCATCTGTAAAATGAAAGAGCTGGTTCTCTATTATCCCTTCCAATTCTAAATCCATGATCTCATGAAAAAATCCAAACAACTCTGTGATTTTTCTAAGGACTTTAGAGGTAAAAGGACTTGTCGAGATCACAAAGATATTTAATGACAGAATTGGATTTAGAATCCAAGTGTTCTGACTCCCATTCTGTACCTCTGTCTGTTAGGCTGCACTACTTCATGAAAATATTTTTACTCCTTCAGATGCTTCAAGATTGTTACAAAAATAGTGGTCTTCTTGGTGTATATATAAACACACATATGTTATCTTCTTAGATAAAACATATGCCCTTTGAGGGCAGGGACTCTTTGATAATTGTCTGTGTATCCCCAGGGATTAACAAAGGACCATCGTGCCAAATCAATGCTTGTTAACTGATATCATAGAGGTCATAAGGGCAACAGTTTTTCCTGTGTCAAAATAACTGGAAAATTAAAATCTTAGCATCGTTTCAGGATCATATTCAAGGGTCAGTGACTCACATGCAGCACTTAACTCCTAGGTAACTATAGAGGAGGCAAGCAATACTTGCATTGCACACAAGCAATTAACTGGGAGCCAAACACTTGCCTCTTGGGCAATGCAGGATTCTGGATCTGAAATAACAAAGATCAATAGCCCTGTGGTTTAACATTCTGACTTTTAGATATAGAAGCCCAGTCATTCCTATCACCTTGGACTGTATGTTGACTCCTTTCCTCAGGGGAAAGTGAGCTTTATTTATATGCTTAGCTCCCTGGTTTTCCTGTGCTCACCTGCCTTTAGACAAATGACCCTTCTTTCTGGAGACTCAAAAATCATAGAATTTAGAATTGAAATGGACCTTACAGGTTATCTATCCCAACTCCTGTACCCGTCAGGTAAGAAAACCAAGGCCTAGAAGGATGAAAAGTGACTTATTTACTAAGACCTAACAGGGCAAAAATGACTTACACGAGGTGACATAGTTAATGAATGCCCTAGTCAGGATTGGAACTCACTTTGAAGTGCCAAGAACACAACCTAGTAAGTGCTGATTGATTTACTGATCTTCTGACTGTCCTATCCAAGGCTCTTTCCTTCCATTTATAATATTATATATTGCCTTTTCTATACTCTTGGTGCCTATTGATTTTACCTCCTAGCTAATTTCATGTGTATAATAAAATTAATTTAGAACTCAGTTTTTTGAAGAAATTGTGATCACAAAAATTCTAAAATTAAATACCATCAACTTTTCAAAATGATTTCTCAAAGTGGGGTCTTTCCCATTTGAACTGACCAGCCTTCTTTTACATCAAATTCTTATGATCTGAACAACTTCATTTTAAATATAGCCATCCTAGGACAGGATCTCTCTTATCACAAAATGAGCACCAGCTCACATACTATCTTTGGAGAGAATTGTAGCTGAAAAGAGCAGTGATCAACCCATAGTCTTTTCCATTCTGGTCACCAGAAGATCATCTGAGGCTTTGCTTCTGGAATTATCTGTTCTTCCCCAGTGACCACATTGTTGGGTTGAGTCCTACAGCAAACATGTCTAAAATAAAGATTTGAGATATCCCAGGTGCTGTTTCCTGTTTATCCAAAAATATTATCAAAGAGCTCTTTGTATTTAATCATTTTTATTTTGAAATTCAGAATTTAATTACTGAATAAGGCAAGATTTCCATAGCAAAAGAAAACAGAGAGGATTACATATACAGCTTTGAATCTGCACTATACAGTTCACATACAGTTCACATCTCCCTCCAACCATATGAAACTCCCCACAACTGATCACCCCAAAAAGAATTTCAGGTAAAAATAAAGACAAAACCATATCAAACATTTATGGTTGATTAAAGTATGGACCATGTCTGAAATCATGTCTCTTATTCTGTACTTTGAATTCATCACCTCATTGTCAGGAGATGGGTAGCTCATTTCAAACCTGGTCCTTTGGAATCAGTCAATAAACATTTATTAAGTATTTACTTTGTGCCAGGCACTGCACTGGAGAAGCCCCCAAATAGCTTACATACCAATGAAGGAAGACAACATTAAAAAGAAGATTAAAGGATGGGGCAAGGTGTTACCCAGGGGGTTTGGGGTGTGATGAAGAAGGCCAAAGGAGTATGTCAGGGTGGGAAATGAAGACATGGCAAGCCTGGGCCCTGTCTCAAATGGAACTTCCGAGAGGAGCCCTCCATCCTCCAGTCAGAGGGAGGAGCCCTAAAGGCAGAGGGGACCCATGAGATGTGAGTTCCAGGGCTAAAATGATTTCCTAGGATGAAAACATTCATGTGACATTATGGAGATGGTTAGTCATTAGATTTATCAGAATTCTTAAGACTCTCTTAGTAGTTTCTCTTTGCAATGTTGATGTTATAGAAGTGGTTCTCTGGATTCTTCTTCACTTCACTCTATATCAGTTCATACAAGTTTCAAAATGCTTTTTATGATATGGGCCCTGCCAGACCCTTCACCATGTAGGAGCTCGTGCTTATTTACTCATTTCATGTTCAAATGAACAGATATCCCCGTGACTGCTCTTCCTTCCTCCCCATAGTCTCCTGCCCCCGATGCTTTTCTCCCAGTGCCCCGTTCTCTGCTATGGGAGCCTTGACCTATCTTGAGTGAGAAAATGTTGGTTGGGCTCCACTTTATTGCACCTAATACCAGCTGGTGCACCAACTAGTCTTTGCTCAAATTAAGCCATCCAATATGGTATGACCTGATACCATTGTGATCAGTCTGATGACTTTGCATCACCTCATCTGCCTGCCCAACTGACTCTTGACCCATTTCAGTAAACTGTGTCCACTTTCCTTAGGCATATTCTTGCCATCTAATCTCAATCCATTTTAGGCTTTTCTGCCATTCATGCCTAAAACTTAAAGTCCCAATTCCTTCATAAAACTTCACTTGACCATTCCATCCTGCATTGACCTCAACATAAATTGTATGTGTATGTGTATGTGTATGTGTGTGGGGGTGTGTATATATGTGTATATATATATATGCATATATATGTATATGCATATATATTTATTTATAATACATATATAATGATATCTATCTATGTATCTATGTATCTATATCTATATTATGGATATAACTACCTCCCCTAAAGTTCTCAGGCACTGACTGAATGTACATTTGGCATTTTCCTACCTTTTATTATTTACCTGTAGTATGACAGAGTAGATTAACTGGCCTCTGAGGTCCTTTTTTTCTGCTTTTTTTTTAGAGGAGGGCATACAGGGTAATTGGGGTTGAGTGACTTGCCCAAAATCATACTGCTAGTTTTTTGTGTGTGTCAAGTGTCTGAGGCCAGATTTGAACTCAGGTTCTCCTGATTCCAGTGTCAGTACTCTATTCACTGTGCCGCCTAGCCACCCCACTGAGCTCTTAGATCTATGCTCTTATCTTAATTTTGTATCTATCCCAGCCACTATCACTAAGGCTTTTCCACTTGTAGCTATTAAAATGTGTTTCTTGAGTTGAATTTGGATGGAACTAGCCAGAGAAAATGTACAGGAGAAATCAGTATTTCAGGAGAGTCTTGATTTGGGCCTTGAAAAGAGTAGAGAATTTCACTATTATGTCAACCATTGAAGAATAAATTTTCAGGGGAAAATTAATCTTCCTAATCATGATAAATCTTAAAAGTCCCTTTGCCAGATCCATACACAGGGAGAATAAAGAACCACCTACATGACCTGCTAATACTGAATCAATCAAAAATTATTTATTGAGGGTTGACTAGGTGGCTCAGTGAATAGAGCACCGGTGCTGGAGTCAGGAGGACCTGAGTTCAAACATGACTTCAGATACTTAACACTTACTAGCTGCATGACCTTGGGCAAGTCACTTAATCCCAATTACTCTGACTCCCCAAAAGCAAAAAAATAAAAAATTATTTATTGAGTACCTAATACTTTCCAATCACTCACTGTAGCAAAAGCTTCATAAAACATGCTACTTGCTTCCAATATAGTTTTTCCTCACCATAGGATCTCCCCCATCTATGTAGTTGCAAATCTCTACTGTTGACAATTCCTTAATGTAAAGCATTGAAGGGCCTTGTTTAAATGCAAAATTAACAAGTGTATTATTAGCTGGGTGGGATAACACATTGAGCTGTTTATTGCCTATTAGCACTTTAGCTCTAATTTGTATGTTAGATTAGCTAGCCAGTCACCTAGCAGGGTGCTGAGGGAATGATGCATGAGTCCAGTAAATTTGTTGGGACAAAGGGGATCAGAAAATATTTAGAAAGATTGCCACCCCTCTGCGAATGTATGGGTAATTAAGTAGACTCTCATCTGGAGAAGAATGGTTTAAAGCTACTAGGTGCATGGATATCAGGTTGAAGAGACTTCTGAAAGGAAAATAAATCTATACACAGAATCCACCCTGGTCCAGAACATCTAAAGCCACCAACAGCAAGTTTTCATCTAGTTCAAAATTTAGTTTAGGAACTAGCTGATATTCACATGGTATTTTGTTCCAAAGAATGTTGTCAACTCAGCCATTTAATTTATATTTTATACATGACTTTTATTAAAAGAAACTGATTTTATTTTATGATAACCAAAGATTAAATATATGGGCACACCCCTTTTAGGTTCTTTTTTTAATGTGTGCAATTTCTTCCCCTAACTCCCCCCTCTCTTTCTCTCTCTCACTTTCTCCCTCCCTCTCTCCTATACTACTGTTGGCACTTTGTTTAAAGAGGTTCAAATTAATTCTTTCCATTCTATGCTACAAAGAGAAAATTATCCTTTTATGGAGTTTCTGTCTGCTAGAAAAGAAATGTTCTTGGAATATTGGGCAACTGTTTTCATTAAGGAGTTAATAGTGGGTCTTGTCATATCTCCGTAGGAGTGAAGGAACCAATATCCAAGGGTCTGCTTGATTACTCTTTTTCATGTCACAGCCCTGAGACTTTCAATGGGAATGATGCCAGAGCAGAGAATGTTTAATAATGCTCAGATTTTATAGAGCTTCTTTGATCTCTGGATCTCAAAGCCCTTAGCAACATTAAATCATTATTCCGTGTACTACGCGTCGCTGCACATTTTTTGAGCTACTAATGATAAACCAGCCCATCCAGAACACTTAAAGATGTCTAGGAAGAGAATCCAAACTAACTGGTTTCCTGAAGCATATTCGTTCCCTTTTGCTTTAGACATCTCATCCCTTATTCCCAATATCGCCTTTTTATGGTAACTTTCCAAACAGCTTTTCTTTCATTTTGTGGAAGGGGAAGGGAATGGAAGGGATCTGGAACTTAAATTTCATCACTATAGGAAACTTTCAATGTGAAAAACGTACTTCACGGGGCGGCTAGGTGGCGCAGTGAATAGAGCACCGGCCCTGGAGTCAGGAGTACCTGAGTTCAAATCCGGCCTCAGACACTTAACACAAAAAACTAGCCGTGTGACCTTGGGCAAGTCACTTAACCCCAACTGCCCTCCAAAAAAAAAAAAAAAGAAAAACGTACTTCACTGATGCTGATTTGCATCTCTTGTTCTCTAACAAGACTCTCATTGGGGTATGTTAGTAAGTGACTTGCTCGTGGTCACATACAACTAGCATGTGTCAGAAGTAAGATTTGAACCCAGATCCTCCTATCCTTAAGGTCTGATACTTTGTCCTAGGACATGTGGTCTCTATCATAATGATCTTCTATGATAAGTAGTAAATAGAAAAGTCATTTTCCACCTTATATATGGTCAATGGGCTTCAGGGGGTAAATTCATTCCATTAAGTCATTAAAATGCCATTGAATTTGAATCTATATCAAACGTATGCTTGCTTTAGCCTTTAAAAAAAGGGAGGGAAATTCTGCCTTATTTCACTGCCTGTCCCCCATCCCTGCCATGTGCACAAGCACACACACACACACACACACACACACACACAACCAGACTAGTGAGAAATACCCCCTTATTTTACTTTTCCCTTAATGGATTATTCACAGCTCTTAACAAATTTTCTGGACAGTGAAACCTAAAAGATAATGCCTGGGCTCAGAAGTGAATTGTCATTTCCAGCCTCAAACTTCAGGGGAATGGAGATCTTCAAGGAATGATTTTGGAAAATTTTTGCAGGTATTATTGCTCCATTTTTCAGATATTGAAACTGAGGCAGCCTACCTACTTAACTCTCTGTTAGGGCTACTATGCAATGCTAATTGTTCTCAGACCTCATTTCATTGCGTAAACTAATTGCCACACACCAGTAATCAAGAGTTATTATGGGGAAAAGAAGTAGCCTTGATATCAAGGGATCCAGGTTCTTTTTCAATTTCTTCCATTAGCATGCTGTATGACTTTGAGCAAGTCATGAAACTGTTTTAGGCCCCAGCTTCTTCAGCTGTCAAATGGGGAGATGATGGTGAAGACCAGATGACTAATGAATCAGGTTGGTACAAGAGAAAGAGTACTGGATTGAGAATCAGAGACCCTGGGTTTGCTGCTTCCTAGCTGGACAAATCATTTCAATTTTTTTTTTCATCTCCAAAATGAGAGGGTTGGACTAAGTGACCTTTGAGGTCCCTATAAGTGGTTGATCTTATGCTCTCTAAATTTTGTGGCCATTTCTCTATTGGAATTCCCAGGAGGCAAGGGCACACAATCCTCTGTTTCATTCAAGGCTTTTCCTATCTGCAGGCCCTTCCCTGGACACTCTCCACCCTCCCCTCCCACACCCCGCCAGGCTTTAGAGGAACAAAGATTTGGAGGAACACAGAAAGATTCGGGATCTCTGTACTGGGCAGTGTAGCATTAATTGTCTTTTGTAAATACCCTGAGTTTCCTCATGTATTCTGTAATGATACTTCAGAGATGTGTAATCTGGTGAAGTTATAGATCCTAGGAAAATTAACTGGAAAAGAGATCTAACGAGATCTTGGCACATTTTTACCTTCCTTCCCTCAAATTTTCTACCTCCTCCCTCCTTCTTCTACCCAAAATCCCGACTTGCCGAAAAGAATACAGTTATGTACAGGGAGCATGTTCAGACTAGATCTACCCAGTGTTGTAACTGTGAAGTCGTAACAAATTCAGAGCTGCCTTTAAGAGCTTGGCAGACATTGGCCGTTCCTCATTATTGCCACGTTAGCATACAGTAACTTTCCGCAGGCTCAGTGCAGTAAGTCATGGATGATGTAGCAAAGGAAGAGGCCCGGCCCTTTGGTCCCCTTACCACCTCCACCACTTCGGGCATGCAGAGAATGCAAACATGGCAATGTCATCCTGGCTGGGCTGCAATGTTGGTGGCAACCGACAGTCCTATTTGGTCTAACCAGAAAAGCCACTCATCTTGAACATGAGAAAGCACCAGATAAACCAAGTATGTGGCAGAAGGCCTTCATATGACTTCCAGAGAGCTTGCCCTGTAGTGATGAATTAGTTGTACTCACTCTACGAGCCGTTTCCTGGCCTGCTCTGCCATCAGACAAGCCCTCATCCCTGACTACCCATCCTCTTACGACCTCTAACCCCCTTACACCCTTAATGCCAACTCAAATAGGCAGAAAAGATATACAGGAAAACTGCCTGGATTTCCACAGACAGCAAAATCATTTTGGTTAAAATGGTATTTTTTCTTTCCATTAGAATATGTGTATCTATTTCTGTTTTTCAAAATTATACTTTCAGGGGCATCTAGGTGACACAGTGAATAGAGCACTGGCCCTGGAGTCAGAAGGATGTGAGATCAAATCCAGCCTCAGACACTTGACACACTTACTAGTCGTATGACCTTGGGCAAGTCAGTTAACCCCAAATGCCCTCCATTTCCCCCTCCAAAAAGCAAAAAAAAAAATTATACTTCCATCTACTTTGCTCCTTTAATTCAAACCCATTTTCTTTCCCTCACAACAATATGGCCATGTATTAAACATTTAGTCGAGTATTAATTGTGCATATAAGTCAATGCTAAGTGCTAGAAGGATTGCCCAAAAAAAGCATAAAGAATAGTCCCTACACTTGAGGATTTTGCAGTGTAGTTGGAAGATAAAGAAGACAAGCAAAAAGCTAAATACTTTTAAAAATGAAAGGCAGTGTATGATTCAGTGCTAAAGGAATATTGGGGACTAGAAGGCTACAGGAGTTCAAAAGAAAGACAAACATCAGTGAGCTGGGGCAATCAGAGAATATTTCCTGAGAAGTTGGGACTTTATCTAGGCCTTGAAAAATGGGCAGAATTAGGATAGTGACAACATTCCAGATGGGAAGAGGAAGAAATCTGTTCCTTGGAGATGTTAAGGTAAGACTAGCAGCTAAACAGCTTCTGTGGAAAGTGACCAAAGAAATGATAGTGCACTTATCTCTGCTAATTTCCTTGTTTATTTGCTCCAGGAGCAAGTTGATATGGGTCAGAAAGAGAGAATGACATAATGTAAGTCATCTTGATAACCATCCAGTCATAACAAGTCATCCCTTCAACATCACTAACTCTGGGAGGGTCTTCAAGGAAAAATAAAGAATGCCGGAGCTGGAAGGAACCTTAGAAAGCGTCTGGCCCAACCAGATCCTTCTACACATGAGAAAACAGAGGTGTGAAATCAATTCAATCATCTAATGAAGGAAAGAGTAATGCATTT
Source organism: Pseudocheirus occidentalis (assembly GCA_028646575.1). Lineage (NCBI taxonomy): Eukaryota > Metazoa > Chordata > Mammalia > Diprotodontia > Pseudocheiridae > Pseudocheirus > Pseudocheirus occidentalis. The sequence continues at coordinate 115,136,380 of CM053598.1, read as the reverse complement.
ATAAACTCAGATTTGCATAGCCCTTCGAAGTTTACAAAGCACTTTACTTAGGTTATCTCTGTCAATGTCCTTACCACCTCTGAGGAAGATATTATTATTATGTCTGTTTTTCCCAAGAGGAAACTGAGGCTCAGAGTGTTTGTGACTCGCAGCTGAGGTGAGATTTAAACCTAGGTCTTCCTGACTTTAAGTCTACTATACACATAGATGGTCCTGTGCTATAATTATTCTGCACAAACATGGGATCAGTAAGCTGACTGAAACTGTCAGAGCCCCCAAACCAAAGTCAATCTATAATAGCAACAGGAATCAGATCTTGCCTTGGTCATGAAAGAAAACAGATGTACTGAAAATGTGTCCATTTTGCATAGTCTTTTTAATCGCCACAATGATGCCTTAAACCAAAGAAACCATTCCTTTACAATGAATCCCAGAGTGTACTTTCCATTATGAAACACTCCTCTAAGCAGCTTATGTCCTACATGATTGTAATTAGAGTTTAGTGAACCACAAGAAGGGGAAAATCCATGTAGGATGCATCAGTGTAGCCGAATCTGCCAGAAGCAAATTCTAACCTTTGTACAGCTATTTAGGGAAAACTTCCAATATTCTTTGAGAGAGAATGCATGTCAAGTACTCATTTGAACAGGGAACACCTCGTTTATGTTTTTTTGGAGTCCACTCCCTTCTTTTAAGCTGTGCACTTCTGGGTGTGTGTGTGAGCTGGAGGTGTTAGTCCTGATGAGAGTAAAGTTTTGTGAGCTGATGACTTGGCATCGTGGCATGGTTTAGAGAAATGACCAAAACCAAAATTAAAAACAAAAACTGTGTTCCCAGGGGAATTGTATGGATTTGGAATATTTCTCTCTGATTATGGACATTGGGAAATTGAACTTTAAGAGGCAGACTTCAGAAGGGGAAACTCTGAAGGAAAAGTTTTTAAATCCCTTTGGAAAGAAAAAAAAAAGGAATTGTTTCTGGTGTTAGGCAATCAATAAAAAGCACTTGGTATGTGCCAGGCACTGGGCTAGGCAGTAGGGATAGGATTAGGGACTAGACCTGTGATTTTGCTGGTATAGGGAATTCCTGGTGAGAGAACTCCCTCTACCAAGGAAGTCTGGAATCTTTTTTTCCAATGTGTAGTCCTAGAGAGTTATCTAGAACACCTAAAGTGAAATCACTCTCCCAGGGTCACGCAGTCTGGACATGTCAGGTGCTGGGGCTACAAATACAAAAATGAGTAAGTCCCTGTCCTCATGGATCTTACATTCTATTGGGAAAAGCAATATACATATAGATAAGTGGGTACAAAATGCACACAAAGTCAGGTTGCTCCTTAAATCCCAATGACTCCACTCCTACAAAATTATCAGAGTAGAAGACACATCTCAGTAAGTTATAGACATGGTGCATGACTTTTCATGGAAGACCACGGCTCCTAGAGCTCTGACTAAATACCACCCAAGGGAACACAACCCAAGCCAAAACAGATTGTGGGCTTCTCCTCTTGGCGTATTTATCCCAGTGTAAAAATAAGGTTAACATGAATATTACAAGACACCCGAAGAAATGGGTATGAAGGTACAACTGGCAACACTGAGAGTGTATATGTAGGAGCAGGATGGGTGTGATAGGCTTGCCAGTGACACTACTGAGGGGGCAGAGGGAAACTGAAGTGTGGTAGCATGGAAAGAGTATAGACTTGAACATTTAATTGCTTTGTTGCCATGATTTAGACTAGGTAGAGCAGTGGATACAGTGCTGGGCCTGGAGTCAGGATGACAACATCACATCTGGCCTTAGACGCTAATTGTGTGACCCTGGGCAAGTCACTTAACCCTGTTTGTCTCAGTTTCCTCATCTGAAAAATGAGCTGGAGAAGGAAATGACAAACCACTCCACCATCTTTACCAAGAAAACCCCAAATGGGGCCATGAAAAGTTGGTCATGACTAAAAAAAATGACTAAACAGCAAGAGATTCTTAAGTCTTTTGAGTTTCAGTTTCTTCATGTATAAATGGGGATGATGATTCTCATCATACCTTCTTCACAGTACTGTTTTGCAAGTCAAATGTGATACACCTCCATAAAGAACATTTAAACCATGTAGCAGGCATAATCATAGAGCACTGGACTTGGAGTCAAAAAGACCTGAGTTCAAACCCTGCCTGAAATTCTAACTGTGAGACTTTGAACAAATCACTTAACCTCTCTCAGCCTCAAGTTCTTCATCTTTAAAATGGGAATGATAGTAGCATCTACGTCACAGGGTGGTCGTGAGAAGCAAAATGTATGTAAAATGCTTTTCAAACCTTAAAGCACCATATAAATGGTAGCCATTATTATATTATTACTTAAATGTCGGCTATATTTATTTTCATTACATCAGTCTTAGATATTTATTAGCAGCTAGGTGGTACAGTGGGTAAGAGGTTGGCCTTGGAGTCAAGAAGACTTGAATTCAAATCCTAGAGAACATCCTCTTTGGAAGCATCCTTAGAAACCATCTAGCCTGTTGTCTAAATCTGATCACTAAAAGGTGTCTTCACTTACAACTCCCATTGATTTCTTCTATGTGACTTGAAAATGTCAAGCGTCAGAACTTGGTCCAGGACATTGGTTGTTATCAAAGAGACAAAAGTTTATAACCCTCGAATCATCTCTCTGAAGCCCAGATGATCTCTCTGGGAGTATTTTCCTCTTTAAACAAGAGTTACAGTCCCTAAGACCTCTCCCAACCCCAGACAAGCTCAAGGAAGTGTTAAAATTCCCCACCCTTAGCAGGTGCAGTCAAAAACAGGAGACAAGTCTTCTTCCTCACCTGCTAAATGCATCTGTGGATCACTACATCAGCCTGACTTGTTCCAAGGCTTTCAAGGATCTGTGACCAAAATATAAGTCAAAGACTATAGTCTTCTCTTTTTTTGAGAGGAGAAAGGCAAGGCAATTGGGGTTAAGTGACTCGCCCAAGGTCACACAGCTAGTTCAAGTGTCTGCAACTGGATTTGAACTCTGGTCCTCCTGACTATATTCACTGTGCCACTGTGCCACAGCCCTTTTTTACTGAGAAATTTAATCCCCATCCACGAGTACTACTAAAGGAGTTGAAGTTGTCTGGGAACTGTTCTGCCAGTGGTCCCTTTGGAGAAAAACTACAAGGAGGTTCCTTCTCCATACACTCCACGTGCCGATTTGATGTTCCCCATGGAGAAAGAACATTCCTTCTCCTGCCTCCATGTCTTTGTATCAGCTCCTCCCCCCATTCCTGGAATGCACTCTCTCCTCACTTCTTCTTAAATTTCTATAGCTCCCTTCCAGCTTACCTTCAGAACTTTTCCTAATACCCACACCTACCTCTTCAAATAATCAATCATGGAGACAATTATTCATTTATTTATTGTAATCCCCTCCATCACCTCAGTAGGATGGAAATTCTTTAAGCTTAGGGACTATTGCTGAATTTAGATTCGTATCAACAGCACCTAGCATTCTATCTTGCACATAGTAGGGGCTTTAGAAATGCTTGCCAGATTAGATTCAGTTTCTCCTCTTGTGGGATTCATATCCAGAAAGTGTTAACCATCAGGACATAGTACAGAGCTGACATGGAACCATGCAGCTTTTCATAGATGAGATCCAGCTCTAGGGATAAAATGAAGGCCACAAATTTCATAGGAGAACAGCCTCTCATTTGTTTTCTATTCTCAGTTTATGAGCAAGCGTTTACCTAGTGTCTGTTTCACACCTGAAACTGTACTATGAAGTATCAGTGTCTTCCCAAGAAATAGAAAATGCAGTGTTGGGCATATAAGGTTAGAAGATGGAAAATAAAAGCTTATTATTATTATTATTACCAATAATGCTAGCTAACATATGGTGAGTTAAGTGCTTGATATAACATAACTTAGAGGCCATCTAATCAAAATTCCTCATTTACAGATGAGGAATCTGGGAAAAGAAATTGCCAAAGGCCACAAAGATAGCAAGAAACAGAGTCAGGATTTGGATCCAGGTTTTCTGGTACATAGCTTCAGTTCTTTTCCCACTGTCCCATTCTACCTATCTACCTGAATAGTCCACAAAATAGTACCTACATTCCAAAATGTTGCAGTCTAGTTGGAGAAATGATGTCTACATTTATACAAGGACATCAGAACACTCCTAAAATAGTGTCTCCTCATGTGAAGATGATACCATCCTTGGGTAGAAAGCAAATGAATAATATTACTCTTCTTTGTCTTTGAAAGGGCTCTGTCTTCTGGCTCATTTGTAAATAAATTCTCAAGGTTTCTATAGTAGACTTATCAGGAAGCCTCTACCTCAGGTCTTATACTTTTTCCACTCACTGAAAACCAGCTCAGTTACCTGTAGAGGGGGCGTGTAACCTTGGGTTTATGACAAGGGAGTTTCCTACTACCTAGCACTGAGGGAGTGTTTAACCTTTGAGATACTTAATCTGGCTGAGCCTGGATTTCCCTAGTGATAGAATGATGGTATCCAATCATTGTTGCTTTGTATATGATGTCCTTCAAGGAAAATTCACTAATACTCTCTTCCTTCCCTAAACTCTCCAGAATACAGTTCCAAAATAGTTGAGGGTCTCTCTCAATTCCCAAAACTGAATCTCATAAAATACATGATCAACAGCATCTATTAAGATTTCCTCCAGAGTCTCCTTTGATGCCCTACCAGTATCCTGTTTCTCTTCTTTGTCATCATAGTGACTGACTGGATGTACTTCTAACTTTTAGTCCACATAGAAATGCTAGCAAGACAACAAACAGAAATGTAAGTTTCCCAATCCTTACCAACCAGTGATGTGCCACGTGCAACTGGGTGGGTACCTAGTAAGTGTGGGAGACAGATTTAAAAGACAAGGAGGAGAGAGAGGACATCAATCTTATACATACTAAAGACACGTCACAACACCACCCTGGAGGACACACACCCATTGGGACTTGATCAACACTTTTGTTTAATTGTTTAACACCATCCCTTCTCATGCTCTGTAATTATATACAATTCTCTTTTCTTAATTCTTACCATGATTTTTATAATTTGTAAGCCATAGAAATGCACAAAATTAACCATACTAACAGTTTGTATGTAGAAACAGAGATGATTCTGCTAATGGGGAAAGACACTACTCTCTACCCAGTGAGAGTACTTTAGAAAGGGAGAAATCCATTCTGGTCAGGAAAAAGAAACATATACATATGGTAGAAATCTCTGTGAGTGAGGGAAATATGAAGGAAAAGGAAAATGGGAGAAGGAGGGAATAGGAAACAAAGAATACAGGTTCTTTTTATGAAATACAACACCTTTAAGCGTAGCAGAAACCTGGCTAGTATGGCGTTTTTGTGGCAGCTGGGCCCCAACCTGGTAGCATTGACATAAACTAGCAGAATCACTCATTACTCATTAACAAAAGGACTTGTCATTGGGAAAGCCAGTTGCCATGTGTTTATTGTTAGGAGTTCAGGATAAACAGGTTTCAACCATACACAAAAGGTTTTTGGCAAATGAAAAACAAAAACAATTTCCTCATGCGCAAGATTGGCAGTGAGCATCATTCAGGCTACCTTTGTGCCAACTCTTTTCTGTGTGCTAAGGAACACTTCTCTTAGGTCTGGTGCTTGTAATCTCAAGTCACATCACTTACCTTCTTCTTAATGGTTGGACTTTGACGTGGACTGGAAGAGCCCTGAGCCAAGAACTAACTCTCTGCCTTTTGAACTGTGGATAGGGTTTCTGCACCCCATCTCATAAAATTTTTCCTTCATGTTTCATTTCCCATCCTTTCTCATTTCACAAATGTCACATGGTACATGTGACAGAGTACAGGATCTAGAGTCAGGAAGATGAGTCTTCCTGAGTTCAAATCTGGCCTCACTCTCTATGTGACCCTGGGCAAATCACTTAACTCTGTTTACCTCAATTTCCTCATATGTAAAATGAGCTGTATCTTTGCCAAGAAAACCCCAAATGGGATCACAAAGAGTCAGACATGACTGAACAACAATTACAAGTTGATGGCTAAAAATTCTGACTTCAGTATTTTTCACTTTTAATACTCACTACTCAAATGATCTTGCATCCCAGTGCTATCCACGGGTGATGTGCAAGTCCTTAATTTTGTGATGATGCCCTAAGAGAAGCATCCATATGCATGTACTAGACCTAGAGTTATTAGTCAAATGTTCCATCATAAAGGAGTAAAATGACTGGGCATTAGGCCACCTGTCTTTGGAGCATTGCTTCTAATTTAGCATCTCATGCTATGAAACTGTGTTTCACCATGTGGAATAGTGCTGCCTCTTTTTCAGTAGTACTTACTCTTTGGGCCCATGGCTCTATGTGTCTCCATTCTGTCCCCAACTGGGGAAAACCATAATTTGATTTTTTTTTAATCATGTTAGATTAGGATTAGGCCTTTAGTCTTCGCTGGCTCCTGATCTTATTCAGACTCATAATCTTCCTCATCTCTTTTGTCCCTTACTCTGGAAAACAATGTGCTTCTTTGAACTAGAGTTTTCTCCTTGAAAAAAAACTATGACATACATGAAGTCTGTCTTCCCTGTTCTCCCGTATACCGGTACCCAAGCATCCACTGTACTCCAGAGTCACCTACTGCAGCAGGCATCTCGGTTCGCCCTGTACCTTATAGTCAAGAATTGTTCCTTTTTTCCTCTTTCCCCATCAAAATTCTCATTTATTTAGTTCAGGAACCTTCTAATTATTTGGAGAAAAGGATCTGATTAAACCAGTTGATCCTATGCTATAAATGACTGATAGGTGCTTAACTTTCCCATGGGGTCTTTACATTTTGATGTAAAAGAATGAATTCCTGTGAATAGGAATAGGTCTGGGGTCAAATCTCAACTCTATCATGTTCTGCCTATAGGACCTTGAGCATGTGCCTTGACTTCACTGGTCTTCATTTCCTTGTGTATAAAATTAGGTTATACAAGCTGATCTCCATGATCCCTTTTAGGACTAAATCCATGATTCCCTAATGGTAAGACAATCGGAGATATTTTAGGCAGGACCTAAACACCTAACACCCACTCAGATTCTATGACCTAGAAAGGACTGACCCTCATAGCAATAGCTACCATATACCCTACTGATGCCTATCCTAAGTTCCCATGTAAGAATTTAAAAATGCTTTCATGGAATGGCTGTTTCTTGAAAGGGTGGAGGAAAGGGGAACTGTATCTCTAATCATGACAGTGAAGACACACATTTTAAGTCCTCTAATTTTTCCTTCATTTAGTGAATTAAGGATTGATGACTTTAAAAAATGACAACCTACAATCCTAAATAAGAGTTAACACATATGCCACTAGCAAGTCAAATAGGAGATAAATCTCAGAAGAGATACACAGTTGGCATAGATTATGATACGTGTGAGAAGAACCATATTTTGGGGGCGCAGAGAATAGAAAATATCCTAACAAATTTAAATTTGCTCCAAATATTATGAAATATGTTGAGATTTTATTAATTTGTTGCTATTAAAACTATTTCTCACAATTGAATTAAAACCATAGGATCATAGATTTGGAGCTGGGAGAGAATTTAGATGCCATTGAGTCTAACATTGAGTTTGACACCTGAGGAAACTGAGGCACGGAGCAGTTCAATGATTTGCCACAGAGTCAGGTGGTTAATAAATGTCTGAAGTGGGATTTGAACTAAGGTCATGTCTTCTGACTCTAAGTCTAGTGCCCTATCCCCTACAGTGCCACACAACAAATTTATTCTTATATAAAATCACCATCACCTTTTACATTTAAAAAAAATCTCTTTCATTAATTCATATACAGTGGCATGAAAGATAACCAAAGCAGATTTTGCCTTCTCCTTCCCAGTCATCCCTTATAAAATGTATATATGGGGAGAGGGATGAGATTTTGGTTTAAGAAAAAGAAATTAAGAAAGGGCATTTTGTACAGTGGTTGCTGAGGTCACCTTGAACTAAAATAGAATATGTCCACTAAAGCCTTCATGAACATCATTGAGTCAGACTACTTAGGCAGCTGCTCCAGATCAACTTTGTCCTGTTTAACTGGGTAGAAATTAATAATTTCAAAGCACTTAAGATCTAAACTAATTTTAGGTTTGCAGAAAATACTCTATCACAAGGGAACAGAGCTTTTCAGTTAGTGAGAGAGAAACAGCCTGAACACTCTTTGTACCAGTAGGCTAGGGATATTTCATGAATCCTTCCTTGGGACTGGACTGAACATGGTTCTTTGCAGATCCAAGTAATGAAAATTCAAAAATATACAAGGGGACTGCTTACAGAGTTAGGTTAAAATGGCAACCTCAACCCAAAATGAGTGATTGCTAGTCTCTGTTGATGCTACCAAATTAGGACACTACTGCCACAATTGGGCATAATCTCACGAGTTTCTGCCTGGAAATAGCCAAAATTTGGAACCCGCCAATTTGAGTGTAGGAATTGGAGGTTGGGAAATGGCATAGAGGTTCATTTTTGTTTCTAATTTTGATTGATCCCCTTTTGGAAGTAAAACAGAATCTATTTATCTGGGTCTAATGAATTATAAAAAGGTTTGGAAAATCATGAAGGACGATTATTTGGGGACCAAAAAGAAATTGTCAGTGGATAGAAATATGACTTTCTGGACAACAACAACCCATACTTCAGGTTGTCATAAGCTTTAGGGTGACTTGGGTGGATTCTATTATTAAATCATCTCAGAATTCTAGTGTTCCTGACATTAAAAAAAGACACCAAATGAATGTGAAGAAATACTTTCTGGGTTCCTTCTCCCTGGGCCCAATAGGAAAAGGTTCCAGAAGAGACAGAAGCCCTGCCTAGTCTAACTGGAGCACCCCCATTGGCTAGTAGGAGTAGGATGAAACATGACCACCTTTAATGTGGGGTTGAAAAACGGAATGCCAGGAAGTTAAAAGGACTTAGGGGAAAATGTCCTTTGGCCTTCCACTGCGTGACAGGATTCTGAAGTGGCAGCTTGTGTGCAGAGTAGACTCAGCAAGTCCAGTCAGAGTAAAAAAAGCTGCCTAACCAGAGCACCAACATCAGTAGCATCTTTGAGTATAATGATGAAAGAACGAGTATGGCTCTGCCAGAAAGGCGGGTCTCTTCATGATGTTTCCCAAAGCACTTTTCTCTCTGATACGTGGGCCAACTTGCAAAGAAAACTCAGTCCTGTGTTCAATAAACATTGATTGAAAACCTACTGTGTGCCCAGGGCTAGAGGAAAGCCCTTCATTCCAAGCGGACATCAGGAGGCCCTTTCCACCCACCTCAGAATTGCTTGAGATTTTTGTTTGTTTTTCACAATGACCCCCCAAAAAAGTAATGTGAAGAGCAAACCTGAGGAAAACTGCAGTTTAGTTATAGCAACAACAATAAGCTTTCATTAAGTGCTTTCTATGTGCCAAGTGCTGTGCTAAGTGTGGGAGGGGATACAAAGAAAGGCTAAAATATGGTTACTACCCTCAAGGAGATCACATTCTAATTCTTAGTATCTATACAGGATAGGACTCCACATCCACAAATAGAGAAAATCTCTTTCATTAAAGTAAATGTAATTGCAAAATGGGTCCCTTTCTCTCTATTTGCCCTCCCGAAGGTTGATCTGGTTTCAGTGCAATGACAGAGAGAGAGGATATGGGCAAGCCGAAGAGAAGACAAATAAAGGTCCTGCCTCAGGCATCTGGTGGTAGGACACACTCTATATCACCTGGCGTCACTCCAGCTCCATCAGAAGACTTAAAGCCCCCTCAGACCAGACCAGAGTCTACAGAGAGTCCCTGGTCTGGACCTCGCGCATGGAAGACAATTAGAATTGTCTGGAACCTTTCTACTTTTCGTTGTGTGCTTTTCCAGATACTGTAATACATGTGTTAATGAACTACATGTGGAGAAAAGGGCCAAGTTTCATAAGAGATTTACATTTCTTCATTCACCATCTAATGCAGATCCCAAATTGATGGAATTTGTGCTATAGAACAAAGGTAAGGGGCATTACACACATCCTACCTCTGCAACAACTTACCATCCTCCCATTAAATGCTAAGGAAAAGCAAATCCAAACTTCTTTTCCTTCTTTCTCTCATTAGTTTAAATGTTAACACAGCAAAGTCTCATTTTTCTATAACATTTAGAACATATGGCCCCTAGGCCTCCATAACCATGAATACATTATTTAACTTTTGCTATTCTTTTGATTCATGAACTGTGCTTTGAATAAAATAAAATAGCCTGCTACATTTTGGGGGCTGAATTGACAGAACCCTAAATAACTGGTAAATACTAAAAAATTTGGTAGAAAATCTGAATTCTTTGAAACTACACTATGTCATTCATGCAGATATTTGGCTGAATATTTAATTGTCATTTATGTTTTTGGCATGGTCTTAGGCAGTGATGGAGTTTTGCAGTGACTTGATCTCTTTTCTGGTTTCTATTGCTCAATGTCCCTATTTCTATCACTTCCTCATTAGAAATAGTCATGTTAAATGAGTCTTAGAATTGAATCTCATCATGTTTTCACATTCTGATGTAAAATTATTTACTACTATTTAAAAAAAAGTCAGCCATGCATTTAATCTTTCCCAATTGCCTATGATAAGGGCTCTGCTACAACATGACTTCAGGCCCCATATTGCTTCTCTTCTCACCTTGAGTTTTTTCTGGGTTGTAGTGCCAAGCTACAACCTGCTCTGCTTCAGAACTAAGCTGGACAAAACCAAAGAACACACTGTTCTGGAGTGTAATAGAAGGGTCACTGATACTGGGATGGACATAGAGGGGCTATCTGAAAGATTAGATGAATTATTACATCTGTTCTTGCTCTCTAATCTGAGTAGGACTGGCAGGGCCATCACTCATTGCAGTATGTAACAGTGTGGCATGGTCACTAGTTTTCTGCTTCTAACAAGATTGCCACTGGCTTTCTCTAGGTCTTGTGTTTTTTTTTATGGAAACTTTAGTGTGTGCTTGAGATGTTCAAAAGACATTATAGCGCAAGCCCTCTCCGGTGCTCACATTCAGTAAGGTTGCCCTTCCTTGAGGTCTCACGGTGGCACTTCTGTTCTATTTGATGGCAGTGTCTGTTCATTCCAGAGTGTATTCAATCTCTTTAGTAGCTTCAAACACCCCTCTCTTGTAGGAGTTTAGCATTTTGGTGCTGATCACATCGGTACCTGGACTTTTGTTATTTTTCACTCCTTTGATGATTTCCCTCAGTTCTTCTGTTTTGATTGGCTTCCTCTTTCATCTCAAGTATTTGTTCTGAAATGGTGCTATCTATTCATTCAATAGAGTAGAACCATTGAGTCATCTGTAGAAGGGCTCATTCCCTCCCTTCTCTGGCTTGGCTCCACCAGTGGGTAGTCTATCATTTTTGTCTTTGATCAGTCAATTGTTGAGGCTCCTCTTCAGGTTATCACTTTAGTGGTAGAATAAAGGAATGAGGTATCTTGATTTTCATTTTTATAAACCCTCTTCTGTATCTTCTCACTTTTTTATTGAGATACAGTAGTTTCTATCATGTCTGGCATTTTTATAGGGAGCCTTTATTTCTGATCATTTCAAATAATAGATGGTATCTCACCTCATTTTCATCTTCCTGATTCTTCACAGGAAAATATTTATTGGCTACTCCTGGAACATGATCTACGGGTCAGAATATCACATAGGAATAAAGACTTGAGGATTTTATTGCTGGATTGCCCAGCTTCTCTTCCTATGACCTTATATTTTCTATTTCATTTAAAAATTATTGGGGGGGTTTTTCCTGTAAAGCCCTGGGAAAATATTTTAATATTACCTCAACAGATAGCATAGCACAAGAGACAGAGGACCAACCTAAAAGTCAGGAAGACCTGGGTTAAAGTCCAGCCTCTGCCACACACTTACCCTGGGCAAGTCACAGACTGTATGTTAAAGACAAGTTTTCAACCTGTGTTATTGAAAGGAATTCTCACACCAAAAGTTTCCCACACCAATGAAATCACAGTGTAAACCACTCCCCTAACATTTTTTAACTTAAGTGGGCATGTTTACATGAGTGGAAATATTATATTCAAAAGACCCTAACTCCAATTATTATAAAATCTTTCAGTACTTTGCTAGATACGGCATTTCACTGACATGGATATTCCCTGGTACAGTTGCATTCCTCCAGGCATTTTCCTTCTTGCCCACTTCTTTCTACAGATCTTCAATAGCTGATTCACCTAATCTACTACAGGACTTTCTCTTATTTTTTTAAAGTATTTCATGGATAATAGTGTAATACTTGAGCCAAACATCTGTTATTTCTCAGGCTTATCATGTGCCTGAGCTACCTCCTTGTCTAGTTACACATATCCATTGCATCAGTTTTCAAGTGTAAGTCAATGGCGATATGGCACAGTCTACTCATGTTCACCATGCCCCTTCCAACTACAATTTTGAATTTTCTTGTAATGTAGTATTCCGTGATACACAGTCATAAAGCTTCCTGGTGAGAACAAAGACAGTAGTTTTTGTGTTTTTGTTTTTGTTTTCTTGGCAATTAGCCACAGCAGTGAGCTGGAAATCATTGAAGGCAGGATACAGTTTGCAAATGCAATCAGGTCCAATTTTTAAAAATTAACTTTTCATCCCAGTTCACTAATTACTTTTGCTGCCTCTCCAAAATGTAGATGTAGACCAACTCGGTGGGCTCCCAGTTCAATTGCATGTAACAAATCTGGATATTGGGTGTTTTTCATTTTTGCCATTGTTCTTTCAATATGGATAATTAGGTAAAACTCTTTTGAATACTTATGAATCTCGTGAACTGTTCTGTCTCAGTGCTGCTATAACAATGTCATCTGTGAATAGAAGTATTTGGAAATTTTCACCATCTACAGGGACTCTCTTTTCTATTTCTCTGTGCATAGGTTCCCCATGACTGTGGTGAATACATTTTGTGAGCACATCTCCCTATTTTATGCCTCACTTAATGTTGAGACTGAGCAGATCATCAAATCATTATTTCTATGACCCTCTCTATCATAGAGTCATAATCTGATTTTAATTTACATAGGAAAACATCTTCCTTCTAGAGACCATCTATGCCTATATTTTGTCCTATAAATTTAAATGCTATTCTTGCAATCAGCCAGAAACACAGCAGAATCTTATATTCTCTGTTACTCAATTAATTTTGTCACTGTGAATGTATAATCTGCTTTGGAAACATATCTTCGACAGTTTGTATGTTTCTTTTTCTTAGAGGATCCCTCTAAGCATGCATAGACTTCTTTTAAAGACTTTATAGAAATGCCAAAGTAAACATACAGGTTGACAGATGTTGCTTTCTTTCTCAAATGACTTTTTTTTTAAAATAAAAACTACCATCTGTAATATATTTGTCCTTTTGAGATATCTGAAAAATTGCTTAATTTCCTCATCTGTGAAGTAAGTGGATTGGAATAAATGACCACTAAGATGCCTTCTACCGCTAGTTCTGTTGTCCAAATATCAATAAATAGCTTTAAAATGGTCACCTCCAGTACTCTGTATTTGGTCATTTCTAGCTACTTTTTCCAATTTCATCTTAAATTCGATTTCTGTGTCCTCACAAAGTTCATCTAATATTGAAATTATAGATTCCAAATGTGTTGGTGACACTGTCTTCTTTGCTGGGACAAGATCACTGTAGAAATACTATTGGATTTCATGTCTATTTGCATTCCATTTATAGAGGCTCTCAGGATGATATGACTGAATTGAATTTGATACCAAGTTCTTTATAGGCTTATTTTTTCCTCAACAGTTTTTCACTCATTTGTGAGCTGATAGTGCCATCAATCTTCTGTCACTCTCCTCTGTAATATTTAGAAGATGAATTTATGCTCTAAAAAGGTTGGTTGCTCTCTGTGGTTTTCCACTGGGCAAGGTTATCATTTGGTTACTGGCAGGGACAGCTTATTAGCTCTTTGGGATTTCTTGTTAATTGTTTCTAATGAGTGATAGCAAAGTCAATGTCCTTATTTTTGTCCATTTCCATTTGAACAGAACCAATGATTTGTTTAAACACATCTGAATGGAGTTAGTATGACTACATGTTATGTTTTCTCACAGTTTGTCTTTCTTTTAATTTGGTCTTGATTTTGACTTTTGTTCTAACTGCTCAATGACCCAACTGCCCACAGACAACTTACTCTGAAATTATTTCTAGGGCAGTAACCAGTCATTTCCTGTGTGTTAAGATGTCAATTCCTTTTTTAAAAATAGTGTTTTATGTTTACCACATTCAATAGATTCTAACTTTCTTCTTGAAAGTATTAGTGAGGTAATGAGGTTTTTGAATAGTCTATAAACCTTTGGCGCTCTTTATTTCTTGATCTGTTAAGAAAAATGAGATTTTTTTTAAAGCCGGGAACACAGCTAGAGGATACATGAACTGCAGTGGATTTATTTAATAGTTTTTAAAAGGTTTCATTGTGTTTTAATGGAAAGATTCAGTAAAGATAAGTCATTTTATCAAAATTATAAAATAAAACTATCATTCCTACCTCCAGAAAGTAAGAGATTAAGACAATATCTAAGTGACTCTAAAAAGCTATAAACGAATCATAAGAAGCTAAATATACTTTTCACTATCTTCCTCTCTTTTGAAATCACTTGGTCTCAAGGTATGTATTGACATATTAAGAGAATCTTGTAAAAAATCATTCATAAAAGTAAATAAAATAGTAAAATAAAGCAGCACAGGCTACTTCCATTGTATTCCAGCTTAATGGAGTATTCAATGCCACTGGAAGAGATACAGAGAGTGGCTTATAAGACAATATCCTTGCCTCCCAAGCTGTTTCTCTACATCAGGAACAATCCCAGGGTTTTACACAATCTGAGTATTAAGAAACAAAAAAGAGAAATTGGAGTTGTCATGTAGACCTGATAATTTCCATTAAAAATTAATTCTGGTACAAGTAAAAGTACTTCTTTTTCATTTCTTATGTCATACTAATTTATAGATATACATCCCTACCCTAACCCATACACACCCCATGTGAACAAAGTAAAACAGTTAAGCAGAACCAAGCAACACATTTACAAGGTCTGAAAGAGTATTCAGCATTCTGCACCCATAGTCACCCGTGTATCCAAGGAAAGGAAAGAGGTACACAGAAATATCTCTTTATGGCTCTATTGTTCTAATATAAACAGGTCCATGATAGGTACATGAAAAGTGAAGGCAGTTCAGAATGTACCTTTTCCAGGATGTTGTCACCCATAGCTCTGTCAGACAGAACACTAGACTGGAAGGACCACCTGACCTGTGTGATATATTTTTATATTGTGTCATGCAAATCAGGGTTTTTCACAGGTTGCTGTGAGGCCTAATTAATTAAAAACTGCAAAATTCTTGGTGATTCATTAGTGTAAGGTATTGTTGAAGGGCCTTGTAAATTATCCTCCATGACAAGAATAAGTAGACAATATAAAAAGTGTGTGAACAGAAGGGAAGACATCATTAGTGAGGAAGATCAGGTATAAGAATAGGAGGAGAGGCTCACAGCTTTTCCTTCTACTATTGCTCTCCCACAGGAAACTTCCTTTGTTTGGCAACCTAAGTTCTTTAGAATGTAAGTTCCTACAGAATAAGGGAACAAGTTTTCTATCAGGAATGAGGGAACATACAGTATGTGTTAATTAGAGGTAGCCATGATGGTTTTTTTCTGGGGGGAAAAAAAAGATTTCTTGTCCAGGCTGGGTGATGTAGAGGGGCCGAAAACGGCTGGAAGCCCAAACTACTTTTGCCACTTAATACACTGCCCTGGGATATGGCACAGCAGAGGTCCTCTGATCAGAAGGAGGCATGGAAGCTTGCAGAATTCACTTTGGGACCTTCATATACCTGCCATGGCAGAATTAGTGCAGTCCCTTTCTACCTCAGCAAGTCCAGAGGCAACGATTTCTACAACTCTAAATTAACCAGGTTGCACTAGTGATTTGCAGCCACCCTGGAAATAACTTGGTATCTATCCATTTCAGGGAGAGAAATACCCCCATACTGTGATGACCATTAAGTATGTTTCTTCAAATTTGTCATTTTATTATGTCAGGTTGGAAACAATGTCAGTTACTCCTAGATTTCTGGTATTTGCCAAGTAGTTCATCTCAAAGGACTTTAAACTTTTTTCATTCCCTACTCTGCTGAGAGGTCAAATTCCATTATGCAAATAAGATTACAGTTAAAATAGCTGTATATTAAAAATATTTCCAAGCCCTAGACTATTTCATTTAACTTGAACAAAAATCTATACAGAAATTCAGTTTTTTAAAAAGTGAACAGGTGTTCTGTTGTAATGGGGAAAGTAGTTGGAATTCACCGAATCACAAAAATTGAGATTGGAAGGGACAGTAGGGACCATCTATTCTTGAAAATCAATCCCCTATACAACATACTTAACAATTGGTCATCCAGCCTTTGCTTAAAGACCTCAGGAGAGAAGTAACTACATTCCCAGGCATCCCATTCAATTTTTGGATAACCAGGGATTTTTTTTTTCCTTACCCAAAGCCTAAATTTGTTTTTTGTCACTTTCACCAATTTTTTACACTTCTGCCACTTGGGACTTTCTGAGACCAAGCAGTGAACATCTAACCCCTGTTCCATAAGATAGCTTTTCAATTACTTAGAGATAGCTATCAGGTTTCCCCTGAGTTTTCTCTTCTTCGGGCTTAAGATCCCCAGTTCCTTCAACCAATCTTTACATAGGATGAACTTGAGGTCAGTCACCATCTTGGGTTGTCTTCTTCTGTGCACTATACAGCTTATCCACACAGTTCTTAAAATATAGTGCCCAGAATTGCACACAGTACTCCAGAGGCTTTCTGACTAGAGGGAAATAGAGTGGAACTCACTTTTTATTACTAAATACATTAGCCTGAGACTGCTGTAACTTTCTTGGCTGCTTTCTTATTAACTCATGTTGAGTTTTCTGTCTTCTAAAATCTACAGATATTATTTTGACTAAGCGCTATTTAAGTAGTCCACCCCCATTTTGAACCTCTTTAACTGATTTCTAAAAATTGAATATCCTTGTTTGGGGATATTGATTACTGAAAATTTAAAAATTCTTTATATGGTATTTTGAATCTTTGGGATGAAAGTATAAAATAGATCCATAAAATAAATAAATATAACAGAAAAAATCAAATATCCTTATTAAATTTCATTTTATTTACTTTGGCCTATCTATCTAGTTCTAGTCTATCAAGATTTTTAAAAATCCTTACTCTGGCATTCAATGTGTTAGCTATCCATGGTATATTAATGTCATCTGAAAATCAGATTTGCATTCCATCTACTGTGTGGTTAGTCAAGTAATACATTTTTTAAAAATGTTAAACAGCACAGGTCTAACCACAGACTCCTAGGGCACTCCATTGGAAACTTCAGATCATCAATGATTACCATTTGGGTCTGGCCATTCAATCATTTACAATCCATTTAATGCTATTATCATCTAGCCCATACATATCTCTCAATCGTCTCCACAATAAGAGCTTGAAAGACTTTATCAAATGTTTTGCTGAAATCTCAGTGAAATACTGCTAAAACATTTCCCAATCTCCCAGTTTAGTAACCTGCCATTAAAAGAAATGAGGTTAATCTGGTATGACCTGTTCTTGATGAAGCCATTAACTATCTCTTAAATATTGTTTTAGAATTTTACCAGCAATCAAAGTCAAGTTCAGTTGCCTATACTTTGCAAGATCCATTGATTCCCTTAAAAATAAAATCCGGAAAATATTTTTCCCTTTTCCTGTCCTGTAGTACCTGTCCATTTTCAATGAATTTCAAAAATCACTGACATTGGCTCAGAAATAGAAGCTGTCACTTCTTTCAGTACCCAAATATATAGTTTTCCTTGGCTGTATGACATAAGCTTATTAAGGGCAACTCTAGGTACCCCTTTCACCATGCCCTTGCTGATGTTTGGTCTGGATGTTCCATCGGCCTTTTTTTTTCTGTCCCTTCTCAGTACATAGATCAGTCTCCTCTGCAAAGAAAACAGGAGCAGTCTAACAACTGAGTATCTCAGTCTTCTCTGTGTCATTGGCCATCATCATCACATCCACCTCAATAAGCAGTGTTTTTTTCTTCTTCAATCTTCCTCTTTTCCCCAGGTTACCAAAAAACAAATCCCCTTTTCTTTATACTTACCTTTCCTTGCCAGACTCAGCTTATTCTAAGCATTAGTACTCCCGAATTTCTTCTGATATGCCCACAGCATGATTTCGCATTGATCTTCCATTGTTTGCCCTTATTTCCATCTTCCATATAGGTCTTTTAAAAATCTAAGTATGTTGGTGAGTTCCCAGTGCATCCTCATCTACCTCTTTGAACATTTTCTATTTTTCATTTTCTCTAAAATTGTTTCTCTTTGTTATCTTCAAAGTTTCATTCCTGAGAGCTTCCCATCTCTCCTGGGCTGATTTTCTCTGTTGAATTTTAGTTCAAAGTATCTGTGTATCCTTTTTCTGAACTCACTAAAAACTGATCTCCCAAAATCTAGGGGGAATCTCTGACTATTCATGCCTTTCCCCTCTTCTGTTACAAATTTTAAGATAAAGTAGTGACTTCTCTGTAAGAATGTTATACTCTCTATTCCAGCAAGTAAAGTCTTCTTATTGTCTAGAATCAGATTTAAAATAAATTTTCTTCTTGTTGGTTACTCTACTTTTTGAATGATGAAATGACCATTAAAGCTATTCTAGACTCTATTAGCTACTCTGTTTGGGGGAAAGTTTTATCATATTACTTTGTCATTTATCTGTGCCAGGTTTGTGGTCTACTTCTGACTACCTTATTTCACCTTTATATGCAGATGGTCTACAATATATTTTGATGAGCATGATTACTATTTCTGCCTCTGTTGATCTTCACCTAAATGCTCTCTATTGTGCTTCCCCCCCCCCCCCACCGCCCTACAGTTCTTGGATTTCTTTACATAAGAATAGCTTCAAAATGTGCAGTATCATGCTACTCTTTACCCTCACCCCCACCAATTCCCACTACCACCACAACACTTTTTATTTAGCCTGTTTCTTTTGAGTAATTATACCTTATCTAGAGCCATATTTCAATTGTACACCTTATCTCATCCAAGGAAGTCTAAGTGATTCTACTGAGATCACAACTGCTTCCTAGTGCTAGGAATACTTTGTCATGATTTTTATCCATGCTTTATGAATTTATATGTAGACACATTTGTGGATTTGGTGACTCCTTTCTCATCCCCTTTGAACTTCTCTGTGTCTTGATCACTATATGTCTCTTACTACACTGTAGCTATACTCTATAGTATCTAGGTTGATATAAACTATTATAGTGTGTGTGTGTGTGTGTGTGTGTGTGTGTGTGGTTTACGCTCATACTTCCTTTTCAGTTTAAAGCTCTTTTTTTTTTGCTTTTTTTTTGGAGGGGGGAATGCAGGGCAATTGGGGTAAGTGACTTGCCCAAGGTCGCACACCTAGTAAGTATTAAGTGTCTGAGGCCAGATTTGAACTTAGGTCCTCCTGACTCCAGGGCCTGGTGTTCTATTCACTGTGCTACCTAGCCACCCCAGTTTAAAGCTCTTTTAAAAGATTTGTGAAACTCAAGTCAAATAAATTTTTACTAACTCACTTTAGGTATACTCCATCCCTGGCCCAGAGCTGGTTTTCTCATTCCTATATTTTAATCTATCTTTTAGAAATTCCAGTCCCATTCAGAGACAATAACTTTTTAACCAGATTTTCCAGATAACTGAATCCTATCTTTTTAAAGACAAAAATGCCTTTTACTTAGACTACTTCAAATGAAAATTCTTTCTAAAAACATATCATAGACTTCCCTGCCTTTGTAAGCAAAATTTAAGCAAGATTTAGTTCAAATTCATGTTATTTATGATTCAATCATCATGAATTTTTGTACTCTGCTGCAAATACACTGAAAACCTCAGAAGCTATTGTGGCATGAAGGGCTATTTTCCCCTCCATTAAATGACTTTAAACTACTGGAATTTATCAGTTCATTTGTCCCTTTTTCTCCCTTACAGCTTTTCTTATCTTCCCTTCTAGTACCATTGTATTTAGAAATCATTCAGTCCAACCCGTCATTTTACAAATGAGAAGACTGAAGCTTGGAGAGGTTACACACAAAGCCAAGATTTAAGCCTAGGTCCTCCAGTACCAAATTCCGTGTTCTTTTGACAATATCCCTGTTCCTTCTTTATCAGCAGTTACTTTTTGCTAATCACTAATAGCATTTCCCTATCCCTTCTCATTTGATGCTCCTGATGTTAGACTTTAAGTCTAATTTGAGCACAAGGACTGTTTTTTTTTCCTTTATTTACATCACTATCACTTAGTACAGTGTTTGGCACGTAATAGGTGCTTCATAAATATTTGTTGACCAACCACCTGCTGTGAGTTGGTAATGTTGGAATTGTTGCTGATAATTGTTGTGTCTCCATATAAGGCCATAGTGAAGAAAATATGGACTTTGTAGTTAGCCAGGCTGTCATGGGCTTTGTTATGTTTGATTTTGTTTTGCCACAGCCTTTGGCTATGTTCTAAGAGTCTGAGGCTGCCAGAGAAGTGGCTTCTGTATGTATGTCATGTTACATATGTTACATGGGGCAGCCAGGTGGCACAGTGGATAAAGCGCTGGATCTGGAGTCAAAAAGACCTGAGTTCAAATGTGGACTCATACTCGGTAGCTGTGTGACCCTGGGCAAGTCACTTCACCTCTGTTTGCTTTAGTTTCTTTATCTATAAGTTTAGAATAATAATAGCGCCTGTCTCCCAGGGTTTTTCTGAGGATTGAATGAGGTAATAATTGTAAAGTGCTTAGCACAGTGCGGGAACATAGTAACGTTAGCTGTTATCATGACAGTCATCATCCGTCTGTCTATAACAACAGCTCCATTTTTAACATTATTTATGTGTGCTTATTCCATTTGTTGGTTTTTAAATAGCCTCCTTTCTGTTGTGTCCACAAAAACATACTTGTCTTTGTCCGTATCTGGGAGCAGAATTCTTATCTTCAACCTTTGTTCCTGGCGTGTCACATACACAAGGCCCAGATAGATATTGGTTGACCAACTAACTGAAATGTCTTATGAAAAAATTACTCATGAATATATCATGTGTAAATTAAACTTTCTGCTAAGAGTCATGGAATTATCAAATGCCTCCACTTCCTATTTTTTCTCTACTTGAATGCTTGGAAAGATCTGCGACTTCATTGGTGTGAGCAGTCGTTCCAACAAAGTAGCTCCAACAAAGGCACCTCCACACCTTAGTAAATGGTTCTACAAGTTTCTATCAGCATAAAAATTCCCCACCTGGGGGCGGCTAGGTGGCACAGTGAATAGAGCACTGGCCCTGGAGTCAGGAGGACCTGAGTTCAAATATGACCTCAGACATTTAACACATACTAGCCGTGTGACCTTGGGCAAGTCACTTAACTCCAATTGCACTGCCCTCCCCTCTCTAAAAAGCTTTAAAAAAATCAACAATTCCTCACCTGAACATCAGCTTTCTGGTTTTGAGCCTCTCTGAATTTAGCGAGGTAGGCCTATGGTCACAACTGAGAGCTTTCCAGCTTGGTCAGCCTTGCAAGGACTTATGCTCTACTTCTAGATGATATAGCTTCCCAACCCCTCCCCCAATTCCCACCCCACTTCCCTGCCCAAGTTATGGAAGAGGGATAGAAGTGAAGGAATTTCTAGAGTATGGGACTTCCTAGTAAGGAAGATCTGGATTCAAATGTTCTCTCAAACACTTACCAGCTGTTTGACTATAGGCAAGTCATTTAACCTCTCTATTCCTCAGTGTTCTCATCTGTAAAGCAGACGCAATGGCTTCTGAGATCTCTTGTATCTATACCTCTATGGTCCTATAATTACTCTTTGATATCTCTTTTTTCATTAACAAAATCACACACACACACACACACACACACTATGATTTATTAGGGAAATGTAAAGCGGGACAGTGTTGCAGAGGGATGAAGTAATAGATTTGGAGTCAGAAAGACCTCAGTTAAAATCCTACCTCATAGATTTTCTACCTGTGTAACTCTGGGTACTTCACCATGTTGAACCTCAGTCACATCCCCTGTAATACGGGGACAATAATTGCACCGACCACACAGGATTGTTGTGAGGATCACATGAGATAATGCGTTCAAAGGGCTTTACAAATTATATAGCATTGCACAAATGTCAGCTGTGATTATTATAAATAAATTTAGTCTGCCTTTCCAAATATAGCACAACTTTACAATGGGACCATTCTGCGGACTGAGAAATTCACATATAATAAACAGGAGGAAGCAGACATTTTTTGTCACAGACCTGAATTTTGTTATAAGTCAGAGAACTGCTGTGTGTCAGAAGCATCCCCCAAATTAAAGCCAAAAACCTTATAGTGAAGATTAACAAGGTCTTAAATTAACCTTGACTCCATTAGAACTGGCTCATATTTCATGGTCTGGAAAAGGATGTTGGGAAGTAGTGTTTAAATGTTTCCTATTTCCTAACATGTCACTCAGTAACCCTGTCATAGAGCATTTAAAATAGTTTAGAAATAATCAAAAGAGATGTACTTCCATGAAAGACAGTTGGCAGGTGCCTCTGTGCAGAAAAAAAGGAGGGGTCTGCAAAGCTTTGAGTTTTTGGTGAGGTTTTTTAAATCCTAAGTTTAAAATTCGTATGGTTAGCTGAATTTAGTTCAGGTGATTTCTTTATAAGAATAGCAACAAAATTCTCTAGCTGTTGTACTTGACTTCTTGGTTAAAAAAAATAAATTATGGCCTCCAAATAATATTAATAGAAACCAGGAAATAACATAGGTTTTATATTCATAGATCATTCATTCCCTATGATCTTTTACTTCTTTCTTCTGCTGTATAGTCAAATTCATTACCTTTAATTCTCACGTTCTGTCCTCGTTTCTCCTTCTCCTCTCCCCCTTGATGATCAGTTTCCGAAGATTGTGTTATGTGAATGTCCTTTTATGAATCTTGGTAATTATAAAAGAAACAATACTCTTAAATAATTAGTTTGCCCTGTCAGTGAATCATTTTATTTGCATCTACCAAAGATTAATAACCTTCAGTCTTGTCACTTTATTTTATCTCATCATCAAAATTATGAAAAGGAAAATATATAGATTTAATGCAAGGTAACAATGTAATTGTATATGCAAGTTTATTATTCATCGTTGCATTTTAACATTTGTACTGCTCTTTTGATCTTATTTACATTCTGTGGGTTAAAATCATTGTTAGAGATATCATTGGACTTTATGTTGCCTTCAAACCTTATAAGCTACAAATAGATATCATCTGAAGAAGAGGTTTCAGACAGGAACTATGGTCTCCTTCATTATTATTTTATTCTTTGAATTCTCAGGAGAGTAAAATCTTTCCACAAGAGATAAATTGAAAATATGTCATTTTAGGATAATAATGTTCCCAAAATATTTTTGAATTAGGTAAGGAGTCAGCCCTTTTAGATTTAGAGTGTATATTTCAATCTGAAATGCTTAAGCCATAGACAGAAGGCCAAAACCGCTGGATAAAAGGGAATCGTTTAGGATACTTAGTCTACATAACACCAGCACTTAGCTTATCTGGTGCCGTAGACTGAATATTTGGATATTTGGCTGAATTTTGGTCAATTGTTATTTTGTTTGAAATTAGATAAAGAAGCAGCAATGATGTAATGGAATGAAGGAACTGAAGTTAGAAGGAAGGAAAGAAGAGATAGAGGTAGGGAGGAAGGAAGGAAACATGCGTTTCTTAGGTGCTTACTTTAATAGGCACCGTGCTAAGTATTTTTTACAAATATTACATCATTTGATCCTCATAACAAACCTGGGACGCAGGTGCTATATTATTGTCCCCATTTCATAGTAAAGAAAACTGAGGGAGAGAGCAAGTAAGTGACCTGCCCAAGGTCAAACAGCTAGTAAGTGTCTGAGGCAGGATTTGAATTTAAGTCTTGATGACTTCAGGCCCCAGCACTCTATCTACTGTACCACCTTGATGAACATGGATTCAAATCCCACCTCTGACATTTCTTAGTTTTGTGACCATGGCAAGTCAGTTAACTTCTCAGAGACCTAGCTTCTCCATCTGTAAAATGGGGATGATAGATATAGAGCTGGAAGTATCTTTAGACATCATCTGTTCTAACCCCTTCATCAGAGGGGGAAATTGAGCCTCACTGAGGACTGTGACTTTTGCAGGGTTACACAAATCTCACATGGCTCAAGGCTGTGCCTTCTGACTCCACATCTGGCACAATTTTCACTTCACCACAATGTCTATGGGACATATTGTCCATCTGATGTTTTTGTCCATTTAATGCTCTGCAAACTTTATAGTGCCTTGTAAATGTCAGCTATTATTCTCATTATGTGTAATAATAATGAATAGTAGTTATATAATCCCTACTATGTGCCAGTCACAAGCAGCCGGGTGGCACAGTGAAAAGAGTGCTGGGCTTGGAGTCAGGGCAATGTGAATTCATATCTGGCCTCAAATAGTTACTATTTGTGTTACCCTGGGCAAGTCACTTAACCCAGTTTGCTTCAGTTTCCTCATCTGTAAAATGAGTTAAAGAAGGAAATGGCAAACCACACCAACATCTCTGCCAAAAAAAAACCAAAAACCCGAGTGGGATCATGAAGAGTTAGGCACAACCTAACTCTTAATCAATGACAAACCAATGACAAACGCACAAAGTACTCTACAAATATCAGCTTATTTGGTCCTCAACAATCCTGGGAGGGAGGTGTTATTATTATCCCCGTTTTCACAGATGAAGAAACTGAGGCAAGCAGTGGTTAAGTGACTTACCCAGGTTCACATAACTAGGTGCGTGAGTCTACATTTTTACTTAAGTTTTCCTGATTCCAGGCCCAATGCTATGTTCACTTCACCACCTAGTTGCCTCAATTATACTATTAATATCACATTAATATAATGCTGTTTTCTTCCTCATGGACATAGCCTATCATTAGCAAACAACGAAGTAGTAACTAAATTCTTCTGACTTAAAACACACTAATCTCAGAAAGCATCATTAAAGTTGAGAACATAAGATACGTTTTTCTTTTATTCATAATATTGTTAGTGTAAATCAACTCAGACAGTAATTGATGTTACAGCTCAGCAGAGGTTGCTACAGATATGTAAAATGTATTTCCTTTTTTGGGTGTATTTTAATTTTTCTTGGTAAAGTTTATTTCTAACATAGTAACAAGGAACAGTCCTTACTGGATTTTTTAAAAATAGATTTTGAAAGCTCAAAACTATACTATTTCTAATTTATGTGTTAATCATAAGAAGATGACTTCCATTTGACTTAAATTGCCCAGTGAAATGTAATTTGGCCGTTGACTAGTATAAAAAATAACATCAAAAACAACATTTCCTGCTTATCTATGTAATTATCTAATGACGGGCAAACATCTGTTTGGGGTGGTTTAGGAATTCACCTGTTTGAATCAGGAGACCTTTTGAAGTCCCTTCCAGCTCTGTGATTGGCATCCATTTACTCCCCCCTCTTGTAAAGGTTGTGCCAATTGGTTTAGGTCATTTTGAAAGATGCGAAGGTGCCGTAAATCAAATCACCACTGTATTCTGCTTTACAAAAACCCTGCTCCATAAGCATTTTGAACAAAGGGGAAATTGGAAGTTTTGTGTCTCTTATGGTAATAGTCACCTTTACAACAAATCCAGTTATGCAAACTAATAGCTTCTGAATACTAAACTCAATTCCTAAACTGCCTCACTAAATAAACAATTCAACTTCTTTCAATTTAATTATAAAATCTAAAAATGTATTCTCCATGGCAAAATTTTGTGTGTTGTGTCAATATCTCAAAACTGAGAGGCAGTATGGCTCATGAAGAGAGAGGGAACAGGCCTGGGAAACAGACCTGTGATCTCTGGCACATATTGGCTGTGAGGCTACGGACAACCTACTTCCCCTCTAAATGCCCCAGCCAACTTTCTAAGAAGATAGTTACAACAGGAGTAATTTTTTTTAAATCAGTGAAGGAAGTTGTCCATATTGGTGAGTTTCCTATACTGATGAATTCAAAAGTTTAGACCAAATAACAATTATCAACATCATCATCAGATTAGCTTACTGTGCTTTTACATAGAACTGTGAATATATCATGAATATTCAATAACTTTAAAATAACTAATTAAAGCAGTCATTGAAGATTTGGTTCTGTCAGTATTAAGTATTATAAGGCTATCGGTCATTTGTTAGGACATTAAGGGAGCTGAGGCAAAAACATATGGCATTCATCTATATTGCAAATGTTATGTTACATAAAAATGGCATCATGGGTATAATTCGTAAAATAAGGAGGAAAAAAAATATCAAAACCCTGGATCGTTTCATGGAAAAGTATGAAATGTGTTCTGAATACTCCCTACATTTCCCTGCAGATGTGAAATTTTAGCATTGATGTTTCATCTTCTGTTTATATTAAGCTTTTCATTAAGAGTTTAAAAAATTGTTTTAACATTTTTCAATGAAGAAAAACCCTACTTTTAAGAGTTAGTTTTTTTTTGACATCAGGTGTTCTTAAATACACAAATGGAAGCATTACTTTCAAATAGGATAATTACAACTATGTATAGTATGTTTCTCCATTAGCAAGTAATTAATTTATTACATTGTGCAATAATTCATAATTACACATGCTAATCCTGCTAAATTGCAGAAGCCGGTGATAAAATTTCTTGCATACTTGCCTAAATTTCATTAGAGCCATAATTTTTAAGCTATAAAAAATCTGACATATAGTTCCAAAATATTGATCAGTATCGAACACAAGAAAAAACAAGCAATTTTAACATTTGTTAAACCTTGGTCTTGTCTACATACATAAAGGGAATGAATTTTGGAAAATTCATTCTTTTCTAGAGCTTATTGTTAAGCTCTAAATTTTACATAGATAGTAAACAGAATGGAAAATTTGGCTCAATTTCTTTCCATCTTTCATATGCTGGGAATAGTTTGTAGTTCAAGAAAAGAGTCTTTATGTTGTGCAAAAAATATTAACCTAAAAATTGTACAGGAACTGGAATTTTTATTAAAACACAAACACAACATCGTTGTTTTAGTTTTCACATGAATCTTACTTTAATGCAGCATCATACATAAATAATATAAACCTACTTCTGGGAGTAGCAAATAGACTTCCGATCAGACAGTGTCAACTTAGATGAATCTCATTCTGTAAGCTGTAGTTTAAATGTGAACATTAAAGCCACTATTGACATATAGCACAACTGACTAAAATGTCAATATTCATGAAAAGCATATCGCAAATCATGGAATAATTGATTAGTTTACTTGAATGAACACCAACATGTTTTCCCTGCAAAAGAAAAATAATTTTTCTTTTGTCCTTGTAGCATTGAGAGCTGAGACTTGAATTTTCTGAGACAGATCTATTACTTTATGGTTCTTAACTACAAGTAATGAAAATGAGGGAAAGCATCTACAAATGCCCATATTTTTTCCATTATTTGGAATAGTGTTTTTTAAGATGGACTATTGATTAAATGAATCATGAACATCTTTATCAATAAAGATGCTCTCCCAGAACCTGCAATAGTTCAGATGATATTTTAAATGAATCATTTATCTAGAAATGCTCCTTATATGTTTTAAGTCCCTGGTAAGAAATAATATCCATCTCTATTCAGCTTCTTCCATGATATGAAACTGTGTGATTTTAGGGCAAATAAAATTGGGCTTGGAGTCAGGAGACATCAATATTAGTCCTGGCTCTTATATTTCATATATATACATGGGTAAGTTACATAGGGACTTTGAGCCTCAGTTTCCTCATCTTTAGCATGAGGGTAATAATATGTGTACTACCTACCCTCCCAAATGACCTTGACTTTATCTTTTATGTGGCTGCATATACTTATATATGTATATCCATGTGTAAATCTTGTCCCCCTCATTAGAATGTAAGCTCTTTGAAATCAAAGATTGGTCTTGCTTTTTTTTTTTATCTCCCTTGCACTTAGAATAGTACCTAGAATGTTTAAGTGTTTATCAAATGCTTGTTGATTGATTGATAAAAAGTGCTTCATAAACTTTAAAATTGCTATATATTTCAATACTCTAGAGATGCTTGTGCATACTCCCTTCACCAATGCAGATCTCAAATTTCTGTGCCTTCTCTGTGAATAAGATAGGAATAAAAATACATCACCTTGTGGCCAAACTTTGGATGATGAGTCTTTCTCTCCAGACTAGATAAACTGGCTGTCAGACTACCATACCTGTCTCTTGCCTGGTCTACACTACAAGCCAACTTCCAGTATGAGAACTTTTGGAATATACTTTGAGAACCCAGGTTCATTTTTTGCTACAATTAGACTTTAAAGTAGGACTTTGATGGAAGAAAGCACTATATAATTGTGAGCTAGTACATTTAATTTGGAAACACCATGGCATAGGACATAGAAAGCTTATCTCGGAGTCAGGAAAACCTGGGTTTAAGGCTTGCCTCTGACATATGCTCACTATGTGACCCAGGGCAAATCCCTTAAGCTCTCAATGTGCTAGGCAACTCTTTAAAACTATATACATTTTTGAGATGCTGAGTTATTTTGTAGAGGAAGTTCCTCACAGAAGCTCCCTATGCTGATAAAATCATACAACTGATTTAAAAAATTAATTTAAAGCGTAGTCTGACTTCAAAGCTATAAAACTGCCTTTAAATCCTTAAAATAACACTAGGAAGGTGAGCTGCAATGAAATTTGTTTCCTAAAGAGCCAATTCCCCTTCCCTGCCCCCCCACCCACTGATTCAGCATTAATTTATTGAGTCTATTTTACATGCAAAGCACTGTATCAGGTGCCACTGAGGAATGCAAAAGGAGTAGAAGCTGAGGTCCAGGTCCTGGAGGAGCTTACACCCTAGCAAGGAGAATCAGGCATAAACAAATGAAAGAACTCTAGGACAACCAACATAGCAACATGACAAGTCTGTGCTGGAATGGACAACCTATACTCCAAAGAGAGGAAGAAGAATTAGAAAGTAATTAAGTGGGATAGGATTAATCAGAGAAGGCTTCTCCAAGGAAGTAAGTGTTCATGTGGTCTCGATGACAGGCATAAGCACAGATTGGGGGCGACAAAAGAGGGTATCCTAAGAAAGGGGAAGTGAAAAAATGACTTGATTTAAGCATTAAAAAAATCAAGCCTTTGTTATTGGCCACTATCTATTCTCTACCAAAGGACTTCATTTTCTTTCTATTGCTAGTGGATATTTTGTAAAGGCAGGCAAGGGAATGTTCTCTGGACTTAGTTAAGTGTCTCTTTCTTTCCTGATCTGATAGGTATAGAAGTAGCCAGGTACCTGCTCCTTGGATGCTGGGTTAAGCCATCATTTTTTTTTTTGCATGTCTAGTTCCTTTGTAGAGGTCACTCATATCTGCCTTCATGTGAACTTTGCTCCTTTTCCTCATTGTGATAGATACAAAATGAAAACTTCTCTTTGTTTCCCAATACACATGTGAAAGACAATTCACAATGTCCTTGCCCTAAGGGTTTGGTTGACTGGGACATTTCATGTGTCCAATCAAATCTTCCACTTTTAATGTCCCATTAAATGAATAGGTACACTAATGACTTTAAATTGCAAGCCACCCAAGAAGAATAGCACAATACTATATAAACCAATTTACAGAGCTAAATTTCACTTCATTTACAGAGTTTTAAACCATCTCAGTAAATTGACTTCTATGGAATTACATCATAATTATACAAAGAAAGGTAGTCGAGTGTAATAGATAATCAACCTTGGAGTCATTAAGACTTGGGTTTGAATCCTGCCAAATACATAATATCAGTGTGACCATGAGGAAGACTCTTCACCTCTCAGGGCTCTAGGCAATTTTCCAAACCTAAATTACAGAAGAGCTGTTTCTCTTCATCAATGGAAGTTTCTATATTGCGCAGTTCCCTGCACTGATGAAATCGCAGGTCAAGGTTAAAAAAAATACCCTACCCCCCACAAAGTGTCCTAATGGTTGTGTCCTATTACCACAGAAACACAGTGATTCTGTGTGATCTGTATTTCTGTGGTTATCTTATATTTTAAAAAAGTTACAAGTGAGATAAGCCTAATCGATATGTTTACCTCCTAAACACATATTTTGGGAGGAAGGATAAGGTTGTGCAACCCTTGCTTATGTGTGTTGAAGGCGGTAAGATAAATTGTAATTCTGAAAAGGTTGGGGATCGTTGATTAATATCACAAATATAAAATATGATCTATAGACTTCCTCCCCACTGATAATGGCTCTTACCATGCTCTAAAGTTTACAAAGTGTTTTGATATCCATCTTCAGTCAGAACTGGGTAGGTCAGATATAATATCCCCATTTCTAGATAGATGAGGTATCTGAGACTCAATGAACATGAGCAAATTGCCCAGTAGTTGGTAAGCCAAGCTGGGACTAGGTCCAGGTCTTCTGACTTAAGTTTTATGCTCTTTCCACTATTAATATGGTTTATGGAAAGTTCCAGTTAAGCAGTAGAAGGAACGCCAGACTGGGTGTTGGAAGATCTTGATTGGAGTCCTTGCTGTGGCATTAATAAGCTATATGATGATTTAAATTGTCACTTACCTTCTCTAGGCCTCAGTTTCCTCCCCTGAAAAATGAGGGGATAGGCCCTAATGGATTTCTAATTGCTTCCAGCTTGAAAATTTTAGGATATGATGATGTATTTTTGCCTCATCTCAATATTTACCACATAAAACCCAAGAGCCCTAACCCTCTATGGTTGCTAGAAATCACAGATGTCATTCCAGGTACAAATCTCCTTTTATGAGACATTGATTCATTGTGACTCAGTAGAAACAGTCCCACTTACAGAATGTAAATATGTTTCTCATTATCTCCTAGGTTTTCTATGAAATCCCTTTCTGGACTGGTTTTATGTAGTATATGAGAGATGAGGTGTCTTGACTATAGGTCACTGAGAATGTCCCAACTACTCAAGGTGTTGTAAGTACATGAACAAAACAATGGCAAAAGACAACTTAGTCCAGCTAACTGGGACCACACTAACCTTTTACTAATTCCTAGTAATAAATTAATTGATTTAACAAGCTTCCATACCAGTACTCGACAAAGAAAACCAGGGTCAGAGGAAGATCCACAGGCAGAGCCAAAGATTTCGTGCTTTAAAACAGATCAGCAAAACTGGCAATCACCCTTGCATTATAAGCTAGGGTCAAGCTATGGACTAATTTGTTGTTCAAACAATCTGCCATTCTTGCCAATAGCATTGTATTACTCAATCTGGTACACTGTGGACTCAGGTTCTCTGTGGTATAAAATTAAAACTACTCTTAGAATGTTATTTTTTTTCTGTTAGCCAATGAAACTGGAAGGGCAATAGATGTCAATATCCTGACTATAGGCTGCTCTTAGACCCCTGCAGAAATAAGACAAGCTTTTCTCAAAGACACTTTGGAGCTGTTTGGTTGATTTTTTAAAAATCATACGTCTCTTTACTAAATCATAGATCCAAATGCAAAACCTAGGATATAGGGACATCATGTGGAGCTATGGCTTTCTCTGGGGGCTCTAGGATAGATTGCATTTGTTCAGAGCTGTTATGTATTAACTGCCTTCTTTTTCTGAGAGAGCTAGTATAAATTTGGGGTGTAATCCTATCTAAAATAAATACTCCCGGTTCTCTTAATTACTGATAAGTAAAAAAAAAAGTATTATTATTTATCCACTTTAGAGATATATGGGAAAACAACCACACAAAAATTGAGAAAAAATAATTCAGTATATTTTGGTAAATGAAGTAAAATTTTCATTGGATTACATGCTTTATTTCTTTCAACATTTATCAGAAATGGAAGGAGATGCTTGTGCTTATATACTTACTGTTAATTTGTTAGGTTACATGGGGCCTTTTGTTTCTAAGTCTTGTGACATTTTTAGAGTAGCTTCAATTTTTTTATCATTTCCAATTCCAATACATTTTATTAAAATGACGTTTAACATGGGTTAAAAGATGAATACCTTTGATTGAGGCATACAGTTACAAATCCTATCAACACTTAGAAAAAAAAACAAAACACTTGGAAATATTTTGCCCATTAGATATTAGATAAGAAAGCAATAGTTTTTTTTTTTTTAAGGACAAGTTCAGACTTTATATTACCCTAGAAAATGTTCTGGAAAAGAATGAATTTTAAATATTTCAAGTAAACATTGTAGGGCGTGTAATTTTAAAATTATGTTTGATTCTGTCTCTGTTACAACTGCCTGCTATGTTATGTCATTCTACATTGCCAATTTCATTTCCAACCAACTGTAAATAAGTACAGATAAGTATTATTAGCTTCCTTGGGGTCAGATGTCTGACAGGCCAGACTTGAACTAATGGATTATACACTTTTCAGTTCATGGTCTGCTATTATTTACAATGCCACTGTAAGTATTTTAACATAACATTTCTGTATTTCAAACTAGAGTCTGTTATTTTTAAAATGCTGAATTCTGGATGCTATACATCTGAGTTGTTGAGCAGTGAATCAAGCAAGGGGCATTGAAAAATACCACTAGGGACAGAGTCCTTGATATTCCTTCTCCTACTGCTTCCTTCCCCCACTGCCCCAGGGGAAAGAAAATTATATCTGGGAACCTGCTGCAAGAAAAGACTGGAGTTTCCTTCCCTCCCTCCCCTTTTCTTCCACCAGAAGCACAAGAGAAATCAAGGGAGAAGTGATGTGTGGTGGTGTCAATGTGATGGAGTGACGTTACTTCATTTTGTGATGAGGTTGCATCATGGTGATGTGGTGTAAGTTAATTTCATAATTGTAAACAATGCAGGGAATATGGTTGATTAGTTTGAAGTTCTTGTCCACTTCGTTATGACTGTCCAGCTGAATTAACATGGGTATGTCTTTGTGTCACACTTTTATAATTTTCTTTTATTTTTAGGATATCATTTTCAAAGAAAAATCTAAACAGTATTAACTTAGTAGAATGACTGTCTGAAATACCATGATTTTGTATAAGATGCAGTGAGATTATGTGCTTTCCTGGCTTGTGCACCAGGTTAAAAAAAAAACAAAACTCTAGACTTTGATGGAGAATGGGTGTGAGTAGAAGCTATAGATCCTTGCTTTCTAGAATGTTGATAGTATGCATCTGTTAGAAATTATGGCATGAATCATGGAAAATTATATTTCTGTTATACAGTAAAACTCCAAGTGTTCTCTGCTTAATTACAATGAAGGCAAGTAAATATTTTCTGGAAAAGCTTATATTTGAAGTTGGAAATAGAAATATAGAAAAAACAGAAAACACAACTGGAAATTGCTTAAAGGCTCAGCAGCAGGTACTTAGATCTGATTTCTGTAATTTAAAAAAATGTTCTATTCAATTATACACACATATACTTGCTAAAATTGAAAGCACATAATCTTTGTTTATAACATCTGAAATTCATTGTAAAGAAATGCATCTGAAGAATAATTACATGTAAGTTCCCCATAAGGCTAAGCAGAAACAGTAACAACTTACAAGATTGGGGTTTATTTTGTTTTTCAAGTATTGGTTTCAAATTAGCTATATTTCACAAAAACGAGATTAATTTTTGTTGTTGTTGCCGATGTTGCCAGAGGGAAAAACACTAAGTAGCACTGAAAAAAAATATTTAATCGTATTTGAATTCTTCATCTTGGGGTCAAAGGATATTAGAAGTACCCAGTTGTCTCGCAAACTTGGTTATGTAAAATAATTCGGGATCATCTTGGAGCATTAGTTCTTTTTGGAGGGTTGTCGGTTAAAGTCCGCGGTTCTCACCCCGGCTAACGTCTGTAGTGGGTGTGAGAAAGTCCGGCGAGTTACGGTTCTCTGTTGCTGTGTAAAACAAATAGTACATCCCTTCTGCTAATAATACTCCTTTTCGTTCGCTTAGGATCCAGTAGTCTACTGGTTGCAATTCGCCCTTCCTCCCCTCCCCCGCCCCCAGCTGAGAAAATCAGTCTCTTTTGACCACCATAGCCCAGAATCACGTCGGAAAAAAATGGGGGAGGGAGGGAGGGAGGGAGGGAAAGGAAGGGGTTCTCGGGATACACCAAGGAGTTTTAACAAAAGACTAAGACAGATTCCAAACTGGGGGAAAAATTTGTATTTGAAATAGACTTCCCAGAGGCTGAGGGAAGGTAGCCATCATCAGCAGGGCAAGACATTTCAAACCACAGGGTGGGAAAGTTGGAGTGGATGACCAGAATGACTTTTGCAGCCTGTGTGTATGCATTACCTGCAAAATATATTTCTGCAACAGGTGCGGGACACCAGGGGTCGGGGAAACCGTAGAAGAGAACAGGCTGGGGGGGGGGGGGGGAGGTGACGGGCAAAGGGGGGGCGGGGGCACACTGGCCCGGGGCGTGGGGGGGGGGAAATAGGGGGCTCCCCGCCGGGTCCGGAGGGCTGGGCTGTAGGGGGAGCCCGGCGGCGCTCACCTGGCCCGGGAGGGCGGGGCGGGGCGGCCCGGAGCGAAAGGGGCGCGGTGTAAACAGAGCGGCGGCCGTGATGTCAGCCGGTCACATGGAGCCTCATATGGTTGGGGATGGCTCTCGGCGGCGGGCGGGCAGCTGCGGTGGCTGCTGCTGGAGCTCGGGCGGCGGCGGCCTCGGCGGCAGCAGCCTAAGAGGCGGCGGCAGCAGCAGCAGCGGCGGCGGCGGCAGCAGCGGCAGAGGGGCCCCGGAATCGGACCATCCGCTCTCCCTGCGCTCTGTGCACCTCGGCTTAAATGATGTATTTTGTGATTGCAGCGATGAAAGGTGAGCCGTGAGCCCGAGCCGGGGAGGGGGAAGGGGAGCGGTGAGGAATAGAAGGGGTGGGGGTAGAGGTGGGGGCTGAGGGGGGAGGAGCGGGAGTCCTGATTTTGCTTGTCTTTCCCAAGGGGTGGGGGTGGGGGTGGGGGTTGAGGGGAAAGGGGGCCGGGCAAATCCGGGCTTTAGGTAACTGCGCTGGGGCGACCCGAGCTCTGCAGAAGGCTGCGGCGGCTTCCTACCCCCTTCCACCCAAGGTGTCTGTGCCATGTAGAGCTCCTTCCCCTCCTGCCCCCGGTTGCCCTCTTTCTTGTCCAGTGGTCTCTTAGTGGCCGCTGCCCTACTGCCTCCTCCCGCCCCAGGCCGACTCGGCAGCGCTGTCTTCTGCAAGAAAGTTTGCAGCAGCAACTCTGCCGAGCCGGGAGAAAGAGAGGTGCAGGTAAGGGAATGGGGGGGGGGCGGCTGCGGCAGGTGTCGCACCCACTGCTCCCCCCATTTAACCCCCCCTTTCTAACCAAGTCCAGCCATTGCTTGAGGAGGCGGGGGAGGGAACGGAGAAAGGGCTGTGCCACCTGATCCTGACCCAGAACGTTCCCGGCGGCTTCGGCTAGGGGAAGGGGGCACAAAATAAGGGAAGGGGGACACGGCGCTTTCTTAGAGCTTTGCCAGCTGACCTAATAGTTAACACACCTTGGGTGGAGGGGTAGGAGGAAGACTCCGCTTCACTGGGTTTACACCCTCTCCCTCGCGCTAACCCTTGCGGACCCCTGCTGGGTGGTCAGTCCCTGAGCGAAGTCCTAGTCTGACCCCTCCCCCCAGTCCAGGTCTGATCTCTAGGGCTACCAGCGGTCCTGGACACAGAGATCTAGCACCGCTGGCTGCCTGGGAACAGCTAGGCCGGCGAAGGGCGGGTTTTCCAGACGCTAGGACGGGAAGGAGTTTGGCTAGCCAGTGTTGGCCGAGACCAAAAGTGCCCGCCAGGACCTGGGAAATGTCCGCTGGTCATTCCCTCCCTCCCTCTCTTTCCCCTCCCCCTTCCACGTTTTAGAAAGCTTTAGAAAGTGACCCAGGGACCGACTGAGACCGATTGACATGCAGAGACGCACGCAAACTTTGGGAACCACAGCTGCACTTTATACTGTGTGTTTTCGAATGTTTGTTTAAAAAGAACTTAGCTGCCCACATGATTTCCAGAGGGAGAGGTTGGGGTTAGCATGATTTACTGTTGCATAAGGGACAGTAAACGCACGGCAGAGTCCTGCAAACCTCGTCCTTCCTAAGTCTCCTCTTGTGCCTTGTATTCAGTGTATTTTCGGTGCTGCCAAAGGAGGGGATGACAAAGGTGGCGTTTTCTGTGCCTTGTGTCACTGTCTTCAAAGGGTCACTGTCTCCAAAGGGATGAGAAGTCACAGTTCGGACAGGAAAAGGGAAGTTTTAATAAGGAAGGAAAAAATGTCGTGGTGTGCATTGATAACCTGTGTCAAGGCTGAAGGATATAGGAGCGGTTTTACCTGGTGTTTCAGACACCAAGGACAGAAACGTTGTGAGCTTGCTACTCAAACCCACATGCTTTTAGCTCTATTTTTCAGCATTATGATTCTAGGTTCACATCTGTTTCATGTGGATAGGCCCTCTAATTATGCACCATCCATTTACCTTGGATGTTTTAATCTTGCTCCTGTTAATATGTTCTAGGTTTGATGACTTGGTTAAAGGTTTGCTAGATTTGAGCTTTGTTGCAATCCATGAATGAAGGGCACCAATAATAAACATAGGTTTTACTTTTGGATCTCAGAGCTTTGCCTTCCTTAGTAGAGATTGGGTGACATCTTTTAAATTAATTATCAGCGGGTTGAAAGTTCTTGAAAAATAAAACGGCTTGCTTTTGATTAAATCTTCCTATGAGATGTGCAAATTTTATATCTTTTCTCACTGGTTTATAGGAAATGTGATCTAGCCCATTTTTAAATGCAAACATAATAAAAAGAAATTAAAAGCGTATATGTTGTTAGTGATGAAACTGTCATTCCAGGATGGAGTTACTAAGGTTCCCGAATTATAAAAGAAAGAAAATTCTTCTTTGCCCCCCCTCCCCAATCAGCCCTTCACTGTTAGTATTTTCAACTGATAATTAAAAACCTTTGATCATGCAGGTGTAAAATTGCCAAGGCATATAGCTCTATTATTTTCAGAATGTATTGCTTAGTTTTGTAACTATTTTTATCCTTAAAGAGATCCTGCTGTATTTTGTGGTGTGAATAATGTATTTTCATTTCAACTTAGTGTTCATTTGACAGGGAAGAGGGGCAAGCAGGGTATTTTTAAAAATGGAATTGCATTTCACTAGTAAACTATATATTACATATTTTCCTTTTCTGTCAATATGGAAACTTAAACATTTTTATTTGATGTTGTTTATATACCTTTGCTTTTTATCTCTAGTACAAAGTGACATTCCATATCATCACTGACAAATAGATTCCTGAGAATTACTCCCCCTACCCCAAAGCTTTTGCCTACACATTTGTCTTGGAGTGACCTCTGGCTGCCACAGAATGATAGATTCATAGTATTGTGCTTTGAGAGAAGTAGATCAGAAGCTCTGGGAATGCAATTTTTCTATAAGCTTAGTTGCACAATGGAGAAATAGAATATAACTAGGTAATTAGAATATTTTATTTTTTCCTGATCATGTATGGGTTTTAAAGAGATCATCTCACTTCAGTGTAAATTTACACCAAAGAAGAGTAGTATGTCCGAAAATAAGGAATGTCATAAATGTTTCTGTATTGGATTTAAGGGGAAAAAAACATTGGCATGGAATCATATTAAACACTTCCTATTGCCCTTCAGTTTGAATACTTCAAATTGATTCCATATGTTGGAGATTATATGTAATCGGTTTTCGTACAAAACAGAAATGTTCTTTACATCGTCACTTTTTCTAGTAAGTGTGCAAGGGAAAAGAGAATGGGAAATCATAGGACAGAAACACTCTTTGTTGACTGATTTACTTATATTTTTAAAATATCGTTAAACAAATTCTTCTGAAGCTAAGGGAAGAAAATCCTTCCCCCTGTGTTAGTTGTCAAATGAGTTTAGTGATTTTATACTTAGAAGTAATAAATCTTCATTTAAGCAAATTTACGTCCTCATCTTTCAGTTTTGCTTTTGTTTATTAAATTACCAATGCAATTCTAATCCCATTTGGATTATTTCTAAGGCAAACTGAAATATCGAGGCATAGCATTTACAATCAGGGGATAACTTGTCCTGCACATCAGAAAAATTCATTGACAAAATGTCATTCCGTAGTCTGGTATTTAAAGGAAATAGGATATATTCATCATCCACAACAGGTTATATTCCTTTGCCTAATGTGGCTTCTTAACTCAGGCTAATGCAGATGGAAGTATAGCAGTGATGAGTGTAGACAAAGGAAATAAATACACCATCATTGAGGTGCTTTTTTTTTTTTTGCCCAAACCATTGCTATACAAATACAGGTTAGTTACCTTACCTTTAAGTATGCTTTATAGTTT
Organism: Pseudocheirus occidentalis; assembly: GCA_028646575.1. Lineage (NCBI taxonomy): Eukaryota > Metazoa > Chordata > Mammalia > Diprotodontia > Pseudocheiridae > Pseudocheirus > Pseudocheirus occidentalis. Next base: position 115,097,935 of record CM053598.1, on the reverse strand, counting down.
AATGATTCATGCCATTTTCATCTCTAAGTGTAGTCTTATATTTTAGAGCCTTTGAATTCCCACAGTCATTTGCTAAGAACATTGGTGTCATCATCTTAAACATCACTAGCAGGGACTTCTTGGTTAGGTTGGCTGACCTTTGAAATGTAGGGTTGAAAGAGGGTGAAGGTTGCATCTCCAGCCCAGGATGGCTAATGCTGTCACTCACTACAAGGCTGGGTATTCAGCCTTGTAAGCTCAAAGGATGAAAAGAAATGGACACTTTTTAAAAGAATGTAGCAACTCAGATCATTTTGTTCTGGCATTTTTCTTTTCTCAGTCTGTGGCAAAAGTAAAAGATGTTTGTCCAATGAAAGTTCTATGAAAGTTTAAAAATGAAACATATTTTTTTTTAAAACTTGCTGCTTTTGAACATTTTTTTTTACAGAGCACCAGACCTCCCTCCAAAAAAAAATCATACTCAAGGAAATCATAATACAATTTTCACTTATATGAAACTTGCAATAAATGATTTATACAGAGTTGTCCCGCTTCCAAGGAAGACTAGAATCATCCCTTCATGTTTATTGTTTCATAAGGGACACTGCTTCAAATTTCTGTCATATAGACCAAATAAAATACTTTTGATTAAAGAATGATTGTGCAGATAAAATATATTTCCAAAATAAATACTGGTACTGGATTGACTTATTCTTACTAAACTGCTTTCCATGTTAGGAGGTATATGGTAAAAGAAATGAGATAATCAAGTGCTTAACTGAAAAGGCTAGTGTGTAAAACCTTTTTCAAATGTACTCTATCCACGATATCAGGTTATTTTTCAGCTTTAAAAAGAGGTAGGCAAATCAATTTAAAACATTTGTCCTATAGGTGGATCTGCAAAAGTATATTTAGTTTTTTCCCATTTTCTGTTCTTGGTTAGGCTCAGTTTTCCTGTATCTGGGGTTTTAAAAAATGTTTTTCAAGATGCTTTTAGAATCAGTAATTGTCCCTTTGTGCAAGAAATTCAATAAAAGCATGTCATCATAGGAAAACAATTCCAACAACGTACATTTTATGTTTTTTGTTATTTACTAGCAAAAATGAAATATGATTTAACTGCAAAACTACTTTTAAAATTTAGTAGTACGACAGATTGTGTTAGCAATAAATAGCACCAAAAATTTCATGTTCTTTCCCCATAATAATTGTCTTTTGTGTGTATTTATGGTGTGTGGCAGATGGAAAGCCACTGGTACCTGAGCTGTAGATTGAAGTATCATGCTAAAAGTTTGGCTGCAAATTTACCCTCGTTAGAGAATGATTTACAAATTGTGTTTTTTGCATGATTTAACCCCTCATGCCCATTGCCATCACCTTTCTAGTCTTTTGAGCCAGGCAGTGAGATTCATAGTCAGAATTTTTGAATCTGTCATTATTAAGTATAACATGATAATATATTCTTTGTACCAACTTTGCGGAGGCAAAACCAGAGAAAAGAGATTTCAATATATAGCAAACATGTTGTGATGGGAAATAGGCAAAGTGGAGAGAAATTGAATTGTGATTATGTTTCTGATAAAATGTGAAGACTGGGAGTTGTCATATTTTGATGTAGTTAACTTGGAAAACTTTAAAATGTTCAGCTTTTACTGGCAAGGAAAAAGTATATGTTAAATGAGTATTGTAGACTTATTCTGCATTTCATTTTTCAGCTTTGGTTTTATGTCTGAATTTACTAAGTATAAATGGAAGGTAAATAACAGTTGCTACTTGCTTATAAAATACCTTCAACTTTACATTTTTCAATGTGCTTTTGCTTACATGTCCTTGTTTGATCCTTAACAGCAGCAACCCTACGACAGAGACAAGTAATATTATATCTTCTCTCTCCTCTCAATCTTTTTAAACAGAAAAGGAAACTGAGGCTCAGCTATTTACCAAATGTCAGATAGCTAATAAATATCACACCTATGATGCAAACCCAGATCTTTTGACTCCTAATCCAACTGTCTTTCCTTTTAATATTTTCCTTTCTGAAAGGCAAGATGCATTAGGAACTGATAAGTCACTTTATGCACACTTATTGGAATTTTTCATACAGTTTATGGGAGAGGAGAGGAGATTCAATTAGGTAATATTCTTCTGAATCTAACATATTTAAAAGGTTCTATATAAAAGGAGTTATTCTATCTGCCTACTGTTAGACATGTTCCTTTATGATTTTTATTAAGTCCTTTTCTGATATAAGAGGATCTGGATGAGTATCATTAACCTTGCATGAGATTATTTGGAAGGTTGTAACTCAGATGATCTGTTCCAACACTTAATCTTCAGAGAGGACAAGTCATTCATAAAGCAAATTGAACTGTAGCCCCATTTATTTAGTGCAAGAGTAATATTCACAAATTCATGTTCTCGTTTTATTATGCTTTTTTAGTAGATAACTCTGGAGATGTAGTATTCTGACTTTTGGCATGTTGTTGTTTTTCCCATGATGAGTGATACCTAAGGGAGAATCCTTGTAAACATATTCAGAAGAGATATTTTTTGCACAAAACCTGAAGGAAAAGCCTCTAAATAGATTGGATGGCCAAAAGCCTACTTCTCATGGCACATGCCAGTTCCATTCACAGACATTTCTCAAGTACCCACTGTATATCCACCCAGCCTAGTGAAAGGGGTACACAGGTAGATGGAACATTTCATTTCTACTTATTTGACTTTTGTTATAGCACATAAGAGCCAAGCTATGGAGAGGAGAAAGAATAAGAAAAATTATTTTAAATTTCTAGTAATTTTTTTCTTTGAATTTTCTCTAAAACTGTCCTACTTTAATGTTCGTAAATTAGAATGTCTCCCAGCTCCATCTTGAGTCTTTGCCTCTTCCTGTGTCTATATAAAAGATGTTAGTCATTTTCTTATTGGAAATTAATATTTCCAATCAGTCTGAAAACAACTGTTGTAAACTTGAGTAAATCAAAGACAAATATCCAACCTAGTTAAAAGTGTATAGGAAGAGTTTGAATATGATGACTTTCAGCACAATTCTGCATCAGCTCTGAATCAAGGATGCCCTCTAGTGGCTTCAGGTCCATGAAGGATAAAAGCCATAGTATCTCACCAATGATTATCCAGATAATGGCAAAGAGAGACCAAAAGTAAGAATTATTTTCTAAGTTGGGATGGTTTACCCTATATCTCCCATCACAGATATATTTCAAAATTATGCATGCTTAATCAGATGCACAATTATTTAGAAAAATTAGTTGAAAGAAAAGTACTCGTTTGGAGAAAATGGGAAGATGAGCAGTCACTTCCAGTTTTCAAAAATAAATTTAAGTTAAAGGAAGTGATAGTTTTCATTTGTAACTCTTCTTGGCTCTATTGCAGGAATAACTATGATCTTGTGCTTTGAGGGGGGAAAATAGCCAGTTATAGACCTCTGTCTTAGAAGAGCAGAGCATCATAAATTTAGAGCTAGACGGAACCTCGGAGTTTATCTTGTTCAACCCACTCATTTTACAGATAAGGAAACTGAGCTGCAGAGAAATGCCATAACTTGACCAAGGTCGTGCAAGTAACTGGAAACCCAAGTTCACTGAGTCCACCTATGCTATATTTTTCCAAGTTTTATCCTATGTTCTTTAAAATATAGTTTCTAGCCTTGCCAAATTACCTCAGTACTTATATTCCTTAAATCAATAGGCTGCTTTTTTTTTTTAACAAAAAAGGAGAGGATGGGGGCTAGCTGAAAGACATAAATTAAAACAACGTAAACACTAAAACTGCCAGCTTTTTCTTGCCGATATACTTAAGTATATTTAACCTAGATTATAAATATGGTTTGTATTCCTTGATTTAAGCTCAATTCCAAGTTCTGTGAGAACAACAATAATAGATTCTTAGGTAGAAATGCATTCGTAATTGGTTTTCATGAACTTTAGAACAAATGGTGTAGTTTAACAAGAGTTTGGTATCAAGTTGTACAATTTACATATGGAAAAACACAAATTATAGTTTTAACTTTCCTATTGCTATCTAGATAAAAACTTTTACTTCCCGTTTCCTTAAATAGACAGTGTTGTTTATTGTCATTGTTGCTTTTTAAAAAAACTTTTTAGATTCAAATGTTTCAGTGAATTTTATGCTGCTATTGGGTTTTTAGCTGGACTCTAGTAACAGTTGTCATTCGCAGACCTGTAAGTATTGGCAGAATTCATTTCTTATTTTCACTATTTCAAGAAGCATTGTGTCAGATGGATCATCTGTAAGGGTTTCACAGAATAGTAGTTCAGTTCGTAATTAAATGTCCCTCTAATTTAAGGAAATGTGTGTTACATGATGTAAATCATCTTCAAAATGATCAGCATTTACTGTGATGTTTATTTTTATTATTATGCAGTAAATAACAAGTCTATGTTCATATATAGATCAAAATATGACATTTTATTTCAAGCTATATTTTTCATTAGTAGTCTGCTATTTCAAGGGCTCTTAGACTTTCTTTTTTATGGGCCCCTTCTCAGAATGTTCAGACATTTTTCAGTCACATTCAGTTCTTCATGACCCTATTTGGGTTTTTTCGGCAAAGGTACTGGAGTAGTTTGCCATTTCTTTCTCCACCTCATTTTACAGATGAGGAAATTGAGGCAAACAGAGTTAAATGACTTTCCCAGAGTCACATAGCTAGTGTCTAAGGCCATATGTGAACTCAGAAAAATGAGTCTTTCTGACACCAGGCCCAAGCACTCCATCCACTGTGCCTCCTAGCTGCCCCCTTCTCAGAATAATGGCTTTAAATTCACAAAGTAAAATATGTAGAGTTACTAAGAAAACCCATTAAATTGAAATGGAATTATCAAAATACATATTTTAAAAATAAATTCATGTAACTCTAAGTTAAGAACTTAAGTGTTCTATGAAAATTATTAGCTTCTACCTCCATCTTAGGACTTGAAATGGGAAATTAAGTTCACCTGAACCAGTTGTCAGTTACTGTAGATTCTGTCAAGTGAATGTCATTTAAAATAGAATAGAATATTTAGGAATTCTAGCGGGGGAGAAGGAGGAATAAAGGCTGATATAGTTAAGACCAATATGGTACTTTTGTTTATGAAGGGCACTGAGCATTATCTGTTTCAAAGGGGAAAAAAAGGGTAAGAAATGTTAGATTTAAGATATTGAACCAAAATAAATTCCCTTTATTTAGTACGTGTAATTTTCCTATAAGGGTGGCAATGATACTGAATATAAAAACAGGTTTTTTTCTCTATATCAACTTTTAAACATTTTATTGATTTTGTCATATGCTTGATGCCTACTTCAGTTTAACTTGATTTGGTCTGTTTTTAATTAGAGTAGAAATGAGACATGAAATCATCCCTGAGAAGGCTAGAAGATCACTTTCGTGACTGATAGTTTATTTATGTGATCCATTTATAAGGATTTGTTTCCATTCGTACTATGAAGCAGTTTGTTTTGCCGATAAGCTGTGCTTCTGTGTGTGCTATGGATTTCATAAATCGTACCTTGTTATTGTGTGGACATTAAATAATACATGTGATTGTTCCATAAAAGAATAAATTCAAAGTCTTGAGGAAACAGTTCAATAATGAACAAAATTTTGGTACCATGGAAGTGTGGTATAGTTAGAACACTGGATTGGGGAGACAAAGATTTAAGGTTTTAGTTCTGCTACCAACTAGTTTTATGACTGAGGACAAGTTGCTTAAGTCCTCTGGGCCTCAGTTTCTTCCTTTGTAAACTGAGAGGGTCAGATCAGATGATTTCTAGGATTTCTTCATTTTTCAGATTCTGTGATTCCATAAAACTGAACCTGATGCTGAATTACGCTGAGCTAGCTTTTGATAGTGCTACTCATCTGTTTGTGCTTGTGGGTCAAGACTTGTTCAGATTTTCTCTTACTTATTTTTCCCTGCTCCAGATACTAAAAAAGTTGAGCCAAATACCATCTCATCAGCTACTAATTTTCAGTTTTATAATAGATTTAAAATGATCTCTACAGAATTACTTTGTAGCCTACTTGGCTAGATTAAGTATCAGGTTTTCTTGAGTATCAATAAAAGCTTCCTGACTGGGATCTTATATTTGACACCTGTACCTTGACTATCAAATTCTAGCCCCAAAACCTTTTTTTAAAATTTTTGATGGGTGGGTTAAAATTCCTAAAATGCACTTAAATTGTAATTCAGTTCAGTAAGTATTTGTTGAACATTTATTGTATGCCAGGCACTGTGCTAGGTGCTGGGGATCTGAAGACAAAAATAAAACTTCTGTTAGCCTCAAAGAGGTTTACACTCTACAAGAGGGAAATGAGACCCTTAACGCCACTTGCAGCATTACATCACTAATGTACAACACTAATTTTATTCCTTCACAAACCCCAAGGAATGGAAACTCTTTTGACCTTCTTTTCTCAAATATAACTGGATTTTTTGTTGCCAATATGTAAAAGAAAAATAATGTCTAGCTTTTCTTAAGACACAAATTTTCTATTTCCTTGCTTTAGAAATGTTGACTCAAAACTCTTGGTTTACCTTAAAATATATGTAGATTTTTTTTAATTGCAGGTAGACATAAACAAAGGTTGTAAGAAGTCAGCAATGTCAACTTGTATTTTGCTTTTCTTCTGCCAAAAGTATTTCCTGTTGTCCAGTAGTGCTAGAAGCTAGTCAATGAGCCTGAAAAGTGAAGCCAATTGGAGGATACTATACTGCTCATGATAACAGGAACATTAAAAATTAACACATTCCATGTTTAAAAATAGAGGCATCCACTTGAGACTTTGTACATACATAATGCACATACATGGATGCACTTTAAGTAGTAGGTAAGGGCTTATTGACCTAACAGCTCTCTCCAAGAACAGGAAAGATACAGTTTTTTTTCCTAACTTTAATTGTGCCAATACCAGAAAGTATTTTCTAATTATGACATTATTTGGAGAAATATTCTGTTTGATAGGAGCCCAAAAATGATGTTTCAAGAGTAAACATTTGTGTCATAGGTAAACAATTTCAAATTGAGGTTTAGGGTTTCAGCCACTTAGAAAACAGATGGAGTTATTTGAGAACTGTTAAGACATTGAGAAGTTTTGTGGACATTCTGCAAGTCTATTTGTCAACCAGTCAAGAAGTATTTATTAAGCACCTAATATATACCAGGCTTTGTTCTAAGCACTGGGGATACAGAGTATGGCAAAAATGCAGATGCTCACTAATTAAGGCAATCACATGCAAACAACCATGTATATACAGGGTAAATGGAATATAATCTCAGAGGGAAGGTACTGGCAGTGGGGTTGGGGGATGGAGGGTGGGAGGTGACTAGGAAAGGCCACTTACAAATGGTGGAACCAGAGCTGTTTTGCTTACACTCTGTGTTCATATTCCTTCTTGGGTGGGGCTAGTAATTTTCCTGTGATTTCAGTGTTTCCTTAATAGAAGTCTTGGTTAACCTATGTTTAGACAGTAAGATGGTTTGAGTGTTTTCAAAATATTTTATTTGCAAAAAATGTTTTCGTTAAGGCTATTTTCAGCCTAAAAAGTTTGGTTGGAAACCATTGTAGATGTTACCTGAAGGTGTTTACTGAAAATTCAGTAATTTTAATTGTATTTCAAGCACATCATTATTCTGTAAGAGTAGTGTGGTAATCAGTAAGAATCTGGAAGCATGTATTTAGAGGTTGATGCTTGTAAAAGAGGTACCATAATGAAACATGGGTGTTCAGATGTAAAAATTGATTGACAGCTCTCCTTGTAGGCATGCTAGTAACAATAAAGTCTCAAAGTTCAACATCAAAGAGATCCCAGCTTACTTTTCAACTGACTTACACATCAAAGAGCAAGAACGAGACAAAAGAAACTGTATTGAGATCCATGACTGCTTTATAGCTAGATCCCCATGGAATCATAGACAACTCCTTTTATAAATGCAAAATAATTTTTGCCCATCATCTTCACTGCATAAATGACCAGCAGCAGGAAAATGGAGTAAACCATAACTGCCATGGCTCACTAGTAAATTTTTATTTGATTAAGAAAAACAGAAATACTTGATTTTCTTGTATTTCTCTATGGCATTGCCAATTATAACTTAAGTTAATGCAATATAGGGAGAAATTCACCTAGAAAATGTGTTTATGTGGAAAGCACATTGGATATAAGTGGATTTTTCCTAGTTGTACTTGTTTTCCTAGGTTTCCAGAGTATGGAAATTGAGCTTGTTGTTCGTTTGTTTTTTTCCTCCACCCCTCTTCCCCTTTGTGGGTGGACTTTTGCTGAATCAGACTTAACAGGTGTGTGGGTGCATGGGAAAGAAGTTTAGACATGCTGTACCAGCTCCTCATTTAATCACTATCTCAGCTCTGATCCTCATTGTAAGTATTTCAGTGCCACGTGTGGAACAGAATGATTGTCTTATGGTTTGGGCTTTCTTGTTTCTTCCTTGGTGTTAAGATAATGAATAATGTAAACCAAATGAGTGTGATAGGTACTTTGAAATAGTCTACTGTTGTTTTTGTGTATCAACATTTGGCATTTGAAGTTCTCTGTAGTATACCCTTGAATAGGTGTGATTTTCTATGAAATTATTAATAAATGCAAAGCTAATGTTTAGTGATGTTGGAGAGACCTAATAAATAGTCATAGTATTCCTTAATAGGTGAGATATTAAAGGGTAGTTAGAAGCAAACATTTTTGAAAAGGGACGACAGGGTCAATGTAGAAAACAGAACAGGTGGGGGAGCAGGATAGGGTGAAGGGAAATATAGTTAGTTTTTTCACAATATAACTACTGTGGAAATGATTTGGGTAACTACACATGTACAGCCTATATTGAATTGCTTATTTTCCCAGTGGGTTGGGCAAGGAGGGAAGAAGGGAAAAAATCTGGAACACAAAATTTTAAAAATAGATGTTTAAAAAAATTGTGTTCACATGCAACTGGGAAATAAGATATACAGGAACAGGGGTATAGAAATCCATCTTGCCCTACTAGAAAGTTAGGGGGGTTATAGGGGAGGATATAAGAGAGAACAGATTGGGGTAAAGGGTATTCATTAGGCTGTTATTTTGGGTGGGGGGTAGGGGAAAGACCGGGAGAAAAAAATGTAACTCAAAATCTTGTGGAAATGAATGTTGAAAACTAAAAATAAATTTTAAAAATAGTTATGTAGATTATCTAAAATAAAATGCACTTAAATGTTTAAAAAATAGATGGAATATTATCCTTAAGGCAGCATTTTAATAAACAAAGTAAGAAAATTAACTGTTTGAAACTTAACTTTTGGAGTTTATGTAGACATCACAGATGGGAAATCATGAGATGTCTTTGAGGGTGATTAATTTATGTGTAACTAAATTAGGGCACACAATTATTTTTCAAGGTCATTTATTCTAAGGACTATCATAACCCCAAAAGAAAAGGATGCATTTGAAAGGACAAGGGCAAGATTGTCTTTGGAGAGGCAGCTGATGATGATAATAAAGAATTTTGCTTAGCACAGTGCCTAGAATCTGGTATGCTCTTAATAAAAGTGGATTGATTGATTGATTGATTAAGGAAGGTTGATTGTAAGGTAATTGATTTTTTAAGCCCTAGGGACTGTCTTAAGATCATCTACTGAGTTGTAGAGAAGTTACAATGTGAGTTAGTTCCAACTAACTCACAGGCCCTTGAAATATTAAAATATATCTATGTTATTCATCCATTTTCCCAATAGCTTTTTAGAGTATATTTCTGAGGAAAGAACAAATGATGGTTAAATCAACAAAGTATTAAACTGCAATTAATTTTCTCTTTCCTAAAAAAACTTAATTTATACTGAACTACCACTACAGAATTCCCCCTTTTGTGGGGGTGGAAGAGTGGGGAGACAGGAATAAATTTAATCTTCTTTTCTTCAGTCACCTGAGGGCACAAATACTGAGCAGATTACTAAGGTGTTTAGATTTATCCAGGCACCTGTTCTATATGGGTTACTCTGGGGAAGTGTTCAGAAGGCTTATTTGATTTTGTAACAATATATAAAGTAACAACAGAAGAAAGAAAACACCAATAGCCAAATCAATCAAATTATCCATAATTTATATGCCAAATTGAAAAGCTTAAAAAAAAAGACGACAGGTGAGAGCGCCATGGAATGGCTTGAAAGAGACTTCCTGTGTGAGAGAGCCACAGAATGCCCTAGCAGAGACTTCGTCTGGGTGAGAGCTCCTTAGGATAGCTTAGCAGAGACTTGCTCTGTAAGAGTCTATCCCATATCTTTCAATAAACTTTACTTTTTCTTTGGCTAAAAAAAAAAAACAACATTCTGAAGGAGGAGACTATTCATTTTCTTTCATTTCTCTCAATCTTTACAGGGAGTAGATTTTTGAGGACTGGACTATTGTTGCTGGTATATTTTTGAGGATTTTTTCCCTTTTCTTTGTAGAGCCTAGAGTTTAATATCAAAGCATGGTTTACAAAGGCTTTGTGATTTGGTCAGGAATCTTCTACAAATAGTTTTTTCTATCCTTTCTTGATCAAAAGAGCAGTAGGCCAAGCCGACAGGAAAGAATCCCCTCTGGTGATGATTTCTATCCTATAAAAAAAATATCCTACAGAGTAGCAGAATTTCTAGAACTGTCCCATTTCCTTTTTCAGGTTAAAACTATTACCAGTAATCAATCAATCAACAAGCATTTATTATGCACCTACTATGTGCCAAGCAATAATAGTGACTGGGAGAAATTTTTATTGCGTGTTAAATAGATCCACTAACTCTAGAAGATCTATGCCCTTTAATTTGGTTTGTATTACCTTCCATAACCCAGAGTCACAGAGAGGGAGATGACCCTAAGCATACCTCTCCTTGACCCTAGATTGGAACTTCAACAAATAATAATAAAGGCCTAATATGGATAAGAAGGGTTAAATGCCAAGGGCTAGATTTCTTAGGCCATTCATTTTATGCCATCTGTTGGACACACTCACTTCTTTTATAATCATTAAGTGTATTAAAGGTCTATTCCTTCCTGTATTCAAGGTCATTATGAAAAATAACTTGTGGTTAGGAAACATGGTCTAAGACTATCAGTAATGATCACTTTCCTTGGCATTCAGCATTCCGGCATTTAGGTCTTCTTTCATTACAAGTCCTTTTCAAATATCAACATCAGCTGAGAAGAAAAACTTTGGGCCATAATTTACTTCTTCTGTCCTGTTGAAATGCATAATTGAGCAAACCTAGTTTACCAGGACCTTTTACCCCCAGTTCTTACAACAAATAAGGAAATCATTGTGTCTAGAATCAGTCAGTCAGGTCATATCCTGGGGCATCTCATTCCTAACACTTTTTTATTAACTAATCAAAAATATATTGAAAGAAATAATTTGTAAATAGTACTTTTTGATGATAGAAAACCAAACAAGTAAACAAGATAGCCATAAGCCCTATCTCATTTCTTCAGTAGATACAACAATTGTGACTTTGGGCAAGAATGAAATCTCAAAGTTCCAGAATTCCCATGATGCCAGGAAATTAGAATTCAGGGAGGCAAGCAATTTGGTGTTTTGGAAAGACTGCTGAATGTGGATTCAGGAAACCTGGCTTTTAACCTGTACTTAGTCTTTTAGAAGCTTTGAGATATTGACTGAGTCAGGAAGCTAGGTTGGAAAGTGGCTAGAGTTTCAAAGCTGGAGGCAAAAAGAACTGAATTCATGCCCTGTCTCTGCTCTCCATCAGCTGTAGGGCCCTCTGAGCCAATTACTTCACTTTTCTTGGTCTCAGTTTCCTCATCTATAAAATAAGGGTAGAGAGGGGCAGCTAGGTGGCGCAGTGAATAGAGTACTGGCCCTGGAGTCAGGAGGACCTGAGTTCAAAAGCAGCCTCAGACACTTGACGCAAAAACGAGCTATGTGATCCTGGGCAAGTCACTTAACCCCAGTTACCCTGCAAAAAAAGAAAAAAGAAAAAAATGAGGGTAAAGATATTGTAAGAATCAAATGAGATAATATATTCAAAAGCACTTCACAAACCTTAGAGAGGTATTAGCATGGTCCAGTCACTTAGTTTCCCCGTCTGTAAACTGGAGATCAAACTACTATTTATTTCCTCACCTAGCAAGGTTATTGTGAAGATCAAATAAGATGGTATAGATGTTAAATGATCATCAAATTTAATTTTAAAACTGCCCATATATAATGCTGAGGCTCACTATGAATTCATCATATTTCTTTTAGATGATTAGATAAATTTTTAAAATCCTGCTTTATAAAGAGTGAATATTCATCTTGCTAGGCACACAGACACTCCCTCCCCTTCACTTGCTGTAAATTTAAAATTTAAAAATATTTTTAGGAGTACGAAATTTAAAGCTTCAAAACAGAACTGAAAGAAAGCTGTATTTTGCAAATGTAAGCAGAGGAAGTGAGAAAACTTCCCAGCACATTGGATAGACTCCTTGTGGTGAATTTATGGGAAGACATGCACAAGACATGTTTGAGCAGGGATGGACTGATTGTGGTCCAAATCATGGGAAGAAACACACATATTGATGAAATTATAGATCCATCTGAGTAAATCAACCAAAGAGACTTCAGTTCTTTTGGTAGTTGGGAGTAGAACGTCAGTGCATGGAGAATGCATGCTTTTCTGTAAAATCGTCCCTGAAGATGACATTGAAAAACAGTTGAACTCAATTAATTGCAATGACCAATTTTGGTCCAAGAGAACAGATGATAAGCACATATTGCCTACTTTGCATGGAATTATGGGTGGAGCATGCTGCATACTCTATAAGCTCCTTGAAGGAGCAGGGTCTTTTTTTTTCATTCTTGGCTTTGTACATACAGAAAATTCCAACACAATGTCTTAAAGGTAGCAGGTACTTAATAAAATATTTGATAAATTGAATTACATAACTAACGTACATATTTTTTCATAAAACATTCATTTTCTGTTGTTTGTTATTAGGAGGGCTATCACAAGCTATACAATTTTTTATCTGAAGTCAAGTTCTTTTAGAACTTAAGTAATAATGCTTTTGGACCCAAAAGAGAATCTTAACTTTGCTCCCTCCTCCCAATCCCAAACAACCACACTGTCCAGTATTTAAAATATTCTTCAGAGGTTTTACAAATCATTTACTTCATTTTACCATTGTAAAAATATTTACCTTTGAAATTAATTCCTTTACACTATTACTACAATGTCAACAAAACCCAGTCGTTTATAATGATTGCTTCCTTACTTGCTTGAGCAAATTATGGCGTTTTGTTTGCCTAAATTCAGATGAGCAGTATTTTTTTACTTATCTAATTATTTTTATTTATCTGATCATCTAAATAAGGTATGATGAAGTCAAAGTAAGTCTCAACATTATGCATAGGTAGGTTTTAAGGGAAAGTAGAATAGCGTCAAGAAAAATTTGAATCCTTTTACAATGGTAGGAAATACTTCTGAAATCCAAGCCCAGCCTTTTTACTTGACAGAGGAAGAAATTGAGGCCCAGAGACATACTGATTTGCCAAAGGGTGGTAGGGATAATAAGTAATCAGAGTTGGTAGTTGAGTTCATGCTTTCTCATTACAAATCTGTTGGACTTTTTGTTCTACTGTGCTGCTTTGTCCTCTTCAGAACTTAACTGTCCCATGTTTATGTGTAAGGACTGTGTAGAGGATAGAATTGACATTCCTTTTTTTCTCTTTTCAGTCTATCTCTAAACACAGAAAAATTAATTGTTCAAAATTCACATTGTTCAGAAGGCATCATGGGCTCGCGCTACCTATAGGTAACTGTTGTATAGTGAAAACAGCCTTACCCTTTAGTTAATCAGTCAGTAAATATTAAGGATCTACTATGTGTTAAACGCTGTGCTAATAAGCACTGAGGGTATAAAGAAAGACAAAAAACAGCCTCTGCTCTCAAGGATCCCACAGTCTCATTGGGAAGAGAACATGTGAACAGTTGTGTACAGGCAAGCTATACTCATGTTAAAATGGAGGCAATCAGCAAAGAAAAGGCACTGGCAATGGGGGTGGGGAGGAGGATTTAGGAAGGTTTCTGGTAAAAGATGGGATTTTTCCTGGGACTTGCAGTAATCGGGGAACTGGAAGGCAGAAACTAGGAGGGAGAAAAATCCAAGCAAGGAGAATAAATAGCTAGAGTCAGGATGAAAAGGATCAACAAGTAAGACAAGTGTTGCTGGATCATAGTACCCTGAGGGGAAGTATGGTGTAAGAAGACTGGAAGGGTTGATGGGGCAGGTTTTGGAGGGCTTTAAACACCATACAGAGGATTTTATATTTGATCCTGGAGTTCATAGGAAGCCATTAGAGTTTATTGAATGTTTGGGAGGGAGACATAGGGAAGAGATGATGTGGCATCTTGCTTTCACAAAAGAGATAAATACTTTATTTTTCTGTTTTCTGTGATCTTGTCAATAATGGGTTTGAGGGGATTTTTTGCTTGTTTCTTGTTTTTACTATTTTATGTTCAAATCTCTCACTCAGATATGGAGTGTGTGGTGTAAGATGTGGGTCTAAATCAATTTCCCACCAGGTCAGTAACCATTTTCCCAAATACATTTGTTAAGTGAATTCTTTCTCCAATTTTTAAAATTTTCAGTAGGCCGATTGAGCCATAATTTTTGTTTTGTACGCATTTTGTTGACTCTTTCTCCTGATACTACTCCTGCTGTGTCCCTTTCTTTGTGTCTTGATATCATAACTGCTTTGTAATGTTTTAAAGTCTGGGGTTGTAAGACCACCTTCATTAGTTGGATTTTTTCTCTAGTGTGACCAAGGGCTAAGGTTTTAATGTAGGATAATGACTTAATGTGTTTCCTATAACATATTTGCATTTTAAATGAGTGCTTTAATTCACAAAGGAGTAGTTAAAATAGAATCTTGTGCCTTTCACAGCTTGAGCCAAAAGATATTTTAGGGGAAGGTAAGAACAAGCTTACTTCTACTAACTGTTGGTCCAAGTATGTATGCGTGTCCCCCACACACACATTCATGCCCACATACACATTCATACACAGGAAGCAAGAGAAAACCACTGTCATCCCAGTTACTCAAGCTCACAATCATGATGTCATCTCAGACTCCTTACTCTTTATTCCCAATCCCCCATATCCATTCTGTTGCAAAGACTTGTCAAATCTACCATCATTATCACATTTCCTATATATGCCCCCTTCTCTGCTTTGACCCTATAACTACCTGAGTGCAAGCCCTCATCACCTCCTACTTGGACATTGCAGTAGCCTTCTGGATGATCTCCCTGTCTCAAGATTCCCTATTTCCATCTCTCTTCTACTCAGTTGTCAGATTCTCCTTCCTTAAGCACAGATCTAATCATATCATCTCCCCATTCAATAAACTCCAATGTTTATAAATCCTCTGGCTTTTAAAGTCCTTCCTAAATTGTGACATTCCTATCTTTCCAGTCTTCTCAGACGCTCCATCACCCATGTGGGGGCATTTTATTGGCCATCCCACATGCCTAGAATGGTTTCACTCCTAATCTACACCTCCTAGATTTCCTGACTTCCTTCAAGTACCAGCTAAAACTTCTCTAAGAAGTCTTTCCCAATCCCAATTAATTCCAGTACCTTCCCTTTGCTGATTATTTCCCATTTGTCCTGTATGTACCTTGTTCATACGTAGTTGTTTGCATGTTGACTTCCCCATTAGACTGTGAGCTCCTTGAGAACAAGAACTCTTTTTTGCCTTTCTTTGTGTCCCAGGAACATAGTGGGCACTCAATAAATGCTTATTGACTGATCAGATGACTAAATTATAAATGGTTAGGAGCCCTTTCTGAAATTTTAATTAGGTACCACATACTTTGACATACTATAGGATTTGGAGGTGAATACTTATTTACCATTACTATATAATTATTTCTGTGGGTTACCATTTACTTTACCTTATTTACCATTACTTCCTTCATACTGTTTTCAAATTGGTATTCCCATGCATAGATCTGATCAGGTCACTCCCCTACTGAAAAACAAAGTCATCAATGACTCTTGCTGTATCTAGAATGAATTACAAAATTCTTAGCCCAATAAGATTCTCAGTAAACTGGTTCTTATGTGTCCCTTGTACCCTCATAGTTTATATGACATGAAGTTGGGGGAATTTACTCCTTCTCTGATTCAGTCAGGCCGTCTGGTTAGTTGTTCTTTGTATGTCCTGCCCTATTTTCCACTCCGTGCCATTGCACAGAAATATGCCATGCATTGTTTGGTTGTTTTTCTTTGCTTTTTTTTTTTGCTTTTTTTTTGGAGGGCAGTTGGGGTTAAGTGACTTGCCCAAGGTCACACGGCTAGTTTTTGTGTTAAGTGTCTGAGGCCGGATTTGAACTCAGGTCCTCCTGACTCCAGGGTTGGTGCTCTATTCACTGTGCCACCTAGCCGCCCTGTTTGGTTGTTTTTCAGTCATGTCTAACTGTTCTTGATCCCATTTGGTATTTTCTTGGTAGAAATATCAGAGTGTTTTACCATTTCCTCCTCTAGCTCATTTTTACAGATAAGGAAACTAAGGCAAATGGGGTTAAGTGACTTGCCCACAATCACACAGCTAGTAAATATCTAAGACCAACTTGGAATTCACAAAGATGAATCTTCCAGACTTCAGGCCTGACCCTCTATCTACTGTGCCAGTATACTCTCTCATTAAGTAAACATTATGGAATTCATAGATTTCTTCCACATAGGGCCTTTCTTTCCCTCTCTTCTCCCAGCAGTTGATCATCTTTCCTTCATGAAATTACTTTGTATTCCTTTGGCTGGACCTATCTGTGTATGTATTGTAATTTTCCTTCCTGTCCCCCAGCCCCATTAGAATATAAGGATTTAAGGTCCTCAAAGACAGAGATGAACTCATTTTCACCTGCATCTCATTTACCTTGCACAGTAAGTACTTATAAATGTTTGTTGACACTTTAGAGATGGAGACCAATACCTTCTTTTTGCATATGAAACTGAAGGGTAGCAAGGGGAAGTGATTTTCCTTAAGTTTCCCAGGTAGTAAGAACCAGCCACAAGATTCCATCTGAAGACAGGCTTTTGCCACTAGGCCATGTTACCTACCTCAGAATCATTAATAATAACCAGTTTTTATATACAGGAGTGCCTTTTTTCATAATCATATTGGCAAGAGCAAGGGTGTTTTTTTTTAATGTGAGAAAGAGTCATTATTTGGAGGTGTTTGGTTTTATATTGTCCTTTGTAGAATGTTGACACGAATGAAGCATCCTACCACCAGAATCCTTTTTGCACTTTGCTCATTCCAAACCAAATCAGTGACTTCACTGTGATGCTGCCATGATGAATGAGGCAGTGGTGTTTGGCTTATGCTGCCAGGAGAAGGGAAAACAAGTTTTTCTAGTACCATATACCATTCAATCACAGTTCTCACAGAAGGACAGAGGAGTGCCTCTTTGATACTGAAACCCTGTGGTCCTGTTGGTGCTACAAGCGAACATTTAAATTAAAGGCTGTAGTCAGCTTTCAAGTATTGACTATTGAGGCAAAAAGCTGAACCCACATTCATGCATTTACTCAAGCTTGTTAAAATAAAAATATGCTCTCAGCTGGGCTAATGTCACAGCTAGTATAATTATTATATTGAAGAGTGCCGTTTGAATTTGAGTTGGTGTAGCATGCATTTATTTAAAGATAGGGTTGGTAATTTAATTTGCTTTAGTAAGTACTTATACTTCCCAGACTGAGAGGTAAATATTATTCACTGCTCTCTATTGGTTGTGGTGGCATTTTTTTTTCTATCTGTTAGTGGTAAACCAAATCATTTGTTAAATTTTAGCCAGGTCAAAACCTTTGTGAATTTAGGATCTAAGCTCCTCGAGGGCAGGGACTATTTTCCTTTTTGTCTTCACATATCCAGTATCTCTAGCATAGAATCTGGCATCAAGTAAGCACTTATTAAATGTTTATTAGTTGAAGGACTAATAGAAAAAACTCAGGTGCTATACTTTCTGACCTACTGATAACCAGAATGTTCTCCTTGCCTTCAAAAGCTTCCAGCTTACTTGGATACCTTTAGGTTCTGTATCCCCACACCCTTTTTAAAGCTAGGTTTTCCAGAATTATTACTTTGATGAATCCATGATTTTATCAATTTGGGTACACCCACCAGTGACATATCCCCCAACGTGTCTATCTAGTCATATGCTGTGTATTTCTTACTCTTATTTCTCTATAAATTCTTCAAAGATGATCCATTGAAAGAATTCTCTCAAAAATCATTTTTAAACATATACAGAATGTTGTGAAATTTTATAAAACAGCTATAGAAATATAAGGTAGTATTGTGGCAACTTCAGCCAGATGTATTTACTGTGCTCTCCATTTTTTTAGGCTTGGATCCATCAGAAACAATTTTATTTCATAATAATCTATATTCAAGCCATTTCTAGCTTGGAGAGAGATATGCAGACTGGCATAGTACCCTAGTCTTTTCTAATATGACTGGTATAGAACACTCTCTGATCTTTTGCCCCAAGATTTCAGGTTGCATTTATAGGAATCCACAGGAAAAAAAAATTCACAACATAACAATACAGGATTGAGTTAGCATTCCAGAATGTTTTGAGTATCAAGATACTCTCTCATTCCTTCTGGACTATTCCTTTAACGGCAGGAAATAAACAAAGGGATTTCCTTCCACTGATACCTTAATTCTTTCTCTATAAAGAAGGATGTGTTAACCCACTAGCCATTTCATGACTAGTAGCAGAAGTTAATTGCCCTTAGAATCCATAATCAGATCACTTCTAAGTTGGGAAGGCAATGATGTAAATGAGACGATAGTAGATTTTGGGGAAGAGT
This sequence comes from Pseudocheirus occidentalis, assembly GCA_028646575.1. NCBI lineage: Eukaryota > Metazoa > Chordata > Mammalia > Diprotodontia > Pseudocheiridae > Pseudocheirus > Pseudocheirus occidentalis. The sequence continues at coordinate 115,079,090 of CM053598.1, read as the reverse complement.
TTCAATACAACCATTAAACCATTTCCTTAAGAAAACCCTTTTTGTCCAAAGGGTTTTTCCAAGGATTTTGGACAGGGCTTTAGAGGAAAGTATGATTTAGTAATATTTCTTTTAAAAAAATATTTGCCAACATATTATTTATTAACATAGTTTTCTTTTTAATTTTTGAGTTCTAAATTCTCTCCCTTTCTCCTATCACCTCACACAACCACTAAGAAGGTAAGCATTTGTACATGTAAAATCATGCAAAACATTTCCATGTTAGTCACATTTCAAAAAAAAGCAAGAAAAATAAAATTCATCAGTTATCTCTCAGGAGGTAGGTAGCATTTTTTCATCAAGAACCCTTTGCTATTTTATTGATCAGAGTAGCTATGTCTTTCACAGTTGATCACCATTACAGCATTGTTGTTAGTGTGTGCAATGATGTCCCAATACTCATTTCCCTTTGTATCTGTTTATATAGATCTTGCCATGTTGTTGCTGTTTTTTTCTGAAACCACCTCCCTCATCATTTCTCACAGCCACAGTCCTCGGTCACAATCACATGCCACAACCTGTTCAGTCATTTCCCAACTCATGAGCATCTCTTCAATTTCCAATTCTTTGCCAACATAGAAAGAGCTGCTATAGGTATTTTAGTACATATAGGTCCTTTTCCTTTCTCTCTTATCTCTTTGGGATTCACACCTAGTAGTAGTATTGCTGAGTATGTATAATTTTATCACTCTTTGTACCTAGTTACAAATTGTTCTCCAGAAAGACTGGATCAGTTCACTACTCAACCAACAATTCATTAGTATATCTGTTCTTTCCTCATCCCCTCCAGCGTTTGTCATTTCTGATAAGTGTGCGGTGGTACCTCAGAGTTGTTTTAATTTGCTATTTTCTAATCAATAGTGATTTAGAGCATTTTTTCATATGACTATATAGCTTTGATTTCTTCTTGTGAAACCTGCCTATTTATATCTTTTGACCATTAATCAATTGAGAAATTACTCTTATTTTTATAAATTTGACTCAGTTCTATACTCAGTATATATTTGAGAAATAAGGTCTTTATCAGAGAAACTTGCTTTAAGAATTTTGATATTATTTCATGTCTTATAGTACCTTTCATCAAAATGTAGTTTCCCTGATTCTTCCTCTTAATTCTATTTTTGCTTTTGCTTTGTCTGAGATCATGATTGCTGCTCCTGCTTTTTTTTACTGTAACTGAAGTATATTAGATTCTGCTCCCATCCTTTATTTTAACTCTGTGTGTGTCTTTCTAATTTAAGTGTATCTCTTACAAACAACATATAGTTGGATTCTGATTTCTAATCATCTACTATCCACTTCTGTTCTATGGATGAGCTCATTCCATTCACATACGTAGTTATGATTATGTTTTTCCCTCCATCTCATTTTCTTCTGTTTCTTTTCTCTTTACTCCTATCCCTTCTCAAAAGTCTATTTTGCCTCTAACCATGCCTACCTTAATCTGCCCTCCTTTTTTTTTAATCATCCCTTCCCTTTCTCTTAACCCTTTCTCCTCCTATTTCCCTTTGTGGTGACTTACATTTCTACACACACCTGAGTATATTCTTCACTCTTTGAACCAATTCCAATGAAAATGAGGTTTATGCATTGCCTACCACCCCTTAATTTTCCTCTCCATTATAAAAGCTCTTCCTTGCATACCTGTTTTATGTGAGAAAATTTTCCTCATCCTACCTTTCCCTTCCCCCTTCTCCCAGTGCATCACTCTTTCTCACCCTGCCTTTTTTTGGGAAATTATTCTAACATAATCATCTCACATCCATGCCTTCTGTCTATGTAAACTCTTTTTTAACTGTCTTGGTAAGGATAAACTTACATGTATCATCTTCCTATATAGGAATGTAAACAGTTTAATTTTATTGAGACCCTTATGATTATTCTTTCATGTTTGCCTTTTTATGCTTCTCTTGAGTCTTGTATTTGAAAGTTACGTTTTCTATTCAGCTCTGGTCTTTTCATCAGGAATACTTGAAAGTCCTCTGTTTCATTAAATGTTCATTTTTTCCCCTGAAGGATTATACTTTGGTTTTGCTGGATAGGTTATTCTTGGTTGTAATCCTAGCTCCTTTGCCTTCTAGAATATCATATTCCAAGTCTTCTACTCATTTAATAAGGAAGCCACTAAATCTTGTGTGATTCTGACTGTGGCTCCGCAATATCTGAATTGTTCTTTTTGACTGATTGTAATATTTTCTCATTGTCCCAGAAGCTCTGGAATCTGACTTTAATATAATATAGTTTTCATTTTGGGATGTCTTTCAGGAGGTGATTAGTGGATTCTTTCCACTTCTCTTTTATCTCCTTTATGGCATCAAGGCAGTTTTCCTTTATTTACTTGAAATTAGATGTCTAGATTCTTCCATTGATTATGGCTTTTGGATAATCCAATAAGTCTTAGATTATCTGTCCTGGATCATCTCTTTTCCGGGTCAGTTGTTTTTCCAGTGAGGAATTTTACACTTTCTCTTTTTTTCCATTCTTTTGACTCTGTTTTATTGTTTCTGAATGAATCATGGAGTCAATAGCTTCTACTTGCCCAATTCTAATTTTTAAGGAACTTTTTTCTTCAATGAGATTCTGTACCTCTTTTTTCATTTGATCAATTCTATTTTTTAAGGAGTTCTTTCCTTTGGTGAATTTATGTGCCTCTTTGCCATTAGGTCAATTCTGGGTTGTTCTTAGTTTTGTTTGTTTTGGGGTTTTTTTCCAAGATAGTTAAGGTTAAGTGATTTGCCCAGGATCATACAACTAGTAAGTGTCAAATGTCTGAGGCCAGATTTTTTTTTTGCTTTTTTTTGGAGGGCAGTTGGGGTTAAGTGACTTGCCCAAGGTCACACGGCTAGTTTTTTGTGTTAAGTGTCCGAGGCCAGATTTGAACTCAGGTACTCCTGACTCCAGGGCTGGTGCTCTATTCACTGCACCACCTAGCCGCCCTGTGAGGCCAGATTTAAACTCATGTCTTCCTGACTTCAGGGCTGGTGCTCTATCTACTGTGCTACCTAACTGCCCCAATTCTGGTTTTTTTTTTAAGTTGTTATGTTCTTCAGTATTTTTGTTCCTCTTTTACCAAACTTTTCATAATTTGCTTACATCACTCATTTCTTTTCCCGATTTTTCCTCTGCCACTCTCATCTCTTTCCTTAATTCTTCCAGGAATTCTTGTTGGACTTGTGTCCAATTAGCATTTTTCTTTGAGGCTTTTGTTTTTGCTGTTTTTACATCATACTCTTCTTCTGAGTTTATGTCTTGGTCTTGCCCCACCACTATTGTAGATTTTTATGGTCAAATTGTTTTTGTTGTTATTGTTTACTCATTTTTTCCAGCCTTTTTTAAAATTTTGAACTTTTTGTTAAAGTTGGGCTGTGCTCAAGGACGGGAATAAGGAGGTACTGTCTCAAGTTTCAGATTTTTTCATGCTACTGTTTTCAGAGCTGCTTCTGGAGGTCTGCAAATTTTTAGTGCTTCCAAGGTGGTGTGATGTGGGGAGAAGCTTGGCCACTGCTTCACTGCTCTGTACTCTGATCTTTACCCAAGAAGGTCCCCAGGGCCCCTGTAGCCACAAGTGCAAGCATTTCTCTTTGCCTTGGAACTGAGACCAGGACCCCTGCACTCCCTTGTGACTGACCACTGGCACTCCTCTCTGCCCTGGAACTGTAGCCTAAAACTGCATATGGGCAATAGAATTGCCAACCAGTGCCAACAAAGGGTCCTCTGTAAGCTCTTTTTGACCAGTTGTCTGGTCAAACCCTTACCGTCTTTGAGTTAAGAGCTCCTGAAGTTGCTACTACATGCCTTGTGTGTGGGTTCAGGACAGGTCTCCACCTTGGTATCACAAACTCCTCCTACTAATCTCTGAAGTTTTCTTAGACTGGAAAAAAAAATGTCTCACCCTGACCTTCTGTTGGCTCTGTTGCACCAAAATTATATTTGAGTCATTATCTCAAAATCCTTTGGAGGGGATTGGGAATGTTCACCTGGCTTGCCTTTAATATACCATCTTGGCTTTGTCCCCTGCAATTTCTTGATATTTCTAAAAATTAAAAGGGAGATTTTAATATGTTTCCATTGTGGGGTAAAATCAAAAAAATTATTTTGCCCAGTAAATTGCCTGTCTTTCCTCCCACCTCTTTGTACTCTCTAAATTAGTAGTTTTCTGACTTTTTGTTGTCATTATTTCTCAGGCTCTAGAATCCATATCTTTAGTGTAGTGTTGTTGATATGTATAGTAAAATCAACATAGCACTGTGATTTTACTGCAAAAGTGAGCAGGCAGCCAGGCAGTCCCTGTGGTTGCTACCACTTGCACCATAATTTACTTTGTGTATCAAAGAAGCAAACTTCTATTTAGTAGCAATTCCATAGACAATTCCTGAGCATTTAAATGTAATGGAATTGTAGCTGAAATGAGTGTTATTTAGCCCATTTGAAGTTTTTACTAACTAGTCCAGCCATACATAAGAAATAACTAAAATATTTATGTTCTTAGGCAAAAAAAGCTCATGCTAGGTAGGAATTAAAATGCCAAAGAATATCTAAAAAAATCTCTTGATGGTTCCTCGAATTAATCTGTTCTCAATATATAGAGAAATGAAAAAAGAAATACTTTAAATATACACTTACCACAAATATAGGATATATTGAGAAAGCCAAGCCACTTCAAAAATGTATCCTTGTTTGCAAAAGCCCTGTGAGGCAGAGCTACTTTTTTTCTCCACCTAAAATAACAGTAACAGCAAATAACACTCTTGATAATACAGAGGACAAAATTTCCATAATGTGTTCACTTAAGTAATTTTGACAGTAATAGCCTAACAGCAGGGGAATTAAATAAGAAAACAGTCTTATGTTTTCTACTCAAAATTGAGGGAGTATAATCAAAACATCATATCCAAGGCATAGAGAGAAGGATTTTTTAGTTATATGATAATTTTAGTTATCTGGTAATTGTATCATTGTGTTCTTTCTCATTGAAAGTATTCTAGGTCCTTTACCCCCAGAGTATAAGTCAGAAAGCATTTATGAAGTGCTTGCTACAGGCCACAATGAGTGAAGTGCTAGGGATACAGAAAAAGGGCAAAAATATTTCCTGCCCTCAAGGAGCTTACAATCTAATGGGGATTAGAGAGAGCAAGCAAAGAAAAAAGGACAAACAGAATATAGACTAGACAAATCAGGGATAATCTCAGAGGGAAGGGACCAAGATTAAGGAAGACTAGGAAAAGGTTCTCCTTGTAGCAAGGACTTTAGCCTGAGATTTAAAGGAAGCCAACAGGCATAGATGAAAAGGAGACAATCCTAGGCAAAGCCCCATGAGAATTCACTGAGTTAGGAGATAGAGTATTTTGTGTAAGGAACAGCAAGGAGATCAGTCCTTGGGCAAAGTTACCCCCAACCTTCTCTTTTACCTCTGGATTATTCATCCTCGCTCTTAAAATGGACTTTAATGGTGTTACTATTTTTTAAAAGTCTTTATTTTTGGTAAGTTGGTTGACTGAATTCTATTATAAATAGTGTGTGTGGGTGTCTGTAATAAATTCTCATTTATCTTATGATAAATTGGATAGAATACACTCTCACTGGTTCTTTCAAGAGGTAGATTACACAGTCATCTTTATGAGTCCATTCATTGTAGATGATTAGATTCCAAATGCCAGAAAAAGGGTGTGTTCAAATATACTTACCACAGAGACCTCTTTTTTTTTTTGGAGAGGGAAGGCAGGGCAACTGGAGTTAAGTGACTTGCCCAAGGTCACATGGCTAGTAAGTGTTAAGTGTCTGAGGCTGGATTTGAACTCAGATCCTCCTGACTCCAGGGCTACTGCTACATTCATTGTGCCACCTAGCGGCCCCAACCTCTTTATTTTTTTATGATGACATCTTCAACCTGTATTTTTCATTTCTAAAATACCATGAAAAGTACCATAATGCTTTTTTGCTATAAAAACCAGTCCTCAAAATTAAACATGTTAGAGTTGAATCAGTTAACTATATAACCTACTTCTTGGCCTTATGTAACTGTATGTAAAAACAAATATACTAATTTCATAAAAACATACTGATTTTTAAACCATACCCTTTATTTAAAAATAATGCTTGGATTGATATATGTTGAAGTTCTCTAAAAGGTCCAACTTTGTTACTCAGTTAAGTCAGAAAGAAGTATGTTAAATATTCCCTAGAGCTGGAACTGCCCTATTCTTACACGTGCAATTGACCCTCTGCTTTTTTTCTCTCCCTTCCCATCTGCAGTTGGTAGCTATATCACTCCCTTCCCATTTATCATCCCATTTCTGATCCATTCTGTGTCTCCTTATATCTGATGCTTCTGCTTTTTCTAGGGGCATCCCCAACACTACATGATTTAATCTTTTAAAATCTTTTAAAACCTTGTGTTTTATGTTTGTGTTGTAAAAGCATTTGTGTCTTGTGGATACTTAACCTGTGATACTGTGACTACATGTCTAATATGCATACTCATCTTTTTCTTCTGCCCATCCTGTGGATAAATTCTCCCAAGTAAACTGAAACAAATGCTTTAAGAGGGGGAATAAGCAGAGAAGAAATCAGATTTTTTAGTAGCATCACTAAAAAAAGGGGAAAAAAATGTCAACTTTTGAGTGAGTGGAGCAAGCGAGACTTCCTATTAATTATTAGAAATAGCGTTAAAATAAGTACAGTTTACACTTAATTATATGAACCCTTATGCTTATGCCTAGATTATAAATTCCTATTCTTTGAACTTGAGGTGGATTTTGAACTAGGTTCTCCATAATTATAATAATCACATGTTTTATTTATATACAGTCGTGCTATATAGACATTAACCAATTAATTCTAGATCAAACTGCCTAATAGACTTTCATTGGTACCCCCTTTTTAGTGTGCCTGTGTGCGTTAATTATAGACTTGTGGTAATAACTTTGCTATCTAAATGCTTTCTTAACAATCTACTAATATCAAGTGACCAAAAAAAACTATGGCAGAATTTGCTTCTGGTTTTAAGCTAATGGATAAACTTTATACGTCTGTCAAATCCCTGGCTTGATGCCAGGTTCAAAGCATTTTTCTGAAGTGTTTTGAGAGGTTGCTTTGAAGGGGATGTGTTAGCTTTTAAATTCCTCACTTCATATCATATCATAATTAGCTATTTTTTAAAGAAGAGTATCTGAGTATGTTTCAGCCATGCAAATTGAGGGTTTAAAGCTTAGTTTATGGTATGGAGCAATGATTACAGTGTGTCATTGTTGTGCTTTGAGATATTACTGTCAATACAATTGATAACCAATACTGTATTCCTTTAAATTCATTTTAATAATTGATTTTAATAAAATCTGATCTACGGTTCTTATAACTGAAGGAGAGTTGGAATCACTTGAGTGTAGACTCAAAATTGAATTAAAGTAATCATAATAAAATTTCAAGAGATGTACAGGGTGTCCCTGTTTTGTGTATATATGTTTGGATATATAAAGGAGGGAATGGAATGGGGCTTGTTTATACACGTATGTGTATGTGTGCATGTTTTATTCTAATGCCTCATTTGTGTGTGCATTTATAAATGGGGAGACCTTGCAGCTATCTTGCTGTACCTTCATAGTTCACAGATTGGGAAATACTGGATTAAGTGATCAGGTGATCTCTAAACTCTCAACATACTGTGATACTCTTCTCAAATACAATGTACAAAGTAGTCTCTGACATTCACTGTCAGAATCCTAGGCTTTTTGTTTACAAGGACTAGAATATCTTAGATACTCTTTCTGGAACGTTTGGATTTGCCATTAAAGAAAGTAAGTACTTTACTGTAGTGTTTTGTTAACCTTAGATTATGGTGTTGATCTTAAAGATATAAAGTATATAACAGTGAAGTACAGTTGGGCTATTAACATACTGAGTTTTAGTTTGGATATTGAGAAGGTCCTGAAATTGTGTAATTACTAACTCTTTTATATTGTTTTATTTATTTCTTTTATATTAAGAAAGTAAGTAGGTGGCATTAATTCTTCTGATTTTTCAAGATTTGAATTTGGAGATTAAAATGAAAGTTAATATATTAGACATAACTTGTTATAGAAGACTACAATTATCAGTTTCATGGTTCAGTTTGTTACATTGCTATTAAAAATAAAGTTGCCAATTAACCCATAGAAATGAGGATTTTTCACAGAAACTGTTTGCTAGCCATATTTTTGTACCTTTATTTCAAAATCAAGTGTTATTGTTCATAAAGATAGCCAGGTAAAAGACTGTGGATAATTCAGTGCAGTTCCTCAGAAAAGCATCATACAGAATTCTCCTACACCTATACTATTGGATAAAACTTCTTCCTTTGTTTAATTTAAAGCAATAGTTTTGTTGATTACAAAATCTATGCAGTGTACTCCACTGTGCCCCAGAGAAGAAAAAGTTCCTATGTAAACATCCTGCTCTTATAGTCTGGGGGGTGGGAGAAAATGGAGAACTATGACATACCAAGAATGATAACACCAAAATTTAGAGAATTAAAAATAAAGAGTTGTGGCTTCAAGGTAATGAATTGAAATGCTGTTGAATTTTTTTCTTTACATATTTCTCATCATTAAATAACATAGTTCTATAATTCTTCACCATTTAAAAAAGACAAATTTAAACCTCCCCATGTTTTTTTTTTTGCTTTTTTTTTTGGAGGGCAGTTGGGGTTAAGTGACTTGCCCAAGGTCACACAGCTAGTTTTTTGTGTTAAGTGTCTGAGGCCGGATTTGAATTCAGGTACTCCTGACTCCAGGGCCGGTGCTCTATTCACTGCGCCACCTAGCCGCCCCTACAACCTCCCCATGTTTTGAAACTGATTTCTGAAACAGGAGAACTCAGTGAAGATAAGCAACGTTAGAAAAGTATTGTGCCTTTCCTTCATCTATTCATTTGTAAAGCACCTACAATGTGCCAGGCACTGTGCTAAGTGCAAGGGATACAAAACAGGGCAAAAGATGATTCCTGCCCTCAAGGTGTCTACAATCTATTAGGAGAGACATCATACAAATACATACAAAGCAAGCTGTGTATGAGATAAATAGGAAAAATTATAAGAGAGAAAGCCCTGGAACTAAGAGAGGTTAGTGAAGGCTTCCTGTAGAAAATAGGATTTTAGTTGGGACTTAAATGAATCCATGGAGGTCAGTAGTTAGAGTAGAGCATTCCAGGTAGAGAGTCAACCAAAGAAAATTCCCGTGGCTGAGAGATGGAGTGTCTTATTCTTGGAACAATAAGGAAGCCAGTGATACTGCATTGAATAGTGTGTATTGAAGAATAAGGTATAAGAAAACTGGAAATGCAGGAATGGGATAGGTTATGAAGGGCTTTGAATGCCAAACAGAACATTTAGAAATTTTTCCTGGAGGCAACAGGAAGTCACTGGAGTCTGTTGAATAGGAGGGTAATATGATAAGACTTGTATTTTAGGAAAAAATCACTCTGGTCACTGAATAGAGGATGGATTGGAATGGGGAGGGGATGGGAGAGAAGCAGACCCACCTGTAAGCTATTGTAGTAATCAAGGTGTAAGGTGATGAGGGCCTGTACTAGCGTGGTGGCAGTGTCAAAGGAGAGAATTCAAGAGATGTTGTAAAAGAGAAATTGGAAGACCTTGGCAACAGCTTCAATTGGGGGGAGATAATAAGGAATCCCAGATGACTCCTAGGCTGCAAGCCTGAAAGACTATGAGGATGGTGTTTCTCTGTACAGTATTAGGGAAGGATACGGAGGAGCTTTAAGGGGGAGAAATAATGAATGAGTTCTCTTTTTGACAAATTGAGTTTCAATTACCTATTGGACAAAAATAAAATTAAGTATTAAACATGAGATAAATGTTAAAAGTATGATTGGGGCAAGTTGACCTTAGGAATTCTCATGTGAACTTGACTATTTTTAACAAGCAGCTCTTAACATTTATTTTTAAAGTGGATAGGGGCTGGAACTCTGATTTCATTGGTAAACTTCCAGAGAAGGAAATGTCCCATATTAATGTAGTTTGGTGGCTTCCCTACAACTTAGCGTCTTAGAGAGTTGCTTGAAAGGTTAAGGGAATTGGCCAGGGTCATACAGTCAGTGTGTCAGAGGAGAGACTGGAACCCAAGGGTCTTCCCAGTTCCAAAGACTGCTCTCTATCCAGAATGTCACACTTTGTTCTTGTTGTTCAGTTGTTTCAATCATGTCTGACTCTTCATGACCCTTTGGGGGGTTTTCTTGGCAAAATGGTTTACCATTTCCTTCTCTAGCTCATTTTACAGATGAGGAAACTGAGGCAAATAAGGTTAAGGTACTTTCCCAGGGTCATATAACTAGTAAGTGCTGGAGGCCACCTAGTTGCCCTGTTTGTCACATCGCCTCCCCATAAAATAGGTGTGACCTTTTAACATATTACCGAACTACAGTTAAAATTATTTGGAATCAAATTCTGTTTAAGAAGGTGATGAATCAGTAAAGCTCAGTGGAAAATTGCAGTTTGTTCTTGGTATCATGGAACACTTTGGAAAACTGCTTTATACACGAATATCAGTGAATGTAGCAAAAGATATTTTTTTCTTCCTAGATCTATGATTTCATCAGTATAAGGACCTCCCAGTGAGGAGATGTCTTTTTCAAAGAAAATTGCCACAGTTCAGTGCACCAATGTATTATCTAGGCTCTTACATCTGTCAGAAATGAAACTTGAACCCAAGTCTTTGTGACTCAGATGCCAGAATGTTGTTCACTTTTGCTGTGCCATGTTGCTTCTTTTATGGAACATCGGAATGAACTTAAACACCAATTCAAATAATTTGTATACCTTTTATCATAAATCATATTTCATTCTCAAAACTAAAACAACTTCAGTCAGCTCTGATTGCCTATAGTGAAAGCATTTAGGACAGGGATTTACTAAGACTTTTTATTTTTGAATATGAAGTTTTAATCAGTGGATTTACCTTGCAGGAGCAACTAGGTGGGACAATGGGTAGAATACTCAACTCAAAGTCAGGAAGAGCTCCAAGTTCAGATTCAGCTTCAGACATTTATTAGCTCTGTGACCCTGGAGCAAGTCACTTACCCTCTGGCTGTCTCAGTTTTCTCAAATGTTAAATGGGTTTGAGCACAGTGCCTATCATATTGTTGGTTGATTCATTGATAATACCACTTACTATTATTAATACTAGTTATTGTGCGGATCAAATGAGATTTTATTTGTAAAACACTCAGCATAGTGCCAGGCACATAGTAAGAGCTATATAAAGTAAGTTATTATTCTTAGTCATCATAATCTCTCATTTTTCATAAATTTTTCATTACTTATAAATGTCTATTTTATAAATTATATTTATATTAGAAATTAATATAGTCATTTCTAATCATTTAATTCTGATTATAAGACACTTCTATTGCACCCCAAGAGAATATGTCTTTTAGGTAAGACAGACTTGACAAATAGTGAAACTGAAGCTAGAATTTGCTGTTTTATGCCTCCCACCTAGAAATTTGTAGCAGTCAAATCTTTGATTATTTAAACTCAAGTGGAACTGGCCTTGTCTTTCATTACATAATAGTACAAAGTAAGTTACTAAGTTAGCTAAAACAGAATGTTCACTCTCCTATCCCTTCCTGGCACGTAACCACTACCCCAGTTGGTGAAATTCTTTTGCTGTTCCTAAATGAAGGCCACATGTGTCATTTTACACATCCTTTTTTTCTCTCGATAAAAGTGTCACTCTCCATTTCCACAAATCACTGTAACAATTGTGTAATTGTTTGACCTTCTTCAAGAATGTGGGTGATGTTGAAAATGACTGTAGGAAAAAATGCCAACCGCTCTGCCCACATGGAAGCTAGAAGCAGGAGGAATGAAGCAATCGATTGAAAACAAGATGGTGGAGTGTTCTTGGTTTCTTGAAGAATAGCCATCCAAAAACAGGAGGAAAGTTTCTCCCATCTTAGTGAAAACAGGAAAGGGGATGATGCCGTACAGTGATGGCCACTTCTCTCAAATGCTTGTTTAATGATTGATTTGAAATAGAGATTAGATCACTGAGGGGTAAGTGTTAAAAACAAAGTTTTTGAACACCTTTTGAACAGTCACTGGCTGACCCTATGCAAAGAGATGAAAATAGAAAGTCTGTACCCCTAGAATTTACTGTCTAGTTAGTAGGGGTGACAAAAAATGTACAATTTGAAAACAACATCAGTTACCAAAGCAGCACACTAGTAAGTCTTAAATAATATGGTACAAATGGAACTACTAAGGGGATTATAGGCATAACTTGGAAAACTTCTTGTGTTTAGAATGAAGCCACAGAGGGGATTGCAGACCTAGGAAATGCTAGAGGGAATGGGGGGAGGAGGGTGGAAGGGAGGATTATTCTTTGGTTGCACTTCCACATGCCTTTTTGTATAATAATAATTCATTTTTTATGCTGTTCTTGACCTACGTTAGCTCATGGATCCCCTCCACCACTCTGTGGGGTGTAGGTGTAGTAAGCTTTTGTATAGACAACAAACAGGGCCCAGGCTCAGAGAGGTTAAGGGAAAGAGCCAAGATGAGAAGAGCCAGGTCTTAAGACTCCAAATCCACTGTTCTTTTCACAGCTGCCTCTGCAAGTGATATTTGGTCCTAGCTTTGCTAGGGGATAAAGAACAGTCAAAGGCTATGTGCAAGGCCAAGTGGAAATTGGAGACCCAGCAATCTGGCTGATTTAAGCAGAAAAGTTACTTTTGCCTGAAATGTCCAGACAGGTGCTCCATTTTTGCACTTGAATTATTGGGGTCATTGCCTTAAGACTCCTCTTCACTCTATGTGTGGACATGTGGCCAGAATAGGAAATAAAATTTTATCCGAGGTTGGGGAGGACAATTTAAATTCATATTTGTTCCAAGCATCAATTTTCTTCCTTTTACTTATGAAATTCTTTACTACACCCTTAGTTATGTGAATAGATTTGGCTTTATGTTTTCATTCTAGAAGGGGTATGGAATGCAGAGTTGCTCATCTGTTAATCCTTAGCAATATAGCAATTATGGATAAGTTGAAATGAAGAAACAAGCTATGATGGGTCTCATTTTTCCAAACTGTCATCAGAAATTCTAGTCACTCAAAGCAAAAAAAGGTTTCTCTTTCTCTCTTCTTGTCCTCAGCTCCCCTCTCCTCTGTCAACCCCTCCTTTACTGGAAAGTGGAAGTACCTACCCTTTCATGCATGAAGGAACAAGGAAATACATTCATATCAGTATCTGTTTATCGTACAAGAAAAAGTAGGAAATAGGTCAGCAAAGCTAGGTGACCAGTTAAGGATGGGAATTTTGAGATGTATAAGCAATGGTCCATAACCACTACCCAAATTTGTTAATGAGTAAATCTAAAGGAAAGCCAGGAAATGGAAACCCATTACTCCAGAAGAGGAGAGGAGTGGGGAATTAGATTATCTCTTCTCTTTCAAAATAACTGCTTCTTGAGAAAGGCAAAAAAAAAACCCTTAAAAGTGTTTTTTCCCCTCAGTTCTTGACTGTTTTTCTTGGAAAATGAGTAGTAAAAATTTGCAGGAAGCACAAGTGTTTCCTGGCTACCTGTGGATACCAAGACAATTTGATTCCACTTTATTGGCTCCATTCTGCTTTAATGTAGCACCATCATGCAATCACTTCTTGTTTCAAACAGTAACCTAATACCAAACAGAATTTTAACACTGCCACTAATTCTTTTGAACAAGGCAGTGTTGGCAATTATGAAATAGGGTACATGTTGGCAAGAGCTTTCAGAATAATTATAGGCTTCCTAAAGTAGTACAGTATGAATAATTGCAGGTTTAAAAGTGTTATTGTGAGCAGCATTTTATACTCAAATTTTGATTTGCTCCTTAAAACCAAAGTATGTAAAGAATGCCCATCCACTCCCTCTGTGTGGTCTTAGAAGTTATGGAAAATATTTCTTTTCCATTACACTCATCCCTTAGCATGAATCTATAGGGCATGTCTAGATTGTAGTAAATAATAGTAAAAGGAATATATTTAATAAATGGGAATGAATGAGGTAAAGAAACATCCCCAGCTCTAACTGCCTGTTGTGCTCCAGGGGCATTGACAGGCACTCAAGTGTCCTGGTATTGAAAGATGTTAAAAATTGAAAGATTATATTTACTTGGCAAGTTCTAGGAGATTATCACCTCAGCTTTGGCTTGTGATTGTGTGGGCACAGGGTACAAAAGACAGAGAAACAGGAAGCTCTCTGAGATTCTTTTGCTTATAAATAGACACAAAGATTTATTTTTTTTCCCTGTGAGAATTTTCATTTTTATCCTGTAGAGTATTAAAGGATTGTAAGGACATCAGAAAAGTATACATCTTGGGGAGGGTTGAGAAAAATAAAACATTTAATGGTGCTTTTTTACTCTTCCCACCCCTCCGGCTAGTTAATAAACACTAAATAAAGAGACGGCTGCCGTTATTAAGCTGGTTGTACCCTTTGTCATTTTGTCTATTGATTCTAGAGGTCACTAACAGCCTGGGATTTTTTGGGAATTTTTGTATCCTAAAAGTTATTCACCAACTACAGTTAGTGTTCTGTGTTTTTTGTGCCGTTTCTCCACACACAAACTCCTTCAAGTCATCTTTTCCATAATTGCTCAGTGCTGGCTTTAGTATTTAAATTAGAGTCCTAATGGGTCATTAGTCCTATAATTAATCCCAGCTATTTTTAAATGGTGCCTTGGTTATTAACTTGCTATCTTTTTGGAGATTTCATAGAACAGATCTACCAAGGCATTGGAGCACTGTTCTTTCGGTTTGATCTTGTTGATTTCTTTTAAGGAAAAAAACAAACATGATATTGTTGTAACTTTTCTTAATTTAAGTGACATTACTGCTTTATATAGGAAGACCTAAATGTTAGTTCTGAACAAGACCAAGTTCTGAACATGTACTAAACTACTCTTTAAGTCAATCACTCAACAAGACTTATTAAGTGCCACCTGGGTACCAGGACCTCTACTAGGCAATGGGGATAAAAATGGGGATAAATAAAACTATTCTTATTCACAAAGAGCTTATATAACAGTGAGAAAGACAAAATGTGTGTGTTTGTGTGTGCATATTATAGAGTGAGGCACACACACTTATACAAAATATAAAGAAGATAAATGCAAGGTAGTTTGGGAGGAAAAGCATCAGCAGTTAAGGAAGTCAGAAAAGGCTTGCTGTAACTTGAGTTGTCTTGAACGAAGAGAGTGCTTCTATGAGGAAAGAATAACCAAAGAAACAGGCTGGAGATAGAGTGTTGGGTGTGAAGAGTAGAGAGAAAACCAATTTGGATGCACAGCCAAGTGCTAGAGGGAAAACAGTGTACAATGGAGCTGCAAAGGTAAGGTTGGGGCTAGTTGGTAGAGTTTTACAAGCTAAATGGGCAAATACATATATAATCTTAGAGGCGATAGGGGCTACTAGAGTTTGTGGAGAGGAGAGACATGGTCATAAGGAAAATCACTTTGCAAGTAGTGTAAAGGATAGACTTGAATAAGAAGGGATGAGGCAGGGAGACTAATTAGCAGGCCAGTGGCTTGCTAATTAGTAGCTAATCCATGTGAAAACTGGTCATTTTGTAGTCCGCACATCCTATTTTTTTTCTTGAATTTACTCTCAACAAAAATGTCACCAATTCACAATATTTTAGAACTGACGGTGACCTTAGAGATCATGTTTCATTTTATAAATGCCTAGTCTAGCACTCCTGCTGTCCTACTGTGCATCCTGCTATAACTTTGAGTTGTTCCTTTGTACCCTTATACCACAGTCTTAGCACAAATAAGAACTAAGGCAAAGCAAATGAGCGTCCTGGCAAAGGTTTGAAAAATGAAACCTCCTGCATTTGAAAATTTAAGCCTCTTGGGTTTTAGTGTCTATTAGAAACTTTGAGCCTGTGTGACTACTGTAAAATAAATGTGTGAATGCCGTGTGAAGACTTTTTCCTGGCATCTGAAATATATGCATTTTAAAACTGTAATAGTAAAGTATTTTTTGTACTCCCCCTCTAAACCTATATTATTAGTGATACATTTTAATTTCAGTTCTGTAACTTACCTTCTATATTGGATGGAAACAATGAGTTCTTTTTTGAGCGTCCCATAGGTAGGTCTTAAGAGGAAATTAAATTTTGTCCTGAAATGATACAGATAAGAAAGGATAGAAGCTAGTGACGATGGTAGCAAGATTATATCATGCTTTGCCTGCCTTCTGACCCCAAGAAAAAATGATTAACGTATCTATGAAGATTTAACTGGGTTTGGGTTTTTTTTTAATCCCCCTCAAATTTTACCAGTATGGTCATTCTCCTTCCCTTGAACCAGATACCATCTCCTCTATGATTTATGAGGCAATGTTCAAAAGTTGCTATGACAATATGTGTGTGCATGTGTATATGTTTGTATGTATATTATCCTGTGGCTGGTTCATTGATGATCCTCTTTGACCTAAGCTAGCTGGAAAACAGACATGCAGTCCATTACAGGCCATCCTTACTCAGACTTTGGAAGTTATGCTTGGTTGTCATAGCCTCTAAGAACCCAGAGTGACTTCCACATCCAGATGAGGCATCAGAAAAGGGCCTTAATGCAGCACCCACACTCCAGATGCCTTCCCCAGGGAGACCCATTTCCCAAAGCCCGTCTTCCTATACTGTGGCATTATGATACTTTCCTGATTTTTGAAGGTTTCTTGGTAAGTGATTATCTAGCCTCCTGGCCCCATTAAATATATAAATCTTACATTGAAGGTTCACATATCTAGAACTGGAAGGAACCTCAGAAGTGATTGAGTCCAGCATCTTTGTTTTATAGATAAGGAAAATAAGGCCCACATCATTTCAAGGTCAGGTTCATTCTTTCTTCCTTCCTTCCTTTAATTCTGTTCTTCCTTCCTTTCACTTTTGTTCTTCCTTCCCTTCTTTCTTCCTTTCTTCCTTCCTTCCTTTCTCTTTCGTTCTTCCTTTCTTCCTTCCTTTCTCTTTTGTTCTTTCTTCCTTCTTTTTTGTTTTCCCCCATTCCCCAAGGATTATTTGGTTAAAATGTTGGTAAGAAATATGCATACTCAAGGAAAACAAATTCACAAATTGACCAGGACTGTAAACTTACATATTGCTGTGTTACTTGAGCCCATCAAAGCGCTTTCAGGAAGTGGGAAGCATAATTCATCAGCTCTCTGGGATGATCCAACCCCTTCATTTTAGAGATGAGGAAAGTGAGACAAAAGAAGTTGAAGGCCTTGCTGAAGATGATAAAGCTACTAATTATGTGAGGCAGGATTGGAATTCAGATCTTGACTCGTTTAGACCCTGGGCTTCCACTGAACCATTCCCCCTCCCTAGGTGTTCACCTGCTTTGCTAGACCTTGCTGCTGTTCTAGATCTAAGTGAAGAAAGGACAGGGCCATGATGTAAAAAGGAAACATAAATACAATGAGATCTCATGGAAACCTTTGATGATATTAGAAGAAAGAAGTAAGAAATCTATAAAAATAACTGTACTGTCTTAAACTTGAGCATAACTGAAACTATACTTCTCTTATGCTGATCAAATAGATTGGAATTAAGAAACCTAGCATGGGTGGAACCAAATGAAAGCATCAAATTCAGTTGTGTTAAGTGATCAGCTTCTCCTTCCTCCATTTTATCTGTCATTTTACCCCATATTGAGGTCAGGGTGGTAAAGCGATTATGCAGTATACGTTTCCTTTTGCTTCAAAGGCCTAGGATCACAAAGATAACAGGCAGACCATTGAATCACTTATGCCAGTAATTTGCACATGCTTAAAATTAATATGCAGGCAGATTTGAAGTCTTAATCTACATAGAGACATTAACTGTTTCCTGCACCTACAACAAATCAGGCATAGTTATTATTTCATTGATTTTGCATTTGGAATACCATGAAATCTCCTTTACAGGGTCCTGGGAGGGAAAATTGTTTAATTTAATTGATAATCTTTCCTTATACTAAAAGGTATTTGTTGAAGGCTATTAAAAGAGAATCATCTACACAATATTTTCTATACAAATTAATTACTAGAAAGAGCTATAATCTCATCATTTTTAAAAGGCCTGTAGAATGCTTCCTTTGATTTCTGTTTGGTCTTGGTGTGCGTAGTGATTTGATGTAATCTCAAAGTTCTTTTTTCTTGACTATTTTATTTCATTATGAAGTATAAATATTGAATGTAGCCATACAGGGCTGTCCTAACCTTGATTATTTCAGAAACAGTCACATGAATGTGACTTTGCATTTGCTTGTCTCTTTTGAAGTTAGCTGCTCACATGACGTGACAACAGAGTCCATACAGGTTGTTTCAGCATTGGGCTGAATATTACAAGGCAAAATTTCATAATGATCAGTGTAAAGTCTTATACTTGGTTTCAAAAAGCTGACTTTACAAGTACAAGCTGTTTAAATATATTGGAAAAGATCTAAAGTTTAAATGGACTGCAAGTTCAGTGTCAGCTCAGCTTAGGAAGAACTTGGAACCAATGGAGAACATCAGAAGGAAGACAACCTGAATGGTAAAGGGTCTTGAGTAAATGACATTTGAGAATTTGCAGAAGGAACTAAAAATGTTGAACTGGGAAAGTAGACGACTTGAGAAAGGGGAAGGGAATAAGTATATAGCAACTGTTACTGCTCAGTCATTTTTCAGTTGTCTGAGTCTTCATGACCCCTCTTTTGGGGTTTTCTTAGCAAAAATACTGGAGTAGTTTGCCCTTTCCTTCTCCAGCTCATGAGGAAAGTGAAGCAAACAAGTTTAAGTGACTTCCACAGGGTCCCACAGCTAGTAAGTGTCTGAGGTCAGACTTTGACTCAGGAAGATAAGTCTTCCTGGCTCCAATCTGGTCCTCTATCCACTGCACCTCTTAGCTGCCCTTTAAATAGCAACTGCTGCATGCCAGATACTTTTACAAATATTGTCTCGTTTGCTCTTTGCAACAACTCTGGGAGGCAGGGGGATATCATTATCTGCATCTTATAGTTGGGGAAATTGAGGCAATCAGACATCAATAGACTTGCCCAGTGGCACGTAGCTGATGAGGATCTGAGGCTGGATTTGAGCTCAGGTCTTCCTGATTCTAGACCCGATACTTGATCTGCTGCACCACTAGCTTCAAGGGCTGCCGTGTGGAATAAGAATGAGAATGCTTGGAATACTAAGAGCAACAGGTGGGTGTTTCCACAAGGCAATTGGGTTTGATTTCAAGAAACACTGCTAATATTTAAAGTTATCCAGAAGTGAAATGGTCTATCTCAGGAGGTAGCAGGCCCTCCTTTAATGAAGGTCCTCAAGCAGAGAATTTATAACCATTTAGTTCTGTTCAAGTGGAAATTATTTTGAAGTATGAGTTGAAGTAGACAAGTAACTAAGATGCCTTCTAGCTCTAAAAATGTTGTTATCTGCTAACTCTGGGAGTATGAAAAAGTATCCAATTCAGCCTCATGGAAAGACTTGTCAAGTTTTTCCCACTAATATTTAATTGTTTTTGTACTTAAGTGGGATTAAGAATTAACTTATTGTTCATCTACGTCTGACTCTTCGTGACCCCTTTTGGGGTTTTCTTGGCAAAGATACTGGAGTGGTTAGCCGTTTCCTTCTCCAGCTCATTTTACAGATGAGGAAACTGAGGCAAACAGTTCAGTGACTTGCCCAGGGTCAAACTGTTAGCAACTGTCTGAGGCCAGATTTGAACTCAAGATGTCTTCCTGACTCCAGGCCTGGCACTCTATCTACTGTGCCACCTAGCTGGTCCATTAACATCCTCTAGTGATTGTTGCTGCTAGAAAATAGAAATTGAAGGTATCCTGTTCTTGAAAGAGAAAGCATAACAAGCCACTATAGATTTCTGTTACTCATTCAGAAAAGATGAATTATTTGGAGGTTTAATTTTTTTATGTATCCATACCCTAGGATGTAGTGTTTTGGCCTTAACACATACTTTATTCCACTCTTAGTCCATCTCTGATTTCTTGTTGTTGCAAGGCACCACTATTTGGGTTCTAGGAGGTTGTGCAAGTTCTAACGGGTTCCTCAAGCTAAAAAAGGTCTAGTTACAAAGTTATCTGTCTGCCTGAAGACCGGCTTAGCTAAATTCAGGGCTCATGACTAGGCTGACCACAGGATGGTGATTTTTTTTCAGCCACAATAATTCTTAAAGACCATGTACTAAATCACAGAGCTATTGCTGTCTGCATCAGTGGAAGGAGAATCATGCCAAGGAAATCACAGGCCCTGAAGTGTATACAGCTTAAATCAGTGTACTTCTCAGCTGGATTTCATGACTTAAACTACCCTTCCATTCTGGTTCCTTGAAAGAAAGCACATCAAGTATAAACAAACACATATTTTCACCATCCAGTGGTCAAGAACCACTTATATGTTTCTAAATAGAAGTTGAGCTGGGTTGCCCCAGTCCCGAACTTGCTGACTAGAAATAAATTAGAAACCATGGAAAATAGGATTCAGCATCTAGTGTACTATAACCTGGAGTTCTAAAATGATAGTTCATGAAAACACTAGTGGTCCTTCCAAAGTGCAAGCCACACAAAGATAAATGGTGGTCATTCTTTAAGCAATAGACAATGCTGTAGATTTGAATTTAGATTTTAAAACAGCTATTTTAAAATGTGGCCAAAGTAATTTGACTAGGGCAGACTAGAACAAGATCATCCCTCCCTTTCCCCATCCAGCCCCCCACCAGACACCTGACAGTGAAAGAGAGATAGTCATCAGAATAGGTGGACTACAAAAAGCTAATGATCAAGATATTTAGGAACTCATACTAAAGAAGGAATAAAAGGCTCAAACTGATAGATTATGCTTTTAGAGTAAACAGAGTTTCTAAAAATTCACTTATAGCTTTTTTCCCCTTTGTGCTTATGCCCATCTCAGTGGCATGGCACAAACCAATAATTCAGAGCTACTTTCTCATATGAAACTTTCATTCTATCTAAGGTATTCTGCTTATTTTAGCTCTCCATGTTTTTGGAGAGGAGGTTTTAAAGGTCATTTCCCTATTTTTTTTAGCTTAAACTTATTGACATCTCCTCTTTTTACATCAGCTTCATTTCCCATTTTATCCTTCCCCTTTTCCTACCCAAAGAGCCATCTCCTAAAATAATTAAAAAGGAAAAGAAGGAAAAAGAATAGCAGCTCAAAAAAACTAACAAACAAATCATCCACATGGGACAGTATTCAGTTTTCCACACCTACAGTTGTTTCTGATTTTGCTGCCACTGTTATTTGGGGTTTTTTTAATACTGATTATTTAAAAGTTTGCATTACTTCATAGGTCTTTCTAGGCTTCCCTCAATTCTTTACATTCATCCTTTTCTTAGGACCACAGTTCATCGGTCTAGAGCCTAAATCAACTTTAGAGGTTGTGGTGGGTTGAACATAGTGAGTGGTGTGCGGAAATTCCCTCCCCATAGAGATCAGCATCTTTTTTTGTTGTTGTTGTTTCTTGGTTTGTTGGGGGTTTTTTGCGATTTGTTCTCTTAAAGACTTGTCCAAAACATCTAAAGGTTAAATGTCTTCCCCAAGGTCATATAGCCAGTAATGTTAGCGGCAGGATTTGAACTCAGGCTTTCTGGCTTTAAAGCAAATTCACTCTATACTATCATGTTGCTTCTCATTTGTTTCAGCATAGTAATTAAATTACATTCATGTACCCCTGTTTTGCTAACCATTCCACTGTTGATGGTTTTAGGTCATCTTCTATATAATCTTTTGAGTATTATATTCTCAACCTAATGGACTGTATGTGTTATACAAACTTGTTGTGAATACTTGAGAGCTTTTTTTTTCCCTTTCCTGAAGCTCCTGTTGTCAAAATGGCCTCTTTAAACCTAACACATCAAGACTTTTCCAAATGCAAAAAAAAAGTACTTGCTTTTTTAATCAGTCACATTACTTTGAGCTAACACCAGCAAACCATAAGCTGCAGCATCCATACTTCCTGCCACCGAGATTGAAAGAATTCACTATAATTTAGAGCACTCATCAACAAGGAACAAATTCCTACTTGGCAATTACTGGCTTACTTCTGTGAATTCAGTCTTCCTTTTCATTTAAGAGCCTTATACATATGATTGCCTAGAATTAATTGCCCAAAGAATCCCTCTTGAAAAAGCAGTAGCCTAATGTATGATATGCCAGTGAGTGTGGAAATTCATGCTCTTTATGGGAGGAATGACTGTAGTCTTCATGGAGACAATGTTTTCGCATGAGTGACATTAATGATAACCAAGAGGCGATGCAGTGACTCAGTATTTTCCTTTCTTAAGAGCAACGAAACCACTGAGTCCTTTCAAGTCTCCCACTCTTGCTATGAAACCAGAAACCATGTTGATTATTACTTTCAGTAATAACCTATGGCCTAGCTGTAGGCTGCATTAAATTCTTCATCATATAATTTTCTAATTTAAATCTGTAGGTAGCATAATAAACAACTTCAGTTTGTTTCACAGCACAACATCTGAAAGCATATTTTGATGTATTGATTGTGCATCATGATATCAGAATTTGCCTCTATTTGGCAGATTTTAAGTCAGAACAGAATGTTATATTGTAAGTTTTTTTATTGTACAAGGTATAATTATAAGGTAATAATATTTTTTTAAACCAGAACTTACACATCCAACAGAGTCATCTTGGGAAACCATATACTTATTCCCATGAAGTTGCCACTTCTCAAAACATTTTTGTAACTTATGAAAAATCTTTATTAATGCTCTCTTTTTGACTGCCTTCTCTTTAAAAAAATTTTTTACTTTTAGTTTACAACATTCAGTTACACTGTCCCTTGAGTTTCGAATTTTCTCCCCATTTCCCTGTTCCCCCCCCAGCTCTCCCATGATGGCATGCAATCAAATATAGGATCTATAAACACCTTCACATTAAACATTAGTCAGGTTGTAAAGAAGGATTATAACCAATGGAGTGAACAATGAGAAAGAAGAAACAAAACAAAAAAGAGAGACAGCAAGTAGTTTGCTTCAATCTGCATTCAGACTCTGTAGCTCTTTCTCTGGGTGTGGATATCCCTCTCCATCATGAGTCTTTTGGAGTTGTCTTATAACCTTGCTTTGCTTAGAGGAGCCTGGTCTATCAAAATCAGTCGTCACACATACGATGCATCTGTAATTGTGTACAATTTTCTCCTGCTTCTGCTCTCCTCATTCAGCATCAGTTTATAGAAGTCTCTCCAGGTTGATTGCATTCTTTAGAGAACGCATATAGTGTTCAGTAGTTCTGGTGTTTGTACATTCCTTCTCCAGGAGAGCCTCTCAATATACAAGATATAATAGACGTTTATTTTATACTTTTCTTGATCTTACAAATTCTCTCATATCAGTCAGTCCTCCCAAGACCACTACATTTAAATCATAGTGTGTACAGGAAGCTGCAGTGAGGACAAGCAAAGAAGAAACTCTTGCCTAGGAGGAGAGCCAAATGATGACTTCGATTGACATAATCTGAAATGAATCACAGAAGAATCCTGACTTCAATCATTAGTTCATAAATAAGTAGTATAAAGCAGTTGGCATCTGTACAGTCTAACATATACCTCTGCAAGAGGCAAAAAAGACTTTCCGATTACAAGATGTGAAAATGTGGTTTGCATGCTTCTATGTAGAAAACCTCAATTAACAGTTAGACAAGATTTCACTGGGAGTTTTAATATAAATTTTGGCAATGACATTTATAACCTTAACCTTGTTAAATCTGAAATCATTATTTTTTTTAAATAAATATAACAAAGAGCCCTTAATTTGGTGTTTTTTAGAAGAAGAAAGGGACTTTTTAAAAATGATTATTCTAATTTTCTGTTGGGAAATTCATCCCACTTGTAAAGCGATTTACTTCTGAAGGCTTTTATAGCTTTCAGGTAGACATAGAAGAATTTAAATAAATGTTAATGCCACATGAAATACCCATAGGAAAAATTAAATTTGAATACAAGTCCTGAGATATCAAAGCCCATTCTAATCAAAGCCATTTTATTTGATTGCTCAAGTATTTATTAGAAATTGATCTGTATGTATGTTCAGATGGACCAGGTTGAATTTCTGTAGTATACAGAAAACTAATTCAGCAATTTCTTGAATCACCATTATGGTTATCTCCCCTCTCCCGGTGCCCTTTTTGGGGTTATAATTTATTAGTGAATAGGAAGCAGTTGCCATTTAAGAGGGAGACAAGAGGCAAAAGTGATGGCAGCAGCAAGTGATCTTTTCTGTAATCATGGCTCCTGATATGCAGTATTTGTCTAGCTGACCAGAAAACCAGTAATTATGGCCTTAGGCTGTCCAGATATAATCCAGATTCCATTCCTGGATTTCCTTCCTACTAGGGTAATGGGAACTTTATCTACCATCTCAAAAAATAAAAACCTCAAAACAATGAGGTTATTATCTTTCTAAATTATTTTTTTAGTGGTAAATAGGAAACCATGTTTTATGTATCCTTGTAGTACGCAAAAGTATCTAGCACAGTGACTTGCACATAGTAGATGTTCGGTAAATATCTGTTAAATTATTTTTAACTGACATGAGCCATGAAGTTTTCCTAAGATAGGACTTAAGGTTAAAAAATAAACAAAGGGACAGAAATTAGTAACAACTTACTTTTAGAACAATTTCTTGTGGAATTAATGTCTCATCTTCTTTTTCGCCTTTAAAGGCACAGAGGAATTTTAAAACTTGTTTTAAGTCTTTGTGGAGTTAGGAGCTGAGCATTCCTAAATTTGGAGGTGTATTTGATAATAATTCGTTCTAGTCCTTATGTCTTCTAATGTCTTCTAAATAGTAGGGTTTTATGTACTAATTGCTTAATTGATGAGGGCCTCTGTCAGTTTAAAGATATCTGTTAAATAATTTTTGTTAATAATGCATGTATTAAATGTGACCTTTGCTTATGTTGAAAGGAACTGTAGATGTTCTATGCATGAAGCTTCATGAAAAAGAACATTGGAAAGGATTTCTTCAAGATTGATAGTATTTGTATTTTCTAGCTAGTCTTCCTTAAAAAGTGCCTTTTAGTGAAATATAATTTGCCCTTCTGCAATACCAAATGTATAAAGTACATTGGAGGTTTCTAATTACCTCATATTACTACACTTGGTGTTTCTCCTTCCCCTTAGGATGAGTTGACCTGGATCAAAGCCTTACATACATTATAGGAATGCAGTAAATATTTGCTGATTGATATCCTTAAATTCTCTACAATATGAGCCAACAAATGCCCCAGAGCCAGAAGCAAAAAAGAACAGTAGTTTTCAAATTAAGAAAACAGGCATAATCTTTATTGCTCCCAAATCATCATAATAATATTTAGGGTTAATGCTATAAAATTTAATTTCGGTTCATGTTTCTATAAAATAATAACTATATATTCTAAATCTATAGATTTAGAACTGGATAGGACCTTAGGGACCATCTGGTCCAACACCCTCTTTGTTTTACTGATGAGACACTGGGGGGTTAAATGACCTGCTAAAAGGTCTAAACCTCCAGGGTTCTGTCCCAATTCCTTTGACTCCAAATCCAATGCTATTTTGAGAGTAAATTCGCATTATTTCCTAAATTCTGGTGTTCCTTCTCAAAGGTACTAATGTTTCTCACTGGAAGAATTAGGGGGAAAAAGCATTTTTGTTTTCAAAATACTTGGTGCTTTGACTATATTCTCTAATTGTTGTTGACTTAATCATTAGTTCTGTGGTAAGGCAATCAGTTCATCTTTAAATGATAAACTCAACTAGCTTATTCCAGGAACAGGAAACTAAAATACTCTGTCCTCTTCTGTGTAAATGCTGTTTTATTTTTGAATAAGAATGGTTCAGAGCAGATTCAGTTTATCCCTGTGAGATGTTGATGCATAATAAGGATTTCTGCCCTATTTGACTACTTTAATGTAGGTGTGATCAGATTTGGTCATAAAGTAATACTACTCTAGGATCCAGCCACAGTGTTTTCTTTGCTGCTTCTCATGTTCAACACATCCTCGTACCTGGAATCCTCTTCCTCTTCACCCTTTGAATACCAGATATTCTGACTTCCTTCAAAACTTAGCTCAAATCCTACCTTCTGCCAAAGCACTTTCTGGGTCCCTCCACCCTATGCCAGTTCCTTCTCTCTAAAATTACCTTCTATTTATATTGCAGATATCTGGTATATACATAGATATTTGCATGTTGTTTCCCTGGTAAGTAGGTGAATTCAGTTTCAAAAAATCAATTTTGCAAATACAAAATCAGGCAGGCTTGTAGAGAATAGTTCTTTGGAAAGACTTGGAGATGTTAGTGGTCTATAAGCCAAGAAAACTAATTAGCCTCAGACTGCATCAATAGAGGAATATTGTCCGGAATGAGGAAACTGATAGTCCCTCTGAAATTAGTGAGATCAGAATTAGAATGTTGTGTTTAATACTGGGTACCATATTTTAGGACAGAGACAGATTAACTAGAGAGCATCCAGAGGGGAATACACAGGAAAATGAAGGACCTTGAGATCCTGCTATGAGGGTCAGTTGAAGCAAGGAACTGTGGATGTTGAACTTGGGGGAGAGAAGGTATAGGAGGTTATGATCCCTGTCTTCAAGTGTTTGAGGAGACTGATGCTGAAAGAAGTTATTTTGTTTGATCTCCCCAACCTCACCCCAGAGAAGAATTAGGTCATTAGGAGAAGTGAGTAGGAAGTTGCAGTTGACTTCTCTTTGCAGAGATACAGCTTTCCAAGTTATGTTTCCCTGTAAATAATCACTTGTTGTTGTTGTTGTTGTTGTTGTTGTTGTGCAGTCATTTTTCTGTGATGTGTGACTCTTCTTGACCCTATTTGAGATTTTCTTGGCAAAGTGGTTTGCCATTTCCTTGTCTAGCTCATTTTACAGATGAAGAAACTGAGACAAACAGCTAGTAAGTGTCTGAGGCCAGATTTGACTCAGGAAGATGCATCTTCCTGACTCCAGACCTGGTGCTCTATCCACTGTGCCACCTACCTGCCCCAGTAAATAAACATGCAAGACTATTAAATTTTTCATGACCTTAATTGATTTCTCTTCTAAAATCCCTGATGTGCCCATTTAGAACCCAAAGTCTTTCTAATCTTATTGGAACTAGTACAATCTCACTCTATGTCAATACTTAAACTTTTACCTTTTCTCTATATGTTTCTTTCCCTATCATAACGGTTGCCAAAAAGAAAATTTAGGTGTAATATAAAGAAAACTTCCCAACAATTAAAGCAATTCAAAAATCAAATACGGTACCTTGGGAGGTATTGGGTTTCCTATCACTCAAGGTCTTCATACAAAGTCTGATCAACCTCTTATTAGCCATATTGTTAAAGCAATAATTATTTAATTGTGACTTGACCTTTTAGGTCTCCTTATATTCTGTGAATTAGAGTTGGGAGAGATCTTACTTTTTGGTTGTCCATCTAATTCATCAAACCCCCTCATTTTATAGATAAAGGAACTGAGGCTTTAAAAAAGAAAATGTCTTTGCTAAAATCATATTACGTATCAGGTAGCAGAGTCAGAATTTGCGGCTAGATTTCCTAACAACAAAATCCATTATTCTTCCCACCTTCCTGGCCCCTTGTGGCTATTTTCTTTTCCTCACCCTCAAAGAACTCTGAGACTGAAAGCACCCCAGATGAACAGACATTTTGCCCTGTAATACTGTAGCAACCCTCTTTTGACTGGATCTGAGATGGGGCATCCCAGATTACTATAAGAGCTTGAATTCTTCTTTCTGGAATGTGGCTCTCACAGCTACTCTCCATTTGCCAGATCCAGTTGAAGGCATCATTAATGAGATCAGGGAAGTGGCGACTGATGTCACAGGCCCAAGCAGCCCTGAAGTCATCTTGAAGGTTGTTGAATATATTCTTACTTAGGTAACCAGTGGTAATTCAGCAGCATTTGGTGACAAACACCTAAGTGTAGATGTTAGGTGTTGTCCTAAGTATAGGACATCTATATGTATAGAATCTATAAATATAGAATCTGTATGCACAGCTCTCTTATTCCTGGGTTTGTATTAATTTTTTACCTTAAAAAAAAGCATAGGCTCATAGAGTTTAGAGCTGAAAGGTGGAACCTATTAGGCCATCTAGTCCAATCTATATTTGTAGATGAAGACAATGAGGTCCAGTGAAATCACTTGTCCTATACAGGTAGGTAGTAACAGTGCCATGAATTTATAGGATGATAGATTTGGAATAGATTTGGAGCTGGAAGAGGCCATGAAGTCCAACCCCTTTCATTTAGAGATGACAAAACTAAAGCACAGAGAGACTAAGTGACTTGCTTGGATCTCACAGCTGGTAAAGCAGATGCTGGGTTGACTGAACAATAAAGTAAAAAGGGGGAGAAATGGAGAACAAGGCCATATTGGAACCAATTTGTGAGGTGTTTTAAATGATGTTCATGTTTACTTCTAGAGGTAATAGGGAGCCACTGGAGTTTGTTGAGCAAGGAAGTGACATGTTCAGACTCTTCCTTTGGGATAATCATTAGAGCAGTGGTTCTCAACCTTTGGGTTGCTATCTCTTTGGGTGTCAAACGACCCTTTCACAGGGATCACAAGGGTTGCCTAAGACCATCAGAAAACACATATTTCTGATAGTCTTAGGATCCAAAACACAGCTCCTCCATCTGTCTCCTGGCAGGTCTGCCCACACGCAGATATGCCCACATGTGAGTATTAAAGGGTAGTGGCATTAGGAAGGTTGAGAACCACTGCATTAGAGGATGGATTTATTTTTCTCCAGGTGGCACTTTGCTAGACTTTCTCTATAGTGGATGCAGAAGCATCTTCACCCTTGAATTTGTACTTTGGAAATGCCTTCTATCCCATGGCCACTCCCTCTGATTAGCTGGTTCTTTCCAGAGTGTCCATTTCACAGAGGTGACCCAGGCCAGCCTGCTCCAAGCTGCACTCCTGACTACCTCTAGCTATCTCTGTGTTGGTCTACATCTTCTCCCTCCTCCTCTGCCCCCTTTTCAGTGCCTTGGTAAGGTCCTGAAGGACAAGGCATGTCTTTCTGCTTGTCCTGGCATTCCTCAGCTTAGGGCCTGACACACAGTAAGTACTTATTAAATGTTTTGACTTGAACTAGCAGAGAGAGAACAATTAGACCAATTAGGAGGCAACTGCAGGAAGTCTAGGCAAGAAGCGAATGAGGGCTTAAGGTAAGGTGTTAAGTTTGTGAATAGAGAGAAGGGGGGAAGTGTGAATGAATTTGTGGAGGTAGAAATCGCCAGATTTGATAACTTATGAGGTGTGTGAGGTAAGGGAGACTGAAAAGTTGAGGATGACTCTGGGTTATTTTAAGGACAAGGGCAGGGTCCCCTCAACATTCATAGAGAAGTTTAGAAGAACAGTGTTTTAGTGGGAAGAAGCTGCTTTTGGATATGTTGAATATGTTGGATTTGAGATGCCTGCATTCCTTTCAGGAAGTTTTGTAGGTGATTGCTGATGAGGAATTGGAGATCAGGAGAGAAACTAGATCCAGATGTATAGATGTTGGAGCCTTTTGCATGCAGATAGTAATTGAACGCAGATAAGGTGATGAGGTGCCTGAAAGAGCATAAAGAGAGAAGGAAAAAGGGCCCAGAACAGAGCCTTGGCTTACAACCAGAGTTAGGGGATGGGACATGAATGATATGCATCAAAGTAGACTAAGAAGGAACAGTCAAACAGGAGAAGAATCAAGATAAAGCAGTGTTAATTAAAAAAAAACCAGGAGGTTTTCAGGAGGACAGGGCAGTTGATGAGCTGTGCCATATGTTGCAGAAAAGTCTAGGAGGATGAGAATTAAAATAAGGTCAATGGATCTGGTAATTAGGAGATCACTGGTAATTTTAGAAAATGCAGGTTCAGTTGAATGGTTCTAGACTTCAGATGAGAAGTATGAGGAGAGGAAGTGAATGCAGCATCTTTTTTTTAAAGTTTAGTTATGAAAGCAAGAAGATATAGAGGACAATAGCTTAAGGAGGTGCTGGGATCAAATGAAGGTTTTAAAAGGATGAATGAGACCAGGGCCTCTTTGTGGGAAACAAAATGAGTCAGAAGACAGAGAGACTGAGTATTGGACTATTGTAGACCATCCGAAGATTGGAAGACGGTTGGGTGATTGTGGAGGTATTCTGCCAGAGAAAAGAGAGATAAGGGTAAGCAATCAAAAGTGTAAGTAGAAAGGAATACTTTAGAGAAGAAAGGGGGCATGTCTTCATCAGAGATTTTAAAATGAGAGAATGGGTACCTTCCCCTTGTTAATTATTTCCTATTTATCCTGTAGATCACTTGTTTATTATATATTCCTTTGTTTTCCCCATTTGATTGTAAGCTCCTTGAAGGCAAGGACTGTCTTTTGTCTCTTTTTGTATCCCCACCACTTAGCACAGTGCCTAGAACATAGCAGGCTCTTAATAAATGTGTATTGATTTGATTTATTGACTAAGAAGAGGGAGTTCATTGCAAATGACCTGTTTTTTTTTCAATAAAGCAAGAGGTAGAATAATGGAAAAAAGGAAAAGAGAAGGTTTGGAAGATTCAATTTGGGCAACATGATGGAGAATCAGTTGGGCCCCCCCTAATCAAAAGACTTCATGCGCTAAGATGCTTATAATTCATTGTTTTGAAAAAATGATAAAAATGAAAATAGATTTGTGACATTCATGATCCTTTTATGGACACCACTATGTTGGTTCAGAACAATAGGAAAGTATTTGAGACCTTTGAGGAGAAAAAGAAAATGAAAACAACCTAAATATAGGGTGACTAATAAACTAAAATAAAAAGAAATAAATTACACAAATAAATGAAGAATAAAAATAAAAAATAAACTATTTCTGACTAAATAACTTAAAGTGGTTCATTTTGAAAAAAATTCTTTTGCTTCACATTCATACAATAATAACACTACTTTCCCTCTTGTTATAAAAAAGTATTATTTAAAATAATTTGCTTTGTTTTTAGTAAAGCTATAGTATTAAAATGTAAGCAGAGGTACAAGTAGATACATGTGAAGAGTTCCAACTTAACAGCCATCTGGATATGTATGCCAGGAGTAAAAATAAAGGGCAATTTAGTTAATTAAACTTTTATATGGAACCTTGGTAAGGACATTACAGTGTGTCCTCCCTCTTTAGAGAAAACGGCAACTGTGTATTTACAAATTGAAAGTCTAACAGTTTATTTGTTATACTTCTTTGTCACATCTTCTTCCCGACTGCAGTGACACCTGCTGGTTTCAAGACATTTTTATCTGTAAACAGCCTTTCATTTTCCTTTTCTTGTGTTAGATTCTGCTCACCATTAGTCATACAATCAAGGAATTTCAGAGGGAGAAGAGACCTTGAAACTCCATCTTCTGCCTTACTTGCTGCATTTTTATAAATGAGGAAACGGGCTAAGAGATTCGCCTCAAAATCACAAAGCTATTTCAGTGTAGTGAAACTGATCCTAGAACCTAGTTCTACTGATTCTTATAGTGCAGTGGTCTTTCTGCTTTCCCATGCTGCCACTCCAACCCCTAGCCCATCCTCACCCACCCTCTTTGTCCATGTCTTCTTATTACACTCAGAGAAACCAACCTCAATGCACTTGATAGCTAATGTGGATTGGATTCAGGAAGTGACTAATGTTATTCTAAAACACTGTAGTTTTCTTCTAAGTTGGAATAATTATGGTTTGACTTCTTATTGGAAGCATCCATCATAGAACCTGTCAAATCTCTTGTAGCCTGTATTAGAAAAAGAAATTAAACACCCTCTACTTTATTTCTGTGAATTCCATTCATTTCTGGCTATAATCACTTGTTGCATTCATCCTTCCTTAAGTTACAAAAACATGGAAATGTTCCAAGGTCTATGCCCAATCCCATTCTGGTGCTTAATTTTTAAAGTAATGAACATTAAATAATTAAATATATGTTAAGCATCAGTTTAGTTTCTAATCAAAATATAATCTGCAAATGAAACAAGATTAATAGGTATCTTGGGGAGGAGAGGGACAGGTGGTATCTGTAATATTTTTCTTGAATATGAATATCAGTATTAGTCTCTCACGAACAGAGATTATAGCCAGTGGGTGGTGTACAAAAGGAAAATGGCTAAAGATGACTCGTTAAGGAAGGAAATTTAATTGAGTAACTGTGCATTTAGGGAACTGTATTTTAATTTAGGCTTTAAAAGAAACACTGCATACCTGATATGCTCTTAGTCCCCATGTCTCCCATGCATGGTTTAGTTTAAAATTCTCACAGTAGCATTTGAGATTACACATTTAATGGAAGGCATTACAGTGAAGTTCAGAGTACCCATAGTGCACACCCATTAGTGGGAGAGTCAAGAAAAACTCATCTTGTTATATAGCTTTTCATTGTTCAGTTGTTTGCTATAGGGATTTCAAAAAATATGGTTTAATGATTCAGAATAAGCCTAATGAGTTTTAGGCCTAGCCAGATACTATATTAGTTGCTTAGATGTTGTAGGTTTGCAGTCCTGAAAATTAGAGAAAGAAGCAGTGAAGTGTGGTGGATGGACATCCTGCCTTGAATCAGACAAGGCGACTCAAGACTTCCCTCTGACACCTACCTACTAGCTATGGGAAACTGGCCCAGTCCTTTAACCTCTCAGAGTTCTAGGCAGTTGAGACTATGAAATCCAGAGAAGGTGCCAGTCTGCACTGTAGTATGAGTTTCCTCACCTGAGAGTTCCCTGTACCAGTGAAATTACAAGTGTAGTACCTAAACCTGTAAGGCAGTAGTACAGCATATTGGACTTAATCAGCGACTCTCTCCTTTTCCCTTCCTCCCTACCCCCAAGTGATGTGGATATAGTATCATTGTTTCTCATTCAAAGTTACATTCCTCCCACCCCATTCTCATTGCTTCTAGGCAAATGCTATCTTTATTATTTTTTTTTAATTAGCAAAGCAGGTGTTAGGCTGGAGTAAAAAGGTACTGGGAATCTTTGGTGTCATTTTTCTAACTAAAATCATCTGTTATCTTAGCTTCAGAACCGCTGGGTTAGGCTAGCCTGTTTCCCGTATATATACCTTCATGCAGAGTGTTATTATCACCAGGTAATTATCCCTTGATTTTTAGACTGAGTATCTTGGGGGATAATTTTTTAGTGTATGAAATTGGAATTATTTTGCAAGCTGTAGTCAACCGTAAAAGACAGATCTGCTTATTTGAAAAATAGGGAAGACTTACAAGATTATATTTGCATTTTTAAAAGTTTTATTCTATTGTGAAAAGTTGCCATGGAGTGATGAAAGTCTAATTCTGACCCCACTGTTCTTACCTACTGCAAGAAGAGAACTTAATATGAATGTAACGACTTAAGAAAAAGGAAATTAGCTGAGACTGATGGAATACAGTTGATCATTCCTAGAGATTAGACCAAATGTTGGGCCTCTGTATAGTACAATGTATGGTTCCTTCCACTAAAGGGACATTACATTAGAAAGTAAGAAAGATCTTAGGAAACCTCCCTACATATATCCTGGCCACGTAGTGAAAGGTAATAGATTCCATTCTCTTGGTGATGTGAAATATCAGATGACCAGATTTGGAGGACTCAAAAGAACATCTTATATTTTCTTCCCCTGATTCTGATTCTAGAGAGAATCTCCAAGAAGAAAAATTGAAGAGAATTATCTTGAGTATCTTAAGAGGATACTCCCCCATACAGAGTGTCCAAATCATCCAGTTAGCTTTGCTGTGCGTCTTGGTCAACAGTTAATGACGAATTATGCTTCTGAGATTTAAAACAAACACACAGAGACGTGATCAGTGCCAACTGACTCTAACTGCTGGAACAATACTGTATACAGTATGTGTTCTGCTAATGGTGGGTCAGTGGTGGGTCATTTGTTCATAAAAAGGACGGCACATTTATACTTGTTGAGTGGTTAGTTGATTTTTCTTGACAAAGTGGACTGCTACTTACTGGAAATTTTAGAATGAAGTATTTTGGAAAGAAGCTTGTCTTTCCTATTATGATATTCTCTTGCTTTAGCATGATAGTATTCATTCACCTGGACAAGCAAAGGCTTAGATGGTTCTAGAGAGAATTGAGAGCCAAAAATTATTTGAAAGGCCAAAGATTCCAAACTACTAAGACACTCAAGGTCATCCACTCTTGCTACTGCATGAAAAATCTCTCTCCTTTCATGGCTTCTTAGTGTAGCTATCCAGGGACAGAGGAGGCGTCCCAAATGTCCTCATTTGAGTTTGTTGGTAAAGTTACTTAGACTTCAAGGAGTGTGGGTCAGTTAGTTCTAAGTGAAATTTAATCTAGTAAAAGTAGTAACATATATTTTAGAGGACTAATAATTCGTTCCCATGGAAAGAACAACTGCTTATTCATAAAAAAAAAACAACTATGTAGCCACAAAAGATGTGTACAGCCAGCTTGCTTTTTCAGTGATTTGTTGTACAAAAATGCTCAGCCACTTCACCCTGTGAGATTCAAAGGCATCTTTTGACTATATGTTGCAAACTTTTGAGGATTTTTTTAATATACATAAAGTAGATAAGGAAAAATTTTAAGATTTTAGCTACTCAAAACTTCCCCATCTTAGACTAGGTTTGCAAATGCTACTTATTCGCACTTTTTTTCCTAAGCAAGCAACCCAACTTTAAAGATAAAATCATGATAACTAAATTACTTAATAATATTGTTATTAATAATATTATGTAAAAATTATCTTCCAAAATGTGACTTTAAACACTGAGAAAGAAAGCGGTGATATTTTAACATTTGAATGAAATCTTTCTTTACCAAATAGCCAATCAGATTAGAAGTAGTTTGAATGAAAGAAGGTTAGGTATATATGTAATGCCTGTATTTCACAATTGAAAAGAATTTATTTTCCATATGCTTTGTGCCTAGCAATGTGGCACCAGGTTCTTTTTTTATTATTTAAAAAAAATTTTAGTTTTCAACATTCACTTTTCTAAGATTTTGAGTTCCAATTTTTTTTCTCCCTTCACTCCCCCCTTCCCAAGACGGCATGCAATCTGACATAGACACCAAGTTCTTGATATAAAGAACAGACTTGAGTTTCCACTAACTGTTAGCTATCTTATGAACTTAGATATGAGTTCTTAGAATTCTTTTACACATTGGGTCAAATAATGTGGCTTATGGATCTGTCTCTCCATTAGGGATCTGAGGAACCAGCAAAGTAAAAAATAAGTATTTCTAGTTAGCAAATGCAAATTACTATGTATATATGTACTATGAATATTTCTTTCTTCCCCTGTGGTAGAACCTGCTGGGGGTAGTAAGGACATCGCGTCCTGGTCCTTGCCAAGAATCATCTGCCAAGCTTCCTAAAGCTTAGCATTTATGTAGGGCTTTTCATCTTCAAAGAGTTTTACAAACATTCATTAATTCTCACAACCTGCCTGGGAGGTAACTGTTATTCCCATTTTATAGATGGGGGAAGTGGAGGTGGTGTAAGTGACTTGCTTGAGGCCACACAGGGAGTTAGGTATCGGTGCCAACAACAGAAGTGACCCTAGCTCGCCCATTCTTTGCTTGCATCTACCTCTTTATACCTCTTCAGCAGAATATCCCATGTGAGATACTGATTTTTTTAAAAAGACTCTAGTCTCCTGTGATCCTTGGTTGAATGTAAGCTCTTTGAAGTCAGGGACTAAAGAGTGTGTATGTGTGAGAGTATCGATAACTCCTACACAGTAGGTGCTTAATAAATGTTTGCTGTTGAATAGAATTGATATAATGATGCTTAAGTGTTTTTATAGACTGATATTGTGTCCTTCATGAAAAAAACAGAAGTTAGAAAAACTCATTAGCCAGAACTGCAGACCAAATGTTGACACACACACCCCTCCCAGTACAATACTCCCATAGAGTGATGGACTTGGGGTTCTGATACAATGTCACCTATGCTTAGGCTTTTGTGCATACCCAACCTGTATCTGAATTCCACACTTTTAAGGCCCTTTGTCAGAGTGAGGGCTTGCTTGAAGACTTGTTCTATCCAGAAGCCACCATGAGAATCTTTTTCACTTGGGCTTCTTCAGCTCTTTCAGATACTAAACTAATATTCCCTGGAAAGCCCAAGAATCCCCTGAACGCAGTGTCTAGCACCATACTCTAACACCTTGTTGAATAAATAGAATCCTTGTTGATGGAGTGGAACTGAAGCAACCTGCTTTCTATGGATCCTCTAAACTTGAATTAACTATGTCAAAAGCAGACCTCCAAGGGTAACTGAAAAACTTAAATTACTTGCATGGAATGAATCACAGAGCTAGTAGTGAAAGCCAAAACTTAAGTCCAGATCTTCTGGCTCTTAAACTAAGTACCAGAGTTTCTATCTAAAAGAGGACACAAAAAAATCTATTTAAATATCTTTGAAGAAGGATACAGTACGGCGGAGTGGAAAGAGTACTGGCTTATATGACCCGGGTCTTGGATTCTAATTTTATTTTCTTTGCTTTTTTTTTGAAGGGGGGAAAGGCAGGGCAATTGGGGTTAAGGAAGTACAAGGTCACATGGCTAGTAAGTGTTAAGTGTTTGAGGTCGGATTTGAACTCAGGTCCTCCTGATTCCAGGGCCGGTACTCTATTCACTGCATCGCCTAGCTGCCCCTAATTTTACTTTCATTGTTTACTACCTTTGTGACTGTCCACCTGATATCATTAGGCCTCAAATTCCTCATCCGAAATGAGGGCACTGGAGGAGATGAACTTAGCTGTGGTGGGAGTAGACGTAGGGAATCAGGAAATTAGCAAGCATCTATGAAGCACTTCTGTGAGACAAAGTCTTTTAAGAACTGAAGTTTTTCTGTTGGGATGGATTCCTGTGATTGGAATGGGGGAGGGGAGATGGAGCATGAGATGGAGAAATCTTTCCTGGAATCTGAGAATAAACTTAGGTCCTTATTTGTTTGGCCGTTTTCCACCTTGAGCCAGAAAAATGAACTAGGTGACCTCTGACAGACATCTCTGACTTTAAGCAAAGTATGAGGAGGAGGGATGGGGTTTTACTCCTGCATCATGTGATTTTCACCCATTTCTTTGTGTGTCAATTCTTAGGAACACAGAAAAAGCTTCTATTACAGGCTTGGTGAACCTATTTGGCATGTAAGGATCAAATAAGATAATATATTTGTAAAGCTCCTAACACAGTGCTTGACAAAGTTAGTACTTAATAAATGCTTTTTTTTCCTTTTTGTGATTTTTCATGCTATTTATGAACAGAGTCCATAATTCATTTGCACTCTCCCTTGTTTATGCCTTCTTTGGTGTAATTTCATAATGAAAAGGATTTGTAGCAAGCTTGTCCAGGTTGTAATGATGATAAATTTCGAAATCAGTGTAAAGAAAAATGTACTAGGAAATGAGAGGGAAGAGTGTGAGACCAATATTAGCCATGTTTGTGTGCCAGAATTCCAGCCTCTCCACTGGTGAGACCAATGACCTGTTTTGAAATCTCTTCTGGCATCCCTGGGGTAGAGGGTCAAAGCTTATGCCATCGAAGAATCTCATAGCCTCAGAAGTTTTCACTGGCTCCTAGAAGCAATAAGTAACCCAAATACAAGTAGCATTGACACCTGCTCCATTTTTAACATGGGACGCGTAGCTTGCTAACTTTTGGTCAGAGAGATGCTAGAGAAGTTGTGTGAAGTCTGAGATGTCATAGCTTGTATTCCACACTGAAGCTAGCCCAGTTTCTAGGGAGAACAGTTATGCAATCGAGAGAAGCAAGTGGGAAAAGTTCATTCATACTTCAGCGACCCATGGCAGTGTCCAGTAGTAGTTTCTATTTCTATCTTGAAAGAGTTCTTTAACAGAGGAAGCAGAGTATTGGAAGAATATAAACATGCTACACTTCCTTAGGGTGGCAGTAGTTACCTAAAGAACTTACCCAAAGGAAATAGAAGTGGTATGTTCAACAATAAATTCCTACTTCAGCTGGCCAAACTAATGGAAAATGTGGGTGCACACTTATTTTCTTTGAGTACTTTTGATGTGAAAGGTACATTAGCAATGATTTAGAAAATCACTAATTTTGCAGATGAGGGGAGTAAGACCCCAAAAAAAGTTAGAGGAGTAGGTGAAAGTCACTTATCTAATAATTAGCAATATTGGCATTCAAACCCAGGTCCTTTGATTTCCATTCAATCCTTCTGCCTTTTCTGAGAAAAGCATTTCCATTTTGATGGAAAGGACATTATCATTGCAAGAACATTATTTGTTCATATAGTCTGTTGTTGTGATAGCTGCACCTAAAATTTGAATTGCTTTTTAAAATATACTGGGGCTTTTACACCATTTTCATAATATCTAAACAAAAACCGGTCTCCAGAAAGAGATTCTTTTTTTCTCCAGAGAGGATAAATGAGCCTTTAAGTAAAATGCTAAATGAATGACTAGCCAGATGATCACTTAATTAATTAGTTAACACTTAGATATAAGGATTTCCTGAAGCTCCACTGCCACTTGTTGGCAGCTTCTTAAAACTGCAAAAAATGAAAACTGCAGGTGTGAGGAACTTGCTGAAATTACTGAGACTGCAGAAGAGAACAAATTATTTAGGTAATGAAGCTGAAAACGTGGGAGAATTAGAATACTGCATAGTAGCATTGTTTGTTGTTAATTCACTTCATGATCAAATGTGTGCATCTTCAAATGTCACATCACACAATATCCTTGTTTGCTGTGTTGAACATGAATGAGATCTAATTTAATCAATACACTTATAAGCATTGATAGTGGTGTTGTCTGGCAGTAATCTCTTGCCTTTGAAGAGGAAGCTGGCTGAGTTTGTGGTGCTTGGTACACAGTAAATACGTAATTAATGCTTTGTAAAAATTAATTTATATATAGATTAAGAAATATATGTCCAGTCAAAAGAAGATTAGTATAAGAAAACAATATTTGGCCTAGAAGAGCCAGTAAGCGCCATTTATGTATATGTATTCAGTATACTGTATTTAACCATGAATTTGACGTCTGATTAGGTGGAAAGTAGGT
Organism: Pseudocheirus occidentalis; assembly: GCA_028646575.1. Taxonomy (NCBI): domain Eukaryota; kingdom Metazoa; phylum Chordata; class Mammalia; order Diprotodontia; family Pseudocheiridae; genus Pseudocheirus; species Pseudocheirus occidentalis. The sequence goes on along the minus strand of CM053598.1, from coordinate 115,039,993 downwards.
AAGCTCTAGAGAGTAATTTTCTCTTTCAAGTTCTGTTCTGAAAAATAGACTTGGAATGATAAAAGGAGAGCACTGATGCAGCTGTTCCTTCTGGAAGAGAGCTTCACATAAATGTGATATAATACAACACTAATGAAATCATGTGGAGGGGGGCAGGATTTGAGAGAGCTTTATATGTTCTGCACAAGTGAATTTTTTTTTGTTTTATTGTTTCTTTCTGTCTCATAAGCTTCTATTTGGCCAACTCTAATTTTTATGGAATTATTTTCTTTAGTGAGCTCTTGTGCCCCTTTTCCATTTAACCAATTCTGCTTTTTAAGGCATTATTTTCATCAGTGAATCTTTGTGCCTCTTTTTCCATTTGGACAGTTCTATTTTTAAGGTGTTATTTTCTTCAGGTATTTTTTGTATGATTCTTATGCCAAGATAATAATTATTCTTTTTGTAATTTTCTTCCATTTCTTTCATTTCTTTGTCTAATGTTTCCTCTACCACTCTTATTTGATTTTTAAAAGCTTTTTTTAGCTCTCCCAGAAATTCTTATTGGGAATGTATCCAATTCACTTTTTTCTCTGAAGCTATGCTTATAGTTGTTTTGACTTCATTTTCTTCTTCTGAGTTTGTGTAGCATGCCTCCCTGCCACCATAGTAGCTTTTTGTGCTCAAATTCTTTTGTTATTTGCTCATTTTCCCACCCTATTTCTTGATTTGGAATTTTATGTTAATGTTGGACTCAGATGTTTCTGGCATGGATGGAGTGGGGTGGGGTGGAAGGGCACTGTTTCAAGCTTCAGGACTTTTTGTGCACTGTTTTCAAAGCTGGTTCTGGGGTTTTAGAAGTTTTTGGTGATTCCAAGATAGTATGATTTGGGGAGAGGTGTAGTCATTGCTCTTCTTAACCAGAAAGGATCCCTAATCTCTTGGAATTGCAATTGATACTGCTCCTTAAGGGTTTCTGATCCCCTGAGGTCAGAAGTGATTTTGTTCCTAAAGGCTTCTACTGCCCCCACCAAAAGTACTCTTGTCCTTGAGCTATGACCCAGAGAGGGGTATAGGCAATGGAGTTGCCAAACAGGATATGGCCCAGCATCCAGTGCTAGCTAATGGGTGCCCTGTAGTCTCTTTTTGACCAGTTGCCAGGTATTCATACCATCTTTGGCTTGGGAGCTCTCAAAGCTGCTGCTGCTTCTGTAGCCACTACCTCGTCCCACCACTGGTGTTTCATCCATGTGGGCCCTATGCCAACATCTACGCCCATGTCACAGATCTGTTTTTCTGAACTTTTGAGTTGTCTTGGGCTGGAAGAATGTCTCACTCTAACCTTTATGTTGTCTCTGCCACTCCAGAATCCAACTTGAGGGGTTATTTTAAAGTTGTTCGGAAGGGAAAGTTGGAAAGACTCAGTACTTTCTCCCCTCCAGCATCTTGGCTTCACCTACCCCAAAGTTGGATTCATGACTTCATTAATGTAGAGAACTCAGAACTCTATCTACTATTGCCCATCAGCAACTGTTTTGCACCTTGCAGTTTTAGAGTCTTGCCTGAGGCTTTGAGAGGTTAAATGATTTTCCCAGGGTCACCCAGTTACTCTGTGTCAGAGATAGTACTTAAACCCAGATCTCCCTGACTCTGAGGCCTCTCAGATATACAATTTACAATATATTAGTATTATATGTACATACATACATAAGTATGTTTATATGTATTAGTGTTGAGCTGAAGTTTAAATTGTGTAACCAAGACTGTGCCAAAGTTTGAATTAAAAGAGCCAGTGGCACTGATCACTATTCTCCCCACTGATTCATTTGAATTATGAGAAGGAATACTTGATAGTGAATCAGCAAAAGACCCTTTGTTTTTTGTTGCATATTTTCAGCACAATTATGATCTACAAGTATCAATATGTGTAATCAATCATGTGTACTTAGCATTTATAGAAAGAATTGGCTTTTCATGGCAAAAATAATTTAGTTCTTCCTATAAAGCAATGTCTTTAGTAATTGACTTTCTTGACAAGGAGTGAAATAGTAAACCAGTTATGCCCATTTATTTAATCCTACCAGTGTGCTCTATTCCAGCATTTAGGATGGTACCTAGCACATGGTACTTTTTGACCTCCATGCATCTTGCTATAAAAAAATCTTCCAAGGGGAGCAGAGTCAAGATGGCAGCATAGAAATGGGAGAACTCCATGGCTTCCACCATAACCACCTCAAATACCTATAAAATATGACTCTAAACAAATTTTAGAGCTCCAGAATCATAAAATGACAGAGAAACCAGGCTCCCACTGAAGGCAGCCCAGCAGATGGACAGAAAGGTCTCATCGCAATACTCTGGGAGCAGAGCCCAGCCCCCTGTGGTTTTAGCCCCAGGCTGTCCAGGGGAAGCCCCAGCTGGAGCTTTCAGGAGAGCACCAGCAGCTGTGGTGATTGCCAGAAGTACCAACCCATAAGAGCCAAAGACAAAAGGAAAAGGTCAGTGGAATTTGGCTAAATTTGGGGGAGAGGGCCTAGCCAACTGCCTCCAGAGCCAGAAGCAGTCTGAAGTGGTGGCCCTGCAGCTTCCTTCACATGACTGTTTGAGAAGCTCCCGGCCTGCAGATTGCATGGGGACCAAGTGATCATTCAGAGGCTAAGTGCTCTTGCCTTGAGCTACCTAGATCAGGATCGCAGTCTTGGGTGATGGTCCTGAGGTGTGTTTTCAGTGAGCCAAAGCTGGAGGGGGCTGCAGAGATGGTGGTGGCCTCCTAATAGCTCTATCAGCTGAGAAAACCTCAGCAATTTGGGACAGAGCTCTCCCCTATGAAAGCAGAATTCTACTGAGCATAAAAGTCAAGTAACTGACTGGCAACATGAGCAGGCAAAGGAAGCAAAGAAAGCTCAGAAATCCAACTTTAAATTCCTTTTGGGGGATGAAAAGGATCAAAGCATGGAATGAGAGGAAGACAACACAGTCAGAACTCCCACACCAAAAGCTTCCAAGAAAAATGTAGATGGGTTACAAGCCTTAGAGGAGCTTAAGAAGAATTTTGAAAACCAAATAAGAGAAGTGGAGGAAAAATTGGGAAGAGAAATGAGAATGATGCAAGAAAATCATGAAAAGAGAACAGCCTGACTGAAGAAAACAACACCATAAAAAATGGACTAACTCGGGGTGGCTAGGTGGCACAGTGAATAGAGCACCGGCACTGGAGTCAGGAGTACCTGAGTTCAAATCCGGCCTCAGACACTTAACACAAAAAACTATCCGTGTGACCTTGGGCAAGTCACTTAACCCCAACTGCCCTCCAAAAAAAAAAGAAAGAAAGAAAAAAAATGGACTAACTCAAATGGCAAAAGAGGCCCAAAAAACCAATGAGGAGAAGAATGCCTTACAAAGTCAAATTTGCCAGATGGAAAAAGAATCTCAA
>CM053598.1:115020991-115036081 GCA_028646575.1 Pseudocheirus occidentalis | reverse complement strand
GAGATCCATCTTGCCCTACCAGAAAGTCAGAGGGCTGATGGGGGAGGATATAGGAGAGAACAGATTGGGGGAGGGGGTATACAGTGTGATCACTGTTTTGGAGGGTGGGTAGGGAAAAGACAGGGAGAAAATTTGTAACTCAAAATCTTGTGGAAATCAATGATGTATACTAAAAATGAACAAAAGGTAATTACCAAAAAGAAAATTAAATTAATTCTAGTCAACAACAAAAAAACTTCCAAATGTTTTCTTGGTTTCCCATATTAAAAATATATATATAAAGAGAGAGAGAGAGAGAGATAAATATTTACACTACTGATCATGATTAATACTGATTGATTAGCCTCCACTGCCTACAGAATAAAATACATTTTTTTGGTTGAAGGAAAAAAAGTGAATGCATATATATACCTAGACAGACGGCCCTGGCTTTTAGAGATGTAGGTATAGACTGCTGGGAATCTATATTGTAGCAAGTATCCCTTGGTCTACAGCAGTCCAAGGAAAGATATTCTGGTAATGTATAGGCCCTGCCCAGTTTGAAAGATTTTAGAAATGTAACTGATTGATTGCGGTAGACTCGATAATTCAGCCCAGTGTACCTACTCCTACTGCCACAGGGTAGACCTAAATCATTATTATGCTAGAAAGACACTTCCTCAGTGACTTCTAAAGTGAAGAATGCCTCTGGGCCAGAGGAGCAAGTCTTCTAATTTCTATGGTCTGGAACTACTTATTTAAACGTCCTAAACTTTACCAACCTAGATTGAAAAATAATGTGGCCTTTTTTTGCCTTTTTTTTACAACATAGCTAACATGAAAATATGTTTTGCATAATTTCATGATGGATAATATCTATTGCTTGCCTTCTCAATGGATGGAGAAGGGAGATAGAAAATTTGGAATTTAAAGAAAAAAATCAGTGTTAGATTTCTGGTGCCAAGATGGTGGAGTGAGGAAGGAATCTTCTAAAGCCCTCTCAAATTTCCCTCCACACAACTAGAAAACCATGTCAGATTTGATCCAGGAGCAGGGAAGGGGCTTACCAGTCCCACAGGAAAGGTCTGTCTCACTTTCCTAGGAGGGGAACAGGGTCCAAGAACAATAGCAACAGTAGCCAATCTCACAGCAGGGGGCCTGCAGCCAGGCTCCAAATCTGGAACAATCCATCAGCAAAGCCCCGCCCTCCTGCAAATCAGCTACACACACACACACACACACACACACACACACACACACACACACACACACACCCAGGCAAGTGATTGGTACAGAACAACAAGCCCTACCCCAGTGACCTCACCACCAGCACAAGCCACCAGCAATGCCTTGACTCCATTGGTGATCCATAGGAAGACCCATCCAAGGACTGGGCCAACTGTTAGATCCAGCCCCTGGAACCTATCAGCAGAGAGACCCTGTTTCCATAGCAACCCAGGCACAGAACCCCACCCCTAGACAAATCAGCAACAAACTACCCTTACGGGGCCTGCTAGGAGAAAAGCCCTTTTTCCATAGCAACTCAGCAGCAGGGTCCCCACTCCTGAGGCAGAATAGGAACAAGATCCCTCCTACAGGGCAAACCACCAGAAAGACTGTTACCATACCAACCCAGCAGCAACGCCCCACCCTTGGATCAGCCCAGCTACTGAAAAACCTACCCTCTAGAGAAAGCAAGCAGCTAAGCCCTGAAGCCCACCCAGTGAAAACCAGCAGAAGACCCAGAGCCCCAGCACAAAAAGCTTGGGACAATGAAATACCAGAGCCCAATATTAAAATATCAAGTCACAAAAGAGACAGAAAAAATGAGCAAAATAACAATAAAAGCTTAACTATAGAAAGTTACTATGGTGGTAGAGAGAATCAAGGCATAAACTTAGAAGACTGTCAAAATGGCTAGATGTGAAGCCTCAAAGAAAAATGTAATTTGGTCTTAGACCCAAAAAGAATTCCTAGAAGATCTTTAAAAGGATTTTTAAAATAAAATTACAGAAGTAGAAGAAAAATTGGGGAAAAAAATGAGTCCTACCAAATTCCTTTTATGACACAAATATGGTGTTGATGCCCAAACCAGGAAGAGCAAAAGAAGAGAAAGAAAAATATAGACCAGTTTCCCTAATGAATATTGATGCAAAAAGTTTAAATAAAATACTAACATAGAGATGACAGCAATGTATCACAAGGATCATACGCTGTGACCAGGTGGTATTATACCAGGAATGTATAACTTGGTTTAATATTAGGAAAACTATCAATGTAATTGACCATATCAATAACAAAACCAATAGAAATCATATCATTATCTCAATAGATACAGAAAAGGCCTTTGACAAAATACATCACCCATTCCTGTCAAAAACCCTAAAGAACGAGGGAATAAATGGAGCTTACCTTAAAATGATAAGCAATATTTATCTAAAATCATCAGCAAGCATTATCTGTAATAGAGAGAAGCCAGAAGCTTTCCCAGTACAATCAGGGATGAATTAAGGATGTCTATTATCACCTCTGTTGTTTAATATTGTACTAGAAATGGTAGCTATAGCAATAATGGAAGAAAAAGAAATTAAAGGAATTTGAATAGGCAGTGAGGAAACAAAACTATCACTTTTGCATATGATATGGTTATAATTAGAAAATCTGAAAAATTATTAACAACTTTAGCAAAGTTGCAGGATATAAAATAAACCCTCATAAGTCATCACCATTTCTATATCTTATCAACGAAGTCTAGCAGCAAAAGATAGAGAAATTCCATTTAAAAATAGCTGTAGATAGTATAAAATACTTGAGAGCCTACCTGCCAAGACAAACCCAGGAACTATATGAACACAGCTATAAAACACTTTTCACGCAAATAAAGTCAGATCTGAACAATTGGGAAAAATATTAATTGCTCATGGGTAGGCTGAGCCAATATAGTAAAAATGACAATTCAACCTAAATTAATCTATTCAGTGCCATACCAACAACCTATCAAAAATTATTTTATAGTGCAAAGAAAAATAATAAAATTCATCTGAAACAACAAAAGCCCAAATATATCAAGGGAATGGATGAAAAAAATGCGGAAAAGATAGTCTAACTCTACCAGATCTCAAACTGTGTTATAATGCAGTAATTATCAAAGCAATCTGGTACTGGCTAAAAAGTAGAGTGGTAAATCCATGGAATAGATTAGGTACAAAATTACATTATTGTAAATGACCAGAGTAATCTAGTATATGATAAGCCCAAAGATCCAGCTTTCAGAACAAAACTCATTATTTGACAAAAACTGCTGGGAAAACTGGAAAACGGTATGCCAGAAACTAAGCATAGACCAATATCTAACACAATATACCAAGTTAAGTTAAAAATGGGTACATGATGTGCATGTAAAGGTGATACCATGAGCAAATTAAGAGAGCATGGACTAATATATCTATCAGATTCATGAACAAGTTAAGAATTTAGGACCAAAGAAGATATAGAGATCATTAAAAATGAAAAATATATTATTTTGATTATATAAAATTAAAAAGTGTTTGCACAAACAAAACCAATATGACCAAAATTATAAGGAAAACAGAAAACTGGGGGGAAAGTTTTGCAACAAACATCTCTGATAAAGGTCTCATTTCCCAAATATAGAGAAAATGGAGTCAGATTTATAAAAATACAAATCATTCCCCAGTTCTCAAAGGATATGAACAGGCAATTTTTTCAGATAAAGAAATTAAAACCATCTATATAGTCACATTAAAAAATGCTCGAAATCATTATTGATCAGAAAACTACAGATTAAAAGAACTCTGAGGAACCACCTCACATCTATCAGATTGGATAATATGACAAAAAATAAAAATGATATATGTTAAGAGGACACGTGGGAAAAGTGGAACACTAATGCATTGTTGGTGAGTTGTGAACTGATCCAACCATCCTGGAGAATAATCTGGAACTATACCCAAACATCTGTAAAACTGTGGATATCCTTTGATCCAGCAATACCACTGCTAGATCTGTATCCAAAAGATATCCACAAAAGGGGGAAAGGGCCTATTTGTACAAAAATATTTATAGCAGCTCTTTTTGTGCTAGCTAAGAATTAGACATCAAAGAGATACTCATCAGTTGGGAAATGGCTAAACAAGTTGTGGTATATTATTATGATGGAATATTATTGTGCTGTGGGAAATGACAAGCAGGATTTTTCTCAGAAAAACCTGGAAAGACTTAGATGAACTGATGCATAGTGAAGTGAACAGAACCAGGAGAATGTTGTACACAGTCACACAGTATTTACATAATTGCACATGTATAACCTATATCTGATTGCTTACTGTGTCAGGGAGGGGAAAAGGAAGGGAGGGAGGGAGGGAGGAACAGAATTTGCAACTCAAAACTTTAAATAAAAATGGTGAAACATTTAAAAATAAAACTTTTAATTTAGAAAAATTAGTGATAAAAATAAATAAATACATAGATAGGTGATGGATTATTTTTCTTTTAACTAAGTGTTTTGGCCCCAAACAATGCCCACCTCAGTTCATTTCCAATAATCAGTCACTTGTGAGCCAAATTTTATTGTCCTGAAATAACTTATTTTGAATCTGATAAAGATAACTTCTGAACTCCTTTAGATGTTTTACACATCTCCCTGACATGACCTGCTTGGTTCACTCCATTTTCATACATGGGACTTCAGTGGTCTGTGATCACTTTCTGCATGTCAGGGAGAAGGGAGGTGACAACAAGTGTACTTTTGCTATGGCTTCAGGCAGCCTTTACAGAAAGGTGAACAAGGCGGCATAGTGAGGGTTTTTTTTTTCCATTTTCATTATCATTATCAGATGTTAGACATCAGTAGAATCACAGAAACTGGGGAATGGAGACCTGGTTATTTCCATTTAATCACTAGGGAAAAAAAATAAAAGTAACCATTGAAAGATATTGACCCTCAGTTTCTTGTTTTGTGCAGTAATCTCTCTTCTGCTATTTATGACGTGTTACTCGAAAGTTCAATTTCATGATTCTGAAAATTCGTAACACAGGTTACTTAAGTGGTCAGTTGCAGATATCAAAAAGACTAATGCAGGGCAGGTAGGTGGTGCAGTGAATAGAGCACCAACCATGGAGTTAGGAGGACCTGAGTTCAAATCCAGCCTCAGACACTTAACACTTATTAGCCATGTGACCTTGGGCAAGTCACTTAATCCCAATTGCCCTGCCTTTCCCCCTCAAAAAGAAAAAAAAAAGAATGAAAGAAATTTAAATTTGGGGATAACTAGGTGGCACAGTGAATAGAACCCTGGCCCTGGAGTCAGGAAGACCTGAGTTCAAGTCTGGCCTCAGACACTTAACACTTACTGATTTACTAGCAGTGTGACCTTGGGCAAGTCACTTAACCCCAATTGCCCTGCCTTCTCTCCTCCAAAAAAAAAGCAAAAATAAAAGAAAAAGACTAATGCTTTTGTAGTACTCAGAGTAGCATTCAGTGCTGGCACAGAAAAGACATTGTACCAATTTTAAGTTTCGATAATTGCAGCCATAAACCCATTGTGTTGTATGATCCAGTAAATGGAATTTACACCATGTGCAAACAAATGGCACCACTATGAATTCATATTGCTTTTCCAGTCACAAACATTTTGGATGGTATTATTAATGTCACCTCTTGCATGTAATTTTTCAGTGGTAATATGCCATAGCCTGTATTTGCTTACTGTCTGTTTCTTCATTGTGCTTAGATTCACCTGCCGTTTTTATTGTTGACAGATTGTGATATTCTGTGACTTTCAGCCATGTAATATTGCTGCATGAGCATTACTATTTAAAGGTGGGGATTTTTTTTGTTTGGGGAGAAGCTTGAGATTTTTTAACCCACTGTACAATTTCCCAAATGCAACCCAGCCCTTTCTCACTCCTATCTAATAATATGCCCCACTCAGGATCACAGAATTTCAGATTTGGAAAGGAACCCATGGCCAAAACAAGCAAACACAAAAAATTCCCCACTGCAACATATCCAGTCATTGGCTTTCCATTCTCTGCTTGAAGACTTTCCATGAGGGGGCACTTGCTTCTTCTCTAAGCAGTTTAATAGCTTTCTCATTGTTAGAAAGTTTGTCACCAAGTTTAATTTTGTTTGCATATTCCATCCAGTATGAGGCAGTGGGAAGAGTTTGGAGTTGGAGGCGTTTCTGCCTCTGTCCCCCCACACCTGTGTAACCTTCAGTACTATGGAATGGAACAGTTCAGTAAGCCACACATCATCTCTGGTCTTCAGTGTCCTGATCTGCAAAAAGAGGAAATTAGACTAGATTTGCTTTAAGTTCCCTTCTTGCTTTTAATCTATGATCCTAATTTTGCCTTCTACGAGCCAAACAGAACTTGTCTATTCTTACTCTTCCCCATGACATCTCTTCAAATACTTTAAGACAGTTATTATTCACCTCGGCCTCTGTCTTCTCCCAAATTCCTGTTTTATGGGCTAAACATCCCCATTTCTTTCAACCAATTATCATATGGCATGGAATCAAGGCTTTTCACCATTCTGATTGCCCTGTCACCATTCTGTAGCTTTTAAATGTCCTACAACTGAACACCATGGTCCAGATAAAGCCCAATGAACTCTGTGTAGGACCTTCTTATTCTGGATGCTTTGTTTCTCATATGCTACCCCAAATCACAATGGCTCTTCTGACAGTGACACTTCACCATCGGTTAATACTGAGCTTCTAGTGCACTAAAACCAGTAACTGAATACAAGTCAACAAGCATTTATTACTGGGGTAAGGAGATCCATCTTGCCCCACCAGAAAGTCAGAGGGATGATGGGGGAGGATATAGGAGAGCGCAGATTGGGGGAGGGGTATCCAGTGGGATCACTGTTTTGGGGTGGTAGGTGGGGGAAGGATGTTGAGAAAATTTGCAACTCAAAATCTAATGGAAATGAATGATGTAAACTAAAAATAAACAAAAGTTGATTAAAAATAAAAAAATAAAGAAAATAAAATTTAAAGATAACCCAAGCATTTATAATGACCTCATATGTTCTGGGCCTTAGGACCACAAAGGCAGACATAGCCCCTGTCCTCAAGGAACTTACATTCTACTTGAGGGAAGACAATATGGATACCTATTAGAAAATGTGAAATCTAAACAAATGAAATACAAAGCAATTTTGGGGGTAAGGCACTAAGAACTAAGGGAACTATGAAAACCTCCCATAGGAGGTACACATGTACTGAACTTTGGAAGGAACTCAGGGTTCCTATAGAGAGATTAGGAAGGTGAGTATTCCAGGAATGAGGAATATTTCAGGCATGAGGGACACAACCAGTGTAAAGTCAGGGAGATAAGTAATAGAATGGTGTGTACTAGGAACAGCAAGGAGTTCAGTTTGGCTTGAACTTAAGAGTTCATGATAGGAATACTATACAATCAGCCTGGGGAAAAAATGGTTTGAAGCCATATTGTAAAGGACTTTAAAATACAGAGTGATTTTATTTTAATCCTAGAGGAGTCACTGAAGTTTCTTAATCAGAGGAGTAATATGGTTGAACCTGTACTTTAAGTTTACAGATTTGTCAGCTATGTAGAAAAAAAGATTATAAAGAGCAAAGGCCAAATGCAGGGAAGTCATTTAGGAGACTGTTGGAATATTGCAGGAGTGAGGTAATGAAATTCTGAATTAGGGTCATGGCTATGAAAGTAGAGAGAAGTGGATAGATACAAAAAATATTCTGGAGGGAATATGGACAGAGTTTGACAATTGATGGTGATTGAGATGGGGTGATGAGTAAGAAGGAAGAGTTGAGAAAGACTCTTAATTTGTAAATCTGTAGGTCTAAAAGAACGTTGGTGCCTCAACAGAAATAAGGTGGCGAGGTAGGCTTCGGGAAATAGATGAGTTCCGTTGGGTACAAGATGAGTTTCAAGTACCTTGGGGACATCCAGATGGTGATGTCCCACAGACATTTGGAGATATGAGATTAGAGCTCAGGAAAAGAATATTTCAAGCTGCTATCTAACTTACATCTGCCTTATCTTGTACATGTGAAGTCATCTTTTTTTTTAACCCAGTAGAAGACTTTATTTTTTATCACCTCACTTAGTTTATTTTCTCCCTTCAACCATGGTAATATGGTACCCAAATTGGGTTTTCACTGGGGGATCTGTGTACACAGGATTGTCCAGGCCACTGACAGGCAAGGCGAATGCTGCTTCTTGAAACGGGCCTACTGTGGACCCTCTTGTCATCCAGCCCAAATCTCCCCCCTGCTGGGCTTTATCTTCACTGTATTTCAAGGCAACTTCATTGACTCTCACTCCAGACTTCAGTTTTTCCATGGCCTCCATGATTCTGCCATGCTTTTCACACAGAATATGTCGGACCTTTACTGCATTTCCACCACCTTTGGGACCCTGAGCCTTCTTATCTGCACCCTCACTCCCAGAAGCTGCTCCCCCTTTCTCTCCTTTGCTAGAACCGCTCTTCCCTTTGGGTGCCATCTTTCCGCTTTGTTGCCCCCGCCTCCGTTTGTACTTCCGGGTATCCCCCAGTAGAAGACTTTTAATGATTTATCCCTAGGTGACACAGTAGTTAGAGTGCTAGGTGTGGAGTCAAATCCAGCCTTAGACACTTACCTGTGTGACCCTGGGTAAGTCATCTGTCTGCTTCAATTTCTTCAAGTATAAAATAAGTATCTCAGTGGCATCTACCTCCCAGGTTTGTTCTGAAGTCAAATGTGATAATATTTATAAAATACTTACACAGTGCCTAACACTTTCCTATTAAATATCATGCACTAGATTCAACCAAAAGCTTTAGTCTGCTGAAATCTTTGTAGATAATGTCTCTGTTAGCTGGTATATTGGCTCTCCCCCTGGCTTTGTGCGTCATCTGTGCCTTTATCCCGATCAGTTGTGTCAATTGTGGTTGCTGTTGTTGATCTGTTTTAGTCATGTCCATCTCTTCATGACCCCATTTGGGGTTTTCAAAGGCAAAGATGCTGGAGCAGTTTGCCATTTCTTTCTCTAGCCCATTTTACAGATGAAGAAACTGAAGCAAACAGGGTTAAGTGACTTGCCCAGGGTCACACAGCTAGTAAGTGTCCGAGGCTGGATTTGAACTCATGAAGATGAGTCTTCCCGACTCCAGGCCTAGCGTTCCATCCTCTGCTCCACCTGCTGCCCTCAGGGGTGTCAAACTCAAATAGAATTGGTGCTGCTAAACCCACATTAAGGACTCAGGGAGGCCACTTATTGACTTATCTATGTTCTTTTGTATTTTTATTTGTTTTGTTCAATATTTCCCAATTACCTTTTTACCTAGTTCAAGCAGTACTTGATCTAAGTTATTAATAAAATATTAAAAGAACAGGATGAAGTGCAGATCCCCGGCTCACTCACTCCCTTGGAGACCTCCTTCCAAGTTGTCATCAAACCATTAGTAACAGAAACGAGAGCTACAAAGATTTCAGTAGATGACGAAAGCCTTTCAAGAAGTTCCAAATCCATCTGGTTGTACCATTGTCTCACCCATACTTTCTCATCTTTTCCATAAAAGTAGCGTGAGATGCTTTGCCAACGTCTTTGATAATCAACAAGTATTCATAAGATGCCTACTGCGTCCTAGAGTCCGTGGATGCAAGTACAGAGAATGAAACAGTCTCTCACATTCCAAAGGGAGAGATAAGACAAATGCATGAAAATATAGGTAGTTTAAATAAAAAGTGAATAAGTGTAAGTTTCTACAAAGTAGCTCACAATACAAGGTCCTGTGGGCAGAAGGGCACTAAGAGTTAGGAGAAGGAGGGCAGTCAGGAAAGGCTTCCTGCAGAAGAGAGGGCCCAAGCTGAATCTTGCAGAGATTTTATGCATTAGGGATAAGAATGAAGTATGTGTCATCCATCTGCAGAGTTTGTCAGACGTGCAGACTAAGGAACCAGTCCAAGAGGCTGTCAATACAACTCCATCAGTAGTGCAAATGATAGTCATTCTTCATCTTCTTGGTGTGTTCCTGTGTTGCTTGTTCGACTCTTGGGTGGTTGTGGACCTGATTTTATACAAGCTTTTCAATGTACCAGTGCTAGGTGGCATCAGCACAAAATCATGGTTTTAGTTTTACTAAAACCTTCAAGATGGTTTTAGTTCTTTCACACAAATAGTTAGGTCACAGTGAAGAGCAGCATGGGTATCTTGGTTTAAGAAGCCTTGTGTGACCTGGAGAGAAAGTTAAAATGGCATCTAGTTTCTATTTTCTTCTTGAGGCTTCTAAGTGGTGCAGTAGATAAAGCGCTGGATCCGAGGTCAGGAAGACCTAAGTTCAAATCCAGCCTCATACCCTCACTACCTGTGTGACCCTGGACAAATCATATAAACTCTGTTTGCCTCCATCTCCTCAACTATAAAATGGGAGTAATGATTGCATCTACCTCCCAGGGTTGTTGGGAGGGATCAGGTGTGATATTCTTAAACTGCTTAGCACTTGGAAAATAATAGATGCTATTTGAATAGTTCTTCCCTTCCCTCCCCTTCCCCTATAAAATTAAGATGATGTGTGTACCATCTACCTCATAGGATTATTATGAGAAACAATTAAGATAACAGAAATATGCAAAAAACTATGTAAGTGTACACTATTATTACTAAATGGCTACTAAAAGCCATTGTAAATGGTGTGTGTGTGGAGAGAAATGTCGGATATTTGTAACTATACTGTCATTGTAGATGTAGCGTTTGATAGTTAAAATCATGGATTAAGTTTAGTGCAGGTGGTTACCATGTCTGTATGATTCACTAATGTTTTATACGTTATTTTATATGTCATTTCCATTTTGTGTGTGATCTGAGAAAATCTTTGGAGCTATTGATTACATTTCTTGGATTATTTCTTTGTCTTTAGTTATGTGCTTTTTTTAAAAGCACATTTTATATCCTGTTTTGCTTAAGACAGGTACTTAGAACCTTGTTCTAAGTACTTTGGCATAGTATTTATTAATTACTTGATTAATCTTCAAGTGAGGGACATCTGTAGTCACTTGGCGGGAATCTGTGAACACCAAGCTAGAGAATTAGTTACTCATTTAAATAACCTAGAAGCTAAACATTCTACTTGTCAGTATTCATCATTATTAAATTAAAAACATACAGAAAACTGTCTGGCTGAAATATAGCAGTGAATCCATCCGCATAAATGGATTAACATTTAACACAGCAACTTTTTTTTTTAATCAGAAGAAAAAATGAATCAGGGGATTCTTAACTCAGTCATATGTATCTTATTAATCATCTGAATTGGTTTATAACATTTCCTAAGTCGACATGACTTTTGTGAAATGTATTTTCCTCTAGCTGCATAAATGTGACTCTCAGCCAAGACAGATTTATGACCTTTTAAAAATAATGGTGGGGGAATGAGATTGGAGGAAACATTTTAGTATCTGTTTAGCTCTGAGGCCTAAAATGCGAACTCTCCAGTTCTTTAAGGCTTTGAAATGCTGATTCTAGCCTTCTTGTGGGTTCTTAAACACCTTCTCAAATGACCCATTTTAATAACCCGAAAGCTATTATATAACAAGCAGCCATAATTTAGTCCAAGGCTCTAGGGGGACCCTCACAGTTCAGCAATGAATAGTTAATGCAGTATAATGTTTAGCAGGTTATTAGTTTTCACTATACAAATGCTGATCAGGGAACGCTTTTATAAGGTGTTTAAAAGAAAATGTAATTAACTGGTTGCGTGCTTCTGTTGCAGCTCAAATTGAAATTATTCCATGCAAGATCTGTGGAGACAAATCATCAGGAATCCATTATGGTGTCATTACATGTGAAGGCTGCAAGGTAAGCCCCCCCTTTTTTTGTTTCTGCCTTATTAAAAAAAATAAAATGTATTATTTACTCTCACAGTTTCTGTATATTCAGCTTCCTGGAATGTTGAAGGATCAGATTTGACACTACATGCTGAAAAGACATTTTGGTTTGGTGTTAAATTACAGCCATGGTGTGTGTATGTATATGTGTGTACACACACACACACACACACACACATGCTTCTATAAAAAGTAGCTAGAGGAAGTTATTTGTTTGTTGTTTATACCATTTAATTGGGAAGAGGGGACAGCCCCAGGATGGATTAGAGTGATTCAGTCTCATTGTTTATACCTTTCAGTAAGGTAAGTTACTTAAGTTAACTTTGATCTGTTTCTTTAATTCTCATTTTATGGGAAAGTCTAATCAAATCTGGATTTGCTATATAATTGCCTACATGCTGTTATACAGGCTGAACAGGCCAAGGTAATAGCTGATATTTACACAGTTTTACTTAAGGGATAAATTCTCTACTGGACTCCAAGGATATAATAGGTTCACTATTTCCCTAAGTGGGAAATCCGGATAGAGAATCCAGAAGATTCGAGCCCCAAACTTTTTTACTTCTCAGTTATTTTTTAAAATTATTTCATAATTATTAATATTATTATAAAATATTTCACAATAATTAGTATTACTTCATATGTTATCTGCACTGGCAATTCATTTATTCAAGAGAAACAGTATAGTACTGTGGGAAAAGTTCTTAGATTTAGACTCAGAGGACATGTCTCTTCAACTTACTACTTATGTCGTGTCTTAACCTCTCTGGGCCTTCCTTTTTTCATCTGTATAATGACCAGATTGGATTAGATGTGTTCTAAGATCTTGCTCTAAATCTGTAGTCCTGTGATAAGAGTACAAATCAGTCTACTTCTAAGGAGATCCGAGGTGGCTTTCTATTTAAAACTGAAAAATAAGACCCTGAGAATTCAGATAGAACAGAGGCTAAGAGAAACAGAAAAACATATTGGATTTTCTCTGGCCCTTGTCTTTGTGCTGTCAGATTTGAATCCTGGCTTTGTGAGTGTAGACAAATTCACTTCAACTCTTTGAGGTTCAGTTTCCTTATCTATAGACTGGAAATAATATTACCCCACTACTTCCTACACAGATGGCTGTAAAGAAAGCACTGTGTAAACTTAAACTACTATAGAGATGTATGCTGACATTATTACTGTTTTTATCAGGAGAAAGTGTATAGAATGTATAGAATCATCTGCCAAGACAAAATTAAAATCACTTAGGTGAAAACGTCCATTTGGCCTGAATTGTCCAGAAGGTCCTCCCAGTATTCTAGCTCACTCTGTAACTATAGTTTTGACTGTTTTTGAATTTGTGCTTTATAATGGTGAATGAATTGCAGAAAATGTAGATAAGTGTTACATTCTTTAGTGAAATTCACCTGTGGAACTTTCTCTACAGTGTCTAGGTAGCATTTTTAACAGAAATGGATTTTTTCACAAGTTTATACTTAGGGATTCGAAAAGGGCTTTGAAGTAGCTGCATATGCAGCAGTAGGCTTTAGATCACTCATTTGTTCTGGATTAGTGAAATTGAAAGCAGTTGTGTTCCTCTTTGCCTCACTGTGGGAAAGAATATCTCCAGGCTTCATATCACAAAAATGTTGTTTGGGGTCTACAAGACATCAACACTGGTTCTCAGCATGCATTTTTGCATCTCTCCCAAAAACCTGACCAGTAGAAAAAAGTAAGGCATAATTGTAAAAGGTGTTGGACGTAGACCTAGGAGACCCGCTTGACTGCAGCAAGACATATAACCTTTTTGAGTCTCAGTTCCTTCATCTAAAAAAAAAAACATCATCCTAGCATGCCCCTCACCTCACAGGGCTCTGGAGAAGGTGCTTAGTAAATCTTAGAGCCCTATATAAATGTGAAGATTTTTAAGTTGTTATAATTCTTAATAGGTATGTAAATTAAAATAGAAAGTTAAAACAGTTATCAAAGAATAATCCTATTTTTATATGAGGTATCCAGACACTTCTAACAGTCAGCTGTCAGATCATGAAGGTAGATCTTGCTCCATTTATCATTCCCACTCTCCCTCATCAGCATTTCCTCTTCTATTTACTCCTCTTCTATCACCAATAGACTTGTTCTTCTTTCCTTTATACTTGGAGAGAGAAAAAAAAACCTTTTCTGTGATGCTACTGTACAATAAAACTATCATTCACCATACGTTTATCCTTCTTGCATTTAAGACTGGCACAGAGAGGCACCTCTGTAAAGTAGTGGATAGGGTGCTGAACTTGGAGAAAAGAAGACCAAAAATTCACTTCCTAATTGTATGATCCTTGGCCAGGTCACTCTTGTGCTTCAGTTTCCTCATCCATAAAATGAGAAGATTGGATTTATTGACTTCTAAGGTCCCCTCCAGATCTCTGAAACCGTATGATAATGGGTTTTGACCCTGTCACTGGCATATAAACTATTCTCTCAGTGGCCTTTTCTCAGTCCTCATCCACTAACTTTTTGCTGCATTTAACACTGCTGACTACCCCATGCTCCTGTGAACTCTTCCTTTGGCTTCTAAGACAATAATATTGGGGTTTTTTTCCCTCTTTTTCTGGCCAGACATCTTTTTCTTTCACTGGTTTATTTTTCTCATCTTATTCTAAAATAAGGGTATCCCCCTAAATCTCTGTCCATTGCCCTCTTCTCTATCATCTCTTCTTTAATGATCTTCCCTTCTCCAGCTGTTTCAATTGCCACTTCTATCTAGATGTCTTTCCTATCAATACACTGTAATGGTAATTAATTTGGTTCGATCAGGTGTTAAGTAGAACCTAGTAACCTAGCCTTAAGTATAGAACCCTGTCCATTAGTGAAAAGGTGTGAATTTCCCTGTTGACGCAAAAGAATGCCATTGGCTGAGACACTCCCCTGAACCATGTTGACTTGGGAGAAGGCCAGTGTTTATAAGCAGCAGAATTTCAGAGACAGACAGATTTTGTGGGCTCAGTGGCTGACTGAAGACATGAACAGGGGACTTTGTTTGTTGGTGGCCTGGCTGATCCTTGAGTTCCAGGCAGGAGAGCTCCTGAAGGGTTTGAGGTGTGCTAAATCCGGTGAACTTCGGTGTGTGCCTAGGATTGCCTTGAGGACTGGACAAGGACCTGGGAGCTGTTCATCCCTGAGGACTGGACAAGAACCTGTAAGCTTTCAGCTGAATCTAGGTGATTGTCTGGCAGATTCAGGAGGGAGCTGGGAG
>CM053598.1:115000770-115020491 GCA_028646575.1 Pseudocheirus occidentalis | reverse complement strand
CAACTCCCTTGTAGGGAAACTAGGTCATTCCTTTGTTAATTGATTGATTGGATCTCTGACTTGACTGATTGAATCCAAAACCGTTAAGCTGGTTTCTCCCTTAGGGAAACCAGCTGAGTCTTCTCTTGTTCCTTGTTCCTTTCTGTAATAAGATATAACATAGAGACTTTCCTTGTTCTGAAGATTGTATATAATATTGTGAACTGCTGAAACTGTGAACATTGTACTGAATAAAGATTTGTAATGGAATAAACAGAGTGTTCACTAATACCATGTAATCCGAATCTTAAAAGCTGTTCACAGTAGCATTCTCTCAGGAATCTACTGCTGATTGGCTTTACATACACCCTGAGCAGGGTCCCCCATTTCCAGTTACTGTCTAACTTTCTCTATCAGAATGTTCTGCCAACATCTCAAATTGAAAATGTCCAAAACTGAACTCCTTATCCTCCCCACCAACCAGAAAAAACCCAACCCCTTCTATCAACTCAACTATTTCTACTGGTAGTGCACCATCTTCCCAGCCCCCCAGGTTCAAACTTTCAAACCATTCATGATCCTTCCTTCTTCCTCTAGCCCTGTCTGTAATTCTGCCTACACAGTATCCCTCTCCACTCTAATTTACCATCACCTTGGTTCATTCTCTCATCACCTTTTTTGTTAGTGCCATGCTACTTGGTCTCCTTCCCCTAATATCCCCTTTCTCCAATACATCCTTCTTCATAAAACAGTTGAGAATACACAAATCTATGTCATTCCCACTCATCACTCGCTGTTTTTAATAAAATAACTTGCATTTTTATTTGCCTAGCTTTTAGATCCTCCACAAACACAGTAGACAGAGCACCAGATATAAAGTCAGAAAAATCTGAGTTCAAATTGACCTCAGATACTTGTTAGCGGTGTGACCATGGGCAAGTCCCTTAACTTCTGTTTGCCGCAGGCTCTTCAACTCTAACATGGAGATAATAGCACCTACCTTGCATAGTTGTTGTGAGGATCATTTGAGACAGTATTTGTACAGTACCTGGCACATAGTAGGTACATAATAAATAGTCATCCCCCTTCCTTTCATCCTATCTAAATCTGACAATAGATTTAGAAGTAAATAACTGTTCCACATAATAGAACAAAATATCCTTGAAACTTTCTAAGTATATATCTAATGAGAAAAAAGATTATAAAATTCTTATTTTGTGTGAGTTGGCCTTATCTTTTGTTTCCTTTTCTTTTCTTTTCTTTTAACTTGCCCTGCTTTAAATACTGCCTTAAGAAGCGATGGGAATTAGAGAGCCTGTTCATGGTTTGGATTTATTTCTTGAGAAGCAAAGAAATATACATTTTATTATAGTTATATTTGCATAGGAGTTACATGCACACACTAAGTGTGGCCATTTTGGGGGGATGTATTCTACTCCATTGTTCAAATGTAACCCTTGCCTCACTGCCTGATGCTGCCCTTTCCTTGGTCTCTTAGCTCCTGATGACCATCCTATTTGCCCTCAATTCCATGTTTAAGTGAAATTTGATCATTTAAAATATGGCTGTATGAAATCAATCAAACCAGTGAACCTTCATTGTGTGCAAAGTCCTGTGGGAAATGAAAAGACATATATGATGCAGTCATCATTCTATGAAAGCCTATGTTCCAATTGTACATCAAACCATATTAATAAAGATGGCCATAATGTAATTTTTAAAAATATTATAATAAGAGGCAGCACGGCCTAGTGATTTTTTTGAAAGGCAATCAGGATTAAGTGACTTGCCCAGAGTCACACAACTAATAAGTGTTTGGGGATGGATTTGAACCCAGATCCTCCTGACTCCAGAGCCAGTGGCCTATCTACTGCACCACCCAGCTGCCCCATAGCCTAGTAATTAAAGAGCCTTCCTTGGTCTCAGGAAGATCTAGGTTGAAGTCCTGTCTCCAAGGCATACTGGCTTTGTGACTCAGGGCAAGTCACTTAATCTCTCATGTCCAGGCAAATAAAACTGTAAGTTTTAAGTCTATGTGGTAAGAAGGCATTTCTTCACTGGAAGTTCCTTGCACCAATAACAAGTCCAGAAATACATATGGATATGAACACAGAAATATCAAGATGTGAAAATATAGATAAAGCTGCCGCGATTACTTCTAGAAACTTACAGAAAGACCAGTTAGTTCTCATTCATTCTTTGTATATCATTCCCTTATGATCTAACATCTATCCCTACAACTCCCCTGAAGCCGCCTTCTTCCAGGTTACTAATGAACTTCCTACCCCCAAATCTAGTGGATTTATTTTCAGTCCTCCTTGACTTCTGTGCAGTGTTTTTTCCCCTGATAACCAACCTGTCTTAGATGTCCTTTCTTCCCTTGGCTTCTATGATTGCTTTCTCACTATTCTCTCTCTTAATCCTCCTTCCATCTCCCTTCTTTTAAATATGATATTCCTAATAAACTTTATCCTTGATTGTCTTCTTCTTTCTTCCAGGGTAATCTCTTCTGTTTTCATGATGCTCTTTATTGCTTTTGCAAATAACTTCCAAACCTAGAATTTTACCCCTAACGTTAGTAGAATTTTAAATTCTGGCCCAGTAGAAGTTAAATAATTTAACCTAGCGAAAATCAGAGAGGCTCATCAAGAGTTGGACTAGAAGGTAACAAAGTTTTGGCCGTAGCAGTTCTCAGACAGTTCAGAGAAACAATGGCCTCAGAGATGAATAGGAAGAGAAGAATGTACCAAATTACTTTTGGGAAATTATAAAGCTCCTTTATTGACCTCAAGCTTCCTGTGAAAGCAAAGATCCATCTTTTTTAATACTAATGTTGCATGTTTGATGTTGAATGACAGTGAGAAATAGAAAACAGCTGTGTTAGAGAAATTTAAAATGAGTATCACATGAAAGACAATGGAAAATAGATTGTGGGTGTAAGTATGCTGAATTCTGAAAAAGAATAGGAGTGAAAGACATCATTAGAGAAATGCATGATAGAAAGAAAATGGGCTGGTCATATGACAGGAACACCGAATAACAGGTAGACAGACGGAGTCCTCACTTAGTACCCTGGAAGGTATCGGGAGAAAGAATCCTATTCATTGATTAAACACCCAGGGGCAAATATGGACAAGAGTCATAATGGTTTGGACAAGTATAGATGTGTTGAAATCTGCATTGTGGGAGGGAATTCCTGAACCATTGAAATAGCATATCCATTTGAGAGAGCAATTCTCAAGCATTAAGTACTGAGTTGTAGAGCTCTTTTGATTTCTATTAATGTTGGGAGTAACCGTATCAAGGAAATCCTTAAAGTATTAAAATATTAGTCACACAGGATAATTATAGCAATAGAGAGACGGTCATTGTAGAGAAACACTGATGGGGAACCAGGCTGGTGAGAAAGGGGTAGGACACAACCAGACTTCTGGTATAAGTGAGCAGAGGTAAGCTGGGGACTGTGTGAGCCGGAGGAAAGATGCTATGCTAGGAGTCTTTTCATCTTACTTCCAAATTGGAAATAAAACAGTGGATTGTGAATGCATTTAATATTAAGAAAAGAGATCTTTAGATCCAAGAGGATTTATTTTTTGCATTGACTGAAAATCTTTAAAAAGAACGATTTTAGTGCTACTGTATTTCTTTTGAAAACATGGACACTGATAAATACTAGGGATATTCCTCAATTGAAAGCTAGAAATTTATCTGGGGGAAAAGAAAGACATTTAGATTTTCCTTTAATTTATTTGGCGTTATTGATTGCTGTTTTAGGGTTGGGGCAGAGGCAAGATGGGGAGAAAATTTGTAATTCAAAAATGTAATGAAAATGAATAATGTAAACAAGAAAACAAATAAAAAATAAATTTAAAAAATTTATTTGGCATTACATTTTTTTTAGTTCTGCAAGGCCCAGTTGATCAGAATATTGGGATTTCACTATCAGGTCATCAGTCTTACTTTCCTCCGAAAGACTTAGGAATAGGTTCTTCTTTTACTCCACTAATATCTATTTAATATCTACTTTAAACAAGATTGTATTAGTCTAGGACAGTCTTTGCCTTAAAAGAAAGAGTTGATACTTTTCTTCTATTATAAGTAAAATAACTTTGTAATGAAAGAATATGTTCCTTTTCAGAAAGAGCGAATGTGTAAATTACCTGATGAGTGAGGATGAAGATGATAGCTGACATTTATATATCACTTTAAGGCTTATTTTAAATGTTGTCTCATTGGATCCTTACAATGACTCTATGAGATAGGTGCTGTTATCCCCATTTTACAGATGAGTAAACTGAGGCTGAGGGCGGTAAAGTGATTTGTCTGGGATCACATAATCGATAAGAATCTGAGGCAGGGTGTGACCTTAGGTCATATTTATCAATTTATTGCTTAGAAAGAGAGGTAATTTATTGCTTAGAAAGAGAGGTAAACTAAGTATAGTGGATAGAGACCCAAGAGATCCAGGTTCTAGGTTATACTTTGCACTAGCTTTGTGGCCCTGGGTAAGTCACTTAACCTCTTATTGACTCAGAAAACTCTCTAAGACCATAAATTGCAGGGGGAGACCCTGATCTGACTTAGTAAGAGGAAGTGTCTGGGAGCCCCTTCACTGATAAAATTAGAAGAAGATTCAATATTGCTATTGTGAAATAAATGTGAGAGGAATCGAACTGCTTCCATGAAATGCTATAAAAATGTCAACTTTTACTATTATTAGACTTATTAATCATGCCTCCACTAAAGTCTTCTTCCCAGGCCTTCTCATAATGTGCAGCTGATTGCTGGTCTCTATAAGACCATGCAATAGAGCACAAGCCCTGGGAAGAATATTGAGTGTGCTGGAGTCAAAATCTGAACTCAAATCCCACCCCTGATGCTCATTACCCATATGAATTTGGATACTTCAATGTTCCTTGGCTTTGTTTCCTCATCTGTAAATTAAGGAGTTTTGACTAAAAGGCCTGTATGGTGTCCTTCAGCTCCGGACCTTTGACTAGTGATCCTATCATAGGGCAAAAACTTTGAGTACAGGTGCCAGGATAGGCTGGCATAGAAGACAGGTGCTAACTTTGGAGCTGAGGAAGACCCCAGATCATACTCTGACCCATACTGGCTGTGTGACCATGGGCATGTTATTTAATTTCTTAGTGCTCCCAGACATCTCTTGAAGACTATTAGAGACATCTTTCACGTCTTAGGGAATTGTTTAGCAGTAAAGACCCTCTCCATTAAAGTCCTTGATACATACTTATTAGTTGATGCTAATTGTTTTTGACTAGAGATAGTGAAGTTTCTCTAGTATTTTGAGACCCTTTTCAGGTTTTCCTTCCAGCTTTGCTATATTCAAGTCCAATATCTAGTTCTTATTTTTAGCTTAAAGTTCAATTTCATGAAGAGCATTAGGTCAGACATCTTAAATAAATATTATATTTTGTGGAAAGGGTGGCAGGGTTGTTATTGTGTTCTTTTGACTTGAAACGTATCAATTCCATTTTAAAAAAAAATAAGTGCATTAAAAAGTAATGAGAAGAAATTTGTGTTTTTTCAACTAAAGTTTTCAGTTTCATGATGATTCACACTCAGAAAGATTGCTTTCACCCCCTCATTTGTCTCAGAGTGATTCATTTTTCACTGAACCTTAGCGACTGCCTCATTTTCAATTTGCAGAAAGTTCTAGGCCCACAATTGGGTACTCGTTTGATTTAGTCTTCCTTTTAGCTCTCTGCAGCCATCACACTTGCTGATTGGGACAAAAGGAGCCAGTTATAATTGTGTATCAGAATGTACACAGTACTCTACCAGGAGGGGCAACCTTTCTTAGTGCTGGAAAATATTCCAAAGATGCCACATTTTTATACCTGCTGTCATGTGCAGTTAGTGGAACTGCTCTAGCAAATTTTTGCAAACAAGGGTGATTGATAGTGTCCAAAGCCAGAAGAGAGAGTGCCAGAACTGTCTGCCTCTTTTCTTTGAATTCTGCTGGTCCAGTCAAGTATACCTGCCCCATTATAATTCTCCAGGGCTTACTTTTCCCTCCCAATTTTTGGTGTTTCTCCTGATTTTCCTTTTTCAGGTAATTAGCTATTAGCTAAAAGACTTTCTGCCATCATTTATGTCAAAATGTTTTGCCAAAAATATTTTGTTCTTCCTCAGTCATATTCTTGAAAAAAAAGTCCCAAATGAACAACTGCAAAATGTCATCTTTCTAGATATTATTTACCTTTTTTCAAAGTAATAGAGTAGGCAAATCTATTTCTTAGGGGGCTGAAGGGAAGTAAAATGCTCCCATTCCCAAATTCCTAATTGTCAGTTGCCGGTAATACTGTAAAATTTAATGATTCATGTAAGCATATGAGTATTCACAATAAATCACGGAGTTATGAATAAGTCATGGTTGTCAAAAGGAAATGTGTAGCCATTCCAAGCCGTCTGCCATTAGAATGCATCGAGGCAGCTGTCAGCTGTTTTCTTGTAATTAAACAGCCAATGAGCAGCTAATTAAGACATATGTGTATACAGAAGTGGAAGTGGGTATGTTAATGAACTGTAGGAATCAATTCATTAACTGAAAATTGTCAAAAGACCAAACATCAGCTCAGCATTTCAGCCTCTGCTGATCTGAAGAAGAAGCACATAGAGGATGAGCCAGTGACACCAGCCAAGCCCACTTGCTTCCATGCCCTAGGCCTCCCTAGCAGTACCAATCAGCTTGATACCGCAGCATGGAAAACTAGGTATCTTACAGGAACAAATGGATGAAACTGTAAGTGATGTTGATAAGAAAACTGTATTGATATTTCAAAGATTTGTTCAAGCTGGCACACAGGTCAAAGAGTCTTTCTGCCCATTTCAGAAAACTGATATTCTATGCAGTAGGGTTCTTTATGTCACAAGCAATAAATAGGACTTGGACAACCAGCAGATCTGAATGTTTCCTTTTTAAAAAAAGCCTGCTCCTTGATAGTGCTTTTTTGGGAGGTATCGGTATGCCAAATGTATTATTTAACCATCCTCACTCATCCTTATTTCTAGAATGGAGAGGGAGAAGAAGGGTGATACTGCACGCAGGGGGCTTGAAATCCAGTAGACTGCAAAATATTTAGCAAGCTCTTGGGATAATGTTGGACAGTCCCACCGGTGAATCAATAAGCATATTTTAAGTAATCTGATAGAATTGGGGATGCTAGAGGAAGAATGTAATGAAACAAGAAGAAAACAGATGGAAGACCTTGAGACGTGCTGGAGGTGGGAAGCAAATGTAATTTAAACTGTTAGTGTAGATGGAGGCACAGGGGTAGGTGGTACCGTAGACAGAGCACTGGGCCTGGAGTCTGGAAGACTCATCTTCCTAAGTTCAAATCTGGCCTCAGACTCTTATTAGGTGTGTGACCCTAGGCAAGTCAGTTAACCCTGTTTGCCTTAATTTCCTCATCTGTAAAATGATCTGGACAATTAAATGGCAAACCAGTCCAGCATCTTTGCCAAGAAAACCGTAAATGGGTTCTCAAAGAGTCAGACACAACTGAAAAATGACTGAACAACAAAGTGTAGGGTTAATGAAAGTAATTCTGGACTGGAAATTTGGGCGCCGTGATTCTAGTCTCATGTTATATAATTAAGTAGTAACAGGTCCTTCGCACTTGTCTAAGCCTCTGTTAGCCAGCTCATTTATAGAGTTAGGGGAATAGACTTTAAATTACACTAGATCCCACCTAGGTCTTGGGTTCTGTGAACCTATAAAATAAAGGTTAGAAAACATCAGCAAGCAAGTCTTTTTTAAAAAGCAGGCAGGAGTAGAGTACTGACTCTGAAGTCAGGAGGACCTGAGTTCAAATCCAGCCTCAGATACTTGACACTTAACTGTGTGTCCTTGGGCAAGTCACTTAAACTCAATTGCCTTGCCTTCCCCCCTCAAAAAAAAGGAAAAAAAAAGGCAGGCAGGAAGAGACTTTTTTTTTTCCCAAGGGCAATTGGGGTTAAGCGACTTGCCCAAAGTCACATAGCTAGTAAGTGTGTCAAGTGTTTGAGGCCAGATTTGAACTCAGGTCCTCCTGACTCCAGGACCGGTGCTTTATTCACTGTGCCACCAAGCTGCCCCCAGGAGAAGACTCTTAAGAGGATAGATAGAAGCTCATTATGAAAAAATTCCAAAACCTTTCCTTTGTTATAGAGTCAGTGGAAGGCACAGGTAGGCTAATGTCCTTGTTGGTGGTTTTTATTCATCTTTTATGTGGCCCCTAGGCACCAGGAGGTCACCACAATCAGCAGTCTTGAACCACAAGAGTTATTGGGCCATTGGTCAAACCTGACCAGAGTTAAACCCACAAATTCCTTTGTTTAAATATTAGAAACATACCTCTTTGTTAAAATAGTCCAATTCAAGCAAAATTTAAACGAGCTCCTTTACAAAAAATAAAAGACTGAAGATGGATATCCCTATTTTTCTGAGCACCTTTTTGGCAGTTTCCCATAGGAAAACTCATGAGGACTTTAGCATCCTCTGCCACATCCTCATTTCATAGATTAGGAAGCTGAGGCTCAAGGAAGCTGTGACTTTCCTTAGATCATCCGTCTTTTGCTGCCTGACCCTTCCCCATCACTGGATCTCCAGCACCTCCCTCCAGCTCCCATGTTCTGGGTTTGGGGCTTTGGGTTTGAGAAGTCCCAGAATTTTCTCTCAGCTGCCAGCTTGTGTCCCTGGGGGAGTTTCCTCCCTCTCTGCTCCTTGAGTCCATCAAGATTCTGTCATCATCCTTTTTTCTCTCACCTGTTTTCTTTAGCGTTTGAACAGCTCTCTTTCTAAATCTTCATCCTCCAAGACACTATAAGGAAGGCCCAGCCCAATACAAGATCATTTCTTACTGTCCTAAGGAGACTGTTTTTTTGGTTGTTGTTTGTGTGTCACTGATGAAAAGCTTTGGGCACACCACTGTTAATGTAAAAGTCTGGCTTTGGTTTCTGGGTTCTTGTGTTGGCTGAAAATTTCTGACGGTTAATTATTGCTAACAAATGAAGTACTTCATGACCCCTCTGGGAGCAGGACTTGGGGAGATACTACAGTGTAATAGGCCTAGTTTTTATCTTTATTTATACACCAGAACTTAGAAGATTGAAGATTTAGAGATAGAAGGAACCTTAGAGGTCATCTAAGCTGTCCCTTCATTTTAAGAGATGAGGAAACGAAGGCCCAGAGGTGTTAAGTGTCTTGGTCAAGGTCAGACATGTCATAAGTAGTGGATGTCAAATTCCAAGAGGCTTCCAAGTGTCTTGTTCATTCCATGGAGGCAGCGTGTGGAAAGAACAAAGCCAAGGGACCTGAATTCAAATCCCATCTCTGTTTACTCCCAGCATAACTGTAGGAAAGGTCACTTAACCTCTCTGGACCTCGGTTACTTAATCTGCAAAATGTGAGAAGGTTCGGCTAGAGAGCCTCTGAGGTCCTGAAAGGACCTAAAGGTCTGACATTCCTGTGAATTTATGCAAAAAAATGTTTACTGTCTCCTTCAGAGCACTGCCCTTTCAAGGCTATCCCTGTGCTTTAAAAAGCATTGAAATTCTTCCTAGAGTTGTCTTCAGGGTGAATTCGACTTTTGGAAAAACAGTTAAACAGCATTAGGGGCCAAATCTGGTAAATAACATGGATGACCAAGTAGGCTTTTAATACTCACGATCTAAGTGGTAATCTATAATAGCTATAAAGTAATGAGACTGATTTGGTTCTGTGACTCATAAAGTGGCTCTGATAGCAGTTCCAAAAGAGTAGTTTAAAAAAAAATGTTTGGACTAATGACAGTATGATTGTAATACATGTTTGGACTTCTGGGATAGCTAAAAGACAACTCTTATTTATAGTAAAAGCTTGCTACACTTTTAGTTTTACAAAGCACCTTCCTCTGGGCGGCTAGGTGGTGCAGTGAATAGAGCACTGGCCCTGGAGTCAGGAGGACCTCAATTCAAATGTGGCCTCAGACACTTAACACTTACTAGCCAAGTGACCTTGGGCAAGTCACTTAACCCCAATTGCCCTGCCTTCCGCTCTCCAAAAAACAAAACAAAAAACAAACAAAGCACCTTCTTCATAATCCTATGAAAGGGGTCAAGCAAGCGTTATAGCATGATACAAAAAGAGGGAGAGGGAGAGTTCCAGAAGTCTGGAATGAGAGGATCTGGGTTCTAATCCTGCCTAAGATGTTTCCTTCCTTTATAACCTTGGACAAGGCTTTTTCATTGACCTGTACCTCAGTTTCCTTATCTTTAAAATGAAGCAGTTGGAATAAATGGCTTCTGGGCCCTTTCTCACTTTATGATCTCCCTTTGTCAGATGAGGGAGCCATGGTTTTGAGATGTTAAAAAAGTTATCCACCATTACAAAGTAAGAGTCAGAAGCCGAGGTAAAACCCAGATTTCCTGACTCCCAAATCCTACGCCTGGACTACTTCACTTATATCATTTAATATGAGTATATGAGACCTGGTGTTATTTGTATCATAAAAATGAATCTCATTACTTTATAGCCAGATAATTTTTTAATTGGTTTCCCTGCCTCTCTAACTGCTTTAAAAAAAAGCCATCCTGTGTCTGTTCAGTCCCCTTAGAAGTCCGTCCTTGCAGGGTAGCTTGTCAGCCAGCAGTGCTAACATACCCAGACTTTATTAGTGCTGATGGTGTTATCTTAGGTTAGTGTCTAGAAAACAGAAGGTGATTTTTTACAGTGTATTTGTCACGGATCTAACTCCTACTTAAAAGAGTTAACCTTCAATTCTAGTCTTCACATTTTGAAAGCTATAGAGAAATTAGAGAGGGTCCAGAGACAGTCTTTTAAAGGTGGTATCTAGCCCATATAAATAAAAGGCTATAGGAATTGAGACTCCATCTATAAAAGAGTCAATACACCAAGCTGGTGCAATGAATAGATGCCAGACCTTCAGTCAAGAGGACTTATCTTCCTAAGTTCTAATCTAGCCTGAAACACTAACTGTGTTACCTTGGGCAAGTCACTTAACCCTATTTGCCTCAGTTTCCCTGTCTGTAAAATGAGCTGGAGAAGGAAATGGCAAATCACTCCAGCATTTTTGGCAAGAAAATCCCAAATGGGGTCACAAAGAGTCAGACACAATTGAAAAGGACTGAACAGCAATGACTCTGGTGATTACAAATCTTAGGTTGATAGATTTAAGCCTGCAAGGAGTCTTAGATATCATCTAATTCAGACCTTTCATTTTAAGAAGTTAACAGTGGCCTAAGGAGGTTAAGGATCTGGTGTTGGGCAGCACCAGACTGTGTGTACCTCTGTGTGTGTGGGCACCTCTACTCAAGTCTCACTGAGATTCCTCATGCTAGAGGTAGGGATTGGAATGGGAAGTCCCTCATTGTCATACACTCTGCTGAGCTAGAAGAGCTTTGTATATGGCCCTGCTGTTGGTCCTCCCACAGTACACCTACAGTGTAGCTTAGCAAAGCTCAGTGAGGTTCATCATTAGGTTGGTCAAAGGGTGATCACCCTGACCAATACCAGCTCTTGAAGATCATCTGTTAAATTACTGCTCAAGTTGCTTATGTGAGGAGAGCAATGACAGAAATGATAGCGTGTTGATGCATTGACTGGATGTATATGTTATCATCTATGTAAACAAATACCAGTCACCTCCAAAGGTTATGGTAAAGAAAGTGCTTTGTAAAGCATAGAATGCTAGAGACATGGGGGAGGAAGGGGCTGTGGGAGACAGCATGCCTCCCTCTATGTCTTTGGACTTCCAGGAATTTCTCATTATGTATTTCATTCTGTCCTCATGATAAACATAAAACTAATCCACACAACATTTGCTGAGCCAGCCACCTGCCAGATGCAAGGCCCAATGATCATTTCTGGGATTGACATTAAGTATATGACAAGGACCCTGTTCCTTGGGATTGATAGCCTTTAGGAGTTGCTGCAGTTAAAATTTTCATCTACCTTTTGATGATTAAAAAGGTTTGAGAGATATAATTTCTAGGTACTTTGATCATTTTATTTGTAATGCCTTCATTTAAATAAAAGGATGATCATTTGGCCGTGTCTCTCTTAGACCAAAGACAAACATGGTGGGCCAGGCTCATAACTTAAATATAGTTTTGGAAGAAGAGTGGAAATCAGCTCTGATTGGTTAACAGTTAATGAGAGAATGAATATTACAATGAGAGGCTGGATTTGAACTTTGATTATGTCATCCATTTCTAAGTGCCCCTTCCCCAGCCTCAGGCAATCTGTTCAAATTTATACCCCACTCAAGCCTAAGCAGAGCACACTAGCTTCTCCACCTGGATAGGGTCTGAATGAGAAACAGTCTAGTCTCATCAGCAGTGTCCTTCAAGAGACTGAACTTGTTAAGATAAAATCAGGACTTTAGAAAAATTGGGGGAACTCTGGATCTCCACAAATCGTTGATAAGCATTTCTCTCCACCTGTGATGAGCTTGTGCAAACTTAGTTAGGTTGATCCTCAGAGGACAGAGAGAGTGTCTCCAAACCAAACTCGCCTTCTAGTTGGAGAAGCTATACAAGTAGGTACTAGGAGCTAGATTGAGTTCCACAGGTCAAAAAAGACATGGAAGTCTATACTATCTTATAGGCAATATTCTAAAATTATCACTGAGTCACTTGGCAGGGGGAGGGAGCCAGGGTCTGGACAGGGAACACTTGGTGAAAGAGGTTAGCCGGCCTTTGCTTTGAAAAAGTTGTCCCTAGCATTTACAGGGCATTGATTGTAAGCTTTGGGGTTTCAGGATGCCCGTATAGCTCTGGGAGCTACATAGGGAAGCAATGAGGAGCAGAAGGGAATTGAGGCTGAAAGCAAGTGGTTTTGTCAGCTTTTAAAGACATAAACTGCAAATGCTTGTGTTCCTAGGCATGCCATAGCCATGTAAATTCCCCAAACATTGCCAACACAAACTGAGGTACAGTAGTTCCTACCTCCTTTCAGCTTACGTGTTGACCTCATGGGACTTGAGCTGCCTTTGACGTTCCATGGTGTAGGATGTCATTTGCCTTGGCTCTAATATCCTCTCCTCTTCCCCGTGGAATATCCACAAACTCAGGCTTGGGGCAATCAAATACTCTGGTCATCTTCCCTCCCTCCATTACTGGTGTCACTAAAAGTCTGCCTTCTCTGTTGTCTCTAATTTTCCCACTTCTAACATTAATCAGTTGAGTGGGTGGCCTGTGTATCTTGTCAGTATTAAAACCACCACCTCTGCCTCTTTGAGCATCAAGGACTTTCCTCTGTGCACATTATAATTAAAAAATAAAAAGGATTGAGGAAGTTTACCAACCCCATTAGGTAGTCTGTCAAGATGCTTGGTGCTAAGAGTTCAAGTACCATCTAGAATTCCCAGGATAAAGGATGCTGTTAAGTAGAGGCTTGGTTATGCTACCAAGTAATGCTGTGACCTTGGGCAAGATATTTCTTCTCTCTGGGCTTCAGTTTTCTAATCTGGGAAGTGAAGGGGGTAGACTAGATTGATTTCAGTTCAACTTATATTTATTCAATATATATATATTTTTTTTCTACCTATAACATTCATTATATGTTTGCCATCTTAGTCTCCCCAGGTTCAGTATCTAGGAGTTCTTCTCAGCTACTCTCTCTCTCACCTGTATGCAGCCTGTGGCCAAAGTCATGTTGCTTTTGTAACATTTCCCCTTCTTTATTTGGATGCTGCCGCCGGTCTGGTGTGGGCCCTCACCACCTCACACCTGCACCAGCACAATAGCTAATAAATGTTTACTAAGCAGTCAGTTAGTAAATATGTATTAAAAAGAGCACTGTGCCGAGTGCGAGGGAAACAAATACAACAAAAGGAAGAGAGTCCCCAACCTCGAGGAACTTACATTCTAATGCGGAAGGAAAAGCATCATACAAAAGGAAGCTGAAAAGCAGCGGAAGGGTCAAGGGCTAGGGTATGGATTCTAGAGTGTGGCAGAAAAGTTAAAGATGTCATACAGTTGTGCAGCCACAAGAGAGAAGAAGAGATGTTCTGAGCCGACCTCCCTCAGCTCAGATACCTTTGGGAGTTCGTGCCACCCTCCCGTCAGGAACAGAAGGTGGTAGAGTAGAAGAAGGCCGAGTAATAAGACTGATGGGAGTGAATAAAGCACCGGCCCTGGAGTCAGGAGGACCTCAGTACAAATCTGGCCTCAGACACTTAACACTTACTAGCCCTGTGACCTTGGGCAAATCACTCAATCCCAATTGCCCCACCTTCTCCCCTCCAAAGAGAGAGAGAGAGAGAGAGAGAGAGAGAGAGAGAGAGAGAGAGAGAGAGAGAGAGAGAGAGAAATTAAAAACCCCTGTGTGCAAAGAACTGTGCTAAGCACAGGGGTTATAAGTTTAAAGAAAAGAAAAAGAGAGAGAGAGAGTTCCTGCCCTCAAAAAGCTTACAATCAAATGGGGGAAGGCAGTGTGCAAAAGAAAGCTGAAAGGTGGCAGAGGAGGGTAGAATAAATGGGAAGAAAAGAAGAAGGGAATAAACATTTATTAAAAGCCTGCTGTGTGCCAGGAAGGGCAGCTGAGTGGTATGGTAGATAGAGCACACTGAGCTTGGAATCAGAAAGATTCCTCTTCATGAGTTTAAATCCTGCCTCAGATACTTACTAGCTGCATTACCTTGTACAAGTCACTTCATCCTGTTTACCTCAGTTTCCTCATCTGTAAAATGAGCTAGAGAAGGAAATGGCAAACCACTCCAGTATCTTTGCCAAGAAAACCCCAAATGAGGATACAAAGAGTTGGGCATGGCTGAAACAAGGCAGCAATAATGAATGTGCCAGGCACAATGCTAATTCCTTTTACAGATATTACCTCATTTGATCAATAGTGAGCAATAGTTTGCTAGCTGATCTGCCTATCACAAGTTGCTCCTCATTTCAGTCCATCTCCTGCTCAGCTGTGGAAGTGATCTTCCTAAAGTTCAGGTCTGGGGGCAGCTAGGTGGCGTAGTGAATAGAGCACCAACAGTGGAGTCAGGAAGACTTGAGTTCAAATCTGGCCTCAGACACAACACTTAACTAGCTGTGTGACCTTGGGCAAGTTGCTTAACCCTGATTGCCTTGCCTTCCCCCCTCAAGAAAGAGAGAGAGAGAAGAGGGAAAGAGAGAGAGGGAAGGAAGGGAGGAAGAAAGGAACGAAGGAAGGAAGGAAGGAAGAAAGGAAGGAAGAAAGGAAGGAAGAGAAAGAAAGGAAGAAAAACAAAGAAACAAACAAAGAAACAAAGAAAGAAAGAAACAAAGAAAGAGAAAGAAAGTTCAGACCATGTCATCCACCTACTCAATAAATTCCATTGATGGCCTCTTACCCTGGTCAAATTTCCAAATCATAAAATCCTCTTTGGGGTGGCCTCATTACTGTTCCTTGAACAAGACATTCACTTTCCCATCTCCAAGAATTTTAACTGTCTGTTTTCTATACCTAGAATATTCTCTTTCCTCATCTCTACCCCTTAGCTTCTCTGGCCTTCTTCAAGAACCATCTGAAATGCAGCGTTCTATAGGAAGTCTTTCCTGAGCCCCTGTAATTCTAGTGCCTTGTTTGTATTGATAATATCGTTTATCCTATATATAGTTTAACATCTTCCCTTAGAGGAGGAGCTCCCTAAAAGCAAAGACTGTCCTTTGGCTTTCTTTGTATCCACAGGGCTTAACACAGTGCCTGGCCTATAAAAGGCACTTCATTAATGTTTATTAACTGACCAATTAATTTAAGGTCAAGACAAAGAAGTAAACCTGATCGAAAAGTCAGCAATCATCTAATTCACTCCCTCATTTGATGGATGAGGAAACGGATGTCCAAACAAGTGAAGTGACTTGACCTAAACTGAACTAAATAAATGAGCTAAAATGAGCAGGGGCATTCCCAGGGCTATTTCTGGGACCCAAGTCAACCAGGATTTCTGGTCTAGAGTTATTGTTTAAACTTTGGAAAACATAGAAAAGGATATCCCTGTTTCATGTGACTTTATGCAATAAATATTTTAGAAATCTACAGAAAACACAGGTGAGTGATTAAGTTCCTTCCATTTCTTTTTCCAAGGGAATTTCTTTTAATCATTGATGGCCACAAAGAAGGGACCAAGTCCAATACCCCTTATGCAATCCTGCTGAAATTAAAGGGAGTTTTGCCTGTGTAAGGACTGTGGGATTGGACTCAGGAGGTTCATTTTGCTCAGAAAAAAAATAAACACTAGCTTTAATTTCATTAATGATTTCCTAGATGATTCCAATACAAGTTTAATTCTCCATTAAATATTAATGCCATTTAGTATACTGTCCTTAGCATCGGGTGGATAAAATTGATACTAACCTACTATTTTTGTATTTTGTGACTTGAATCACAGGGCTTTTTCAGGAGGAGTCAGCAAAGTAATGCCACATACTCCTGTCCTCGTCAGAAGAATTGTTTGATTGATCGAACTAGTAGAAACCGCTGCCAACACTGTCGATTACAGAAATGCCTTGCTGTGGGGATGTCTCGAGATGGTGAGCTCTCCCAATTTGAGTTCTCTTCCTAGGGCAGAGTGACACCCTTTCTTAGGATGAGATTGTTAAAATACCTCTTAAAGTGTGAACCCAGTGCTTCCATATATTCCCATTTCATGTTGTAACGTAGATGTTGATCCAGTTTGCTGCATCTCCAGAGAGTTGGTTGGTTTAAGTTGATTCAGTGAGGGTAGCATGACAAGGAAAATGTGTCAGAGCACTTCCGAGGTATAACTTTAAGACACTATGTGGAGATGCATTGATTAAACATAGGTGCAAACCTTATTGCCTTCATACTTTGAATTCCCATTACATTTTGCCAGATGGCAAAGCAACCTCCCCCAAATTTACAGTTGTGTAGACAGATGATTTATCCCAAAAGGTTTATTGACATTCAGAACAAATCAGTTTTGACTTGCAGTGCGTATTTTGAAAAATTGATGCTGAAGTCAAATATTTGTACACACAAAGTATATGAGAATAAAGCAGAGCTTGGATCAGGAATAAATGTTCTTTTCATTAAGGAAAATTATTTTAAGAAGGAAAAACCATCTACCATCCAATTATAAGACATTCTAGATTTGCCTGAGAAACTATCTTAAGTGTACAGAATAATCAGCACCAGATTGTAAGACAGTTATTCAAATGCATGGAAACTGGGCACAAAGCACATTATATACATTTGAGGTCATTTCATAATGCATGATGGTCCTTTCATGAAATACAATTGAATATAATGTCTTTTCTAATAAGGCTTCTTTTTAAAGGACCACCCTGTAGACATCAACTTCAGCTTACTGGGCATGCTATCCAATAAAGTCTCCTATTTTGATGGAATCCAATATTTAGAAACTCCTGTGGACCTGCTTTCTTACACAGATTGCAACCTGCAATGGTGGTGGTGTATGTGCATGGCTCTTGGAATATGAAAGAATAAAACTGAAATTTTTTGGAGCTGACAGATGCAGGTCACAAACAATTTACACCATATTCTTAGAAATTCCTGTGATGTGCAATGCCAGCAGATTTTCTCTTCTGTTGGCACCGAGCTGACAAAATTAGGTGTTGCTTGGGAACCTGTAAATTAAAGTCACAGGATGAGAATATATTTTCTCAAGAACAGTTTTTCTTTCTTATTTTGAAAGGTATTATTATGAAGGCACTGTACGATAAGACAGAAGTTACTATGTGGTTGTTAAATGTATGGAACTATAACATTTTCCCCGAATTTATTCACTGCATATAATGGGACATATATTTTTTGATTGTTTCAGGAAGGATGGACTCAGGGTCTCTAGATTTTTTGCAAATGATAAATGGTACATACTCTTGGGTTTGAGTTCAGGTTTTGTAATTGGGATATTTAGGTAGCAGAAGTGCTAGACTTGGGAATCAAGAATACTTGAATTCAAATGCAGCCTCAGACACATATTAGCAGTGTGACCTTGGGCAAGTCACTTAACCTCTCAGCCTCAGTTTCTTCATCTGTACAATTGGCATAATAATAGCTCTTACTTCACAGGAGAGTTGTGAAGATCAGATGAGAAAACATATGTGAAGTGCTTTGCAAACCTTCGGTGCTATATAAATGCTAGCTCTTATGGACCTAAACCCTTGGGCCACATTCAGTCAGGCTACAGAATGGTCTGCCTAGGTTTAGCTACTTTTCCACCCAAATTTTTATCAGTATGACTGATGTTTCTTCTCTGTGGAAAAAGAAGTAGTATATCCTAAGTATTCTTTTTTTTCCTGAGTTTTCTTTGGCATTAAAATATGTCCAACAACTATCTAGTGTGTTGATCTAAGCCAGCAAACTCATTTTCATTTTTCTTCCCCTGAAACAATGAGGTGGAGGTCAGATGAATTAATTCATATTTTCTATATCTAATTTCTAATTATCATAGCATCAGTAATGCTCAACAGAGTCTTTTTGCCTACTTTTGTAAAGTGGAGAATTGTGATATTTTACAGGAATGATTCAAGCTAATAAATAATTTTTTCTTCAGCGATCTGATTTTTCAGGAGAAATAATTGTACAAGCTGGATGATCCCCAGATAACTTCCCTAATTATCCTCTTCATTTTGTCCCTGGAGGCATATCTCATGGGAGAAGTAGTAGAGCCAAAATTCAAGTGTTGATAACTTGAGACTAATAATAACACAATGATATTGTACACTTTCTGAAAAGTGGGGATCAGTGAAGCTTTGGAATCTACCATGACCAAATCAGGGATCTTCTTTAGATTAAAAAAAAAAAAGATGTTTCAAAATAAGGAGGAAAATGAATCAAAGTCTAGAGCACAGAATGGAGTTAATGGAGTATAAAAACTTCAGTGGCTGGCCTAAGAAAAGGGAATAAGAATTATTACGTGCCAGGCACCATGATAAATACTTCACAAATAATACTGCATTTGGTCCTCAGCAACAACCCTGGGAGGTAGGTGCCATTATGATCCCCATTTTACATTGGAAGAAACTGAGGCAAACACAGGTATTGAGGCTAGATTTGAGCCCAAGTCTCTAGGTCCAGCCCTCTATCCGCCATGCCTCTATCCTAAGAAATTATCAGTCATCTGAACAGTGAACTAAGAGTTGGAAGACTGACTTTTGTCACTAGATCTCCCAATGTAAATCATTTGTTCTCTTTGTTTTGATCTGAAAAGATGATGCGTTGTGCCATGAGGGGGTGGCTGGGGGAATTATAATAAATATATATTATAGTGTGTAATCAATTATAATCAGCTATCCATAAACTGTCTCCTCTGACAATAAAGACTGTGTGTGTGTTTATGTTTGTGTTCATATGTGACTGGACTTGTAATTGGGAGAGATCTAAGTTTGAATCCTGCCCTAGATACTCACCACCTTAATAACCGTGGGAATGTCACAGGTTTCTGTGCTGGAGTTTCTTTATCTGTAAAATGAGGGTATTAATACGTGGAATGATAATTTTAGATAGCATTTATATAGCACTTTAAGGTTTACAGAGTACTTTAGATACGTTATTCCATTTGCTCTTACAAAAATCCTGGGAGGTAAGTTCCATTATTATAGTATTAATCTCCATTTTATAGATAAAGGAACTGAGAATGAGAAAAGTTAAGTGACTTGCCCAGTCACTCCCCTAATAAGGAGGAAGGAGTCAAATGCTCTCTCTTTCTCTCTCCCTTCCTCTCTCCCTCCCGCCCTCCCTTCCTTCCTTCCTTCTTCTCTCCTTTTCCCTCTCCTTC
>CM053598.1:114974628-114991691 GCA_028646575.1 Pseudocheirus occidentalis | reverse complement strand
AGACAATTGTACAATGTGAAGGAGTTTGCAGATCCTATACATGATTGTATGCCACCATGGGGGGGTTGGGTGGGGGATGGGGAGGAAGGGGAGAAAAATCTATAACTGAAGTGACTATGGAACAGAATCTTGTAACCTAAAAGTGAACAAACAAGTTAACTTTAAAAAATAATAATAATAAAATAAAATTAAAAAAAAAACAACATTTCAGCTTGTTTTGTATATATAAAGCCAGGGTAGAGTTATGTTAAGTTATGTCTTTTTACTGGCAAATTCACAGAATGTTTGTAGATTTTAATAATTGTTAAGTAAGCTAGGAAACAAAAATGGGTGAAAATATTTGTGTAGGTCTTTTTAATCAATCCATAACTAAGTTAATTTGCCGTTAAAATACAAATAAAAGCTGTAGTAGAAGTCGTAATAGCTTCTAGTATTTATGTAACACATTAAAGTTTGCAAGATACTATTAGACATCTCTTTTTGCCCTTACAACACCCTCTGTGTAGTAGCTATTGTTAGCTCCATTTTACAGATGAGAAGACTGAAGTAGACACTTTAAGTGACTTGCCCAAGGTCACACAAGTAGTAAAATTTGAACTTAGGTCTTCCTGACTCCAGGTCCAGAACTTTATCCATTGTGCTGCCTAGTTGCCTCTGGAAAATTGCTACTGCCACTTCTGAATGTAGGTTAATCAATTAATTTTCTCAAATCAGATCCTAACACCTGAATAGTATGATAGCCACGTCTTTTTTCCCCAGGATGTTAGCCCAAATTCCAAGTCTTTTATGTTATGTTTTTGGGATTTTTTTTACAGGTTGCGAAGACTTTATTAGCTTTGTTTTTGAATTTGGAAAGAGTTTATGTTCTATGCACCTGACTGAAGATGAGATTGCATTGTTTTCTGCATTTGTGTTAATGTCTGCAGGTAAGGCTGATTTCTATTAACAGAAATAGTAGCTTTAAAATTGTCTAGGCAAAGAATTCCTGATTTTAATATTAGTAAGGATAACTTCCCTTTTCTGACTAGATTAAAAAAAACCATTTTCTCCAAACTGCTAAATTGGAATTCACCAAAGTATACAAGTTCAAATGATATGTTTAAAAAATAATTGCCCCACAGTGGGTCATACAGGTGCTTAGCTCAGAGGTGGGGAACCTGCAGCCACAAGGCCACATGTGGCCCTCTAGGTCCTCAAGTGTGGCCCTTTGATTAAATCCAGACTTTACAAAACAACTCCCCTTAATAAAAGGATAAAAGTATTTGTTCTGTGAAGTTTGGATTCAAAGGGCTACACTTAAGGACCTAGGAGGTCAAACATAGCCTTGAGGCTACAGATTCCCCACCCCTGATCTAGCCCACATTCTACAAATAGAGATCCCAAATGAAGTCATGTATATGGATCTTGTTTGCCTTGACAGTAAAAGTTGGGAATATACCCCCTAAAACATTCTACCATCTCTTAATAAACCATTTTGGCACTACCTTACATAACTTTGTTCCACCCTTTATATTTGCATTCCAGAGTTATGAGTTCCATTAGTTTACTATTTCCTACCATAAAATATTTTATGCAATTGCATTATTTTTCTTGAAATAATTTGCTACTTTGAAGTCTTAGCAAAACTCTTAGTTGCCTTAAACTATAGGGCAGTTCTAGTATTTGCCAGAAAGGACACTCACTGTAGTATGGATATACTATGTACACTTATAGGCCATGGTTGTTTCATCTAAAAATTTAGTTATCATGTGTGAAGACTTGAGTATCTATTTATGTACATGTTGTCTCCTCCTTTAAAATGTGAGCACCTTGAGAGCCTGGACTATCTGTTTTATCTTTATATCCCTAGCACTTAGCATAGTTAGTGCCTGGCACCTTGTACAAGCTAAATGAATGCTTGTGATTGATCATCTACTTTTATGCATCCGCATGCTAAATTCAAATAGCATATACAGTTATGAAGAAATACTCCTCCTCTAAGAAGCAAGTTATTTCAGGGTCTTACACATGCCCTATTTATCTTTTACAAATGCTTAATTGCTTATAAATAAATTGCCCATGCCCTGCTTTACAACATTCAAAAGGAAACTGTAGAGAAGATTCATCAATCCATCTAGAAGCATTTATTATGCACCTAATATATACCAGGTACCCTATTAAGTGCAGAGGATACCAATAAAGGCAAAAAGCATTCCCTGTTTTCAGGGATCTCACACTTTAATGGGGAAGACAACATGCAAACAACCATGTACAAACAAGCTACAAAACTGGAGTTGATCTCAGAGGGAAGGCACCAGCATCTTCAGGCTTTAAAAGGGCTTTGATAAATCCTATTAGAGAAACACAAGGACTACTCCTGATTATGTGATATTAGAGGAATACTACAGCCATCTTCCTGCTCACTTTTAGATCGCTCGTGGCTGCAGGAGAAGGTAAAAATAGAAAAGTTACAGCAGAAAATTCAACTAGCACTTCAGCATGTCCTACAGAAGAATCATCGGGAAGATGGAATATTAACCAAGGTGGGAGCCAGAAAGTCTCCAGTTGGTGACTCATTGTCTTAGACTATCTGTACTGTCTGTGTGTTTTGTAGTCTTTTGGTAGGTGCTCTGCTAGTTTGTTTATTTGTGGTGGCTAGTCGGAATATATTTGTTGGTAAGTGGAAAAGGTGAGGTTTGAAAATTAATCTTATGTTTTTAGGTGGCATGGAGGTAAGTGAAGGGGGAAGAAACTAGAGGAGAAAATTTCTAATGGACTTCCCTCTCTTTTTCCTTGTCTACAATGCAAATATAAATTCAGTTTTTTTCATAGATTCTGATGTAGGTAGACAGAGTTGATGCCTGGGGCAGCTAGGTGTGATGCAGTGGATGGAGCACAGGACCTAGAGTCAACAAGACCAGAATCCAAACCAGCCTTGGGCACTTCCTACCTATATTTTTAAAGCTCTTTGTAAACCTTAAACATTCTATAAATGTTGTTGTTATGTTGTTCTTATCATTATGTTAAGAGAAAGAGAGTGTGGCATGGTGGAAAAAATCCTGAATTATGGATTAGATTACATGGGTCTTAATCTTGTTCTGCCAGTGACTGATTGTACATTTCTGGCAAAGTTAATTCACCTTTTCTGGAGATATTTTTCCTTATCTTTAAAGTAAAGGAGAAAGATTTATATGGACTGAAGAGCAGCCCAAGTATAAAGTAAGGGTATCGTTGTTCTAAGGTGCCTTCCAAGTTAAAAAATAATTCTCAATCCTTGACTGTTTTTCTTCTCTGACCCTCTGCCTTTCCTTCTCTTTACAGTTAATATGCAAGGTGTCTACATTAAGAGCACTATGTGGACGACATACAGAAAAGCTTATGGCATTTAAAGCAATATACCCAGACATTGTGCGACTTCATTTTCCTCCGTTATACAAGGAGTTGTTCACTTCAGAATTTGAGCCAGCAATGCAAATTGATGGGTAAATGTTATCACCTAAGCACTTCTAGAATGTCTGAAGTACAAACATTAAAAAAAAAAAATTAACCAAGACACTTTATATGGCCCTGCACAGACCTGGAGAGCCAACACACTGCACATCTTTTGGTGGTCGGGGTCAGGCAAAGGAGGGGAAACAATGAAAACAAATAAAAGTCGAATTTGTTTTTCTCATGCATATGATTTCCATTATGCCTACAGATATGGACCCTTTTTCTGTCTTGGCTTCTTGATCTTTGACCTCTGTTTACAAGGTTGTCTTTTCTTGTAGTTCACTGCCCACAGACTTTCTACCGAGTAATCAGTCTTTCTAGCCAGAACAGAGAAGTCCAATAGTAACCAGGGACTGCTGGGTATGCAGAGCAGAGGTTGACTGCCCTGGCTTGTATAACCTGCTCATTGTCTCATGAAGGAAGATTTTATTTTTTTCACCTATTATTGCCAGTAGGCAGGACAGCACGGAAAGGGTCCATAGCAATAGCAACAATAGCATTATAATATATTACAGGGTAAATGGGCATGAAGACTATATATAGCTAAAGAGATATTGTTTATATATTGTTTTAATTAATATAAAATGTAGTAACTGGTATAGCTTTTCTTGTTGAATTGATAAGGCACTTTTCGTTTTGCACCTTTTTTTCTTTAAATTAAATGCTAGCGTGTTTATTGTTGTGTCGCACGTGCACCAGAAAGGCAAGTTTAACTGAAAAAAAAAAAGGCTTGGAAGGTACGCAAGGAGGTATTTATGCTGCTGTTTTCAAAAAATACTTTTAAAAGAATGGCTGGTCATATCTAGAAATTATTATGTTCATTTTTTACATATGGAATTTGAGTCTGAAACTGATATAGCCCTAAAGGATACTTTGCCTTTTGGCAGGTTTTTTTTTTTTTTAAAGAATGTATTTAAGTTTCCTACAAAGTATAATTGCAACTCTAGGTGGAGACGGAGCATGCTGACTGTTAGGTACATTTGGAAAAGCTTTTAAAGTGCCTCTTGTTCTCCTCCCTATCCCACCCACCCAAATCCCATAGCCCTAATTATGCAGAATCTAGCATTTATATTTAGACATCTCCCGGTAGCATTCCTTGAGCTTTGGAACAAATCCGTAAACAGTGTATTTATTGGAATTACATTTTTACTACTAGAACAAATTTGTGGACATAAAGCACAGACTAAAGGGAGGCATGAGCTAGGGGTAAAAGGCGTGGAGAAGCATTTCTTATGGGTTCTTCTTATGCTATTGGAATCCTGAAAGTATACGTAGAATAAACTCTAAATTAGCTATTCTCATATTCTAGAATTCTAGAAAATATTGCACTCTTCATTTAGTAGGCAGCCGAGGATAGACAGAGGCAAGATACATTGAACCATTTTTTCTTATTTGTTAAATAGTGAGTAAAATGTCTTTATGTTTAGAAGGTGAAGCTGATAGCACCAGTACATAGTGTCTTCAGTAGGAAAATCAAGGCTACAACATATTTTGTCATATTAGTAGGAATATAGTTGGGGTTTTCATGTAGCGGGAGAAGGGGGATTTCCTCCATTCCCATAGGAAAGGAGTAATTTCAAGGTACAGTGAGCTTATTTCCAGAACAAGATGGCCATTCCTTCCTCTTAGGTATATAAATGTTCATTTTGGTCCCACAAGGTGTCATACTGAGCTCCAAAACATGGGATTCAGACACCTGATTTTCTACTTGTTTTTTTTTGTGTTGAACTCTTCAGCCTTG
This sequence comes from Pseudocheirus occidentalis, assembly GCA_028646575.1. Classification (NCBI taxonomy): domain Eukaryota; kingdom Metazoa; phylum Chordata; class Mammalia; order Diprotodontia; family Pseudocheiridae; genus Pseudocheirus; species Pseudocheirus occidentalis. The sequence goes on along the minus strand of CM053598.1, from coordinate 114,986,479 downwards.
TTACCCATATGCTACTCTATGCCTCAGGGCAAAAAGTATTTGATGGCTGTGATATCATTTGATAACCATTATACACACTAGGGACCGGAATATTTTCATTCTGTTTCATCGTGCTGGAAGCAGAAGAGTAGTGCCAAATGTATTTGCAAGGACAGTTTTTTTCAGTAGCAGGATGGAACTCACACACCAAAAAAGAAATGCATATAACCCAGTCTTGCTTTCTGGAATTACGGTCACCCACAGCTGTTTGGAACATGTTTTTGTGGCTAGTCACTCAGTCTCAAATACAAACTTTCCCCACGTCTCCTCAACGTACCTTGCCTGTCATCTCCACAAGGCCAAGTTTTATCAATTCACAATTTAAGAAAAGGACTTCAACAACTTATACAAAGAAGAGAATGTCTTTTGTGGCTTCAAGGTAACTAAATGAACTTCAGTCAGTTTTCCCTATACATGCAGAAACCTTTACTTTTCCAATAGAATTATCTCCTGAATCTTTCCTATGAAATTGGTTTTAACGTTACATTCTGTTGCCATTTTTGGCTTCAGAAAAAAAATCATTTAACTCATATTAATTTGACTCCTTTGCTTAGGGTTTTTGAAAAAGTAGGGAATTTCTTTATATGGTAGATCTGTATGAAACCTAAATAACATCTTGATCATTGTATAGATACATATACATTACACATATATGTCTGATCAATAATCATTGTCTAACAATAAACAGAAAGTGAAAGTAAACTATTTAAATACACCTTAAATATGGCTACATAAAGGATGATTATCAGTTAAATACAGAAATTAACAGCCAAAGTTGTTCATTTAGGAAAATATGCTCCCCTAGGAATCGATTGTCAGTTTCTGCAAAGTATGTGTACTAAGTCAATCCAAGGTCTTTATTTGTCCCTTATATCCTACTGGGCTGACTAATGAGTTACTGTATTTCTTTTTTTTTTAATTGGTTTCATTGTAAATCATTTCTGATTTACTAAATTTCGGAGGTGGTTTTATTAAAGTATGTTAACTTTTTTTAACCAAAGCTTTCTGAATATGACCAGCCTCAGGTGCTAGTACTTTTAAAGAGCAACTAAACTTAATTTCAGTGTCCATTTTCAAGATTCCGATGAGCTAAGCTTTTCTAAGGGTGAGACAGACCTTGATGTTGAACATCTGTCGAGATTGCTCTTCTAGAAAAGATCTAACATTGTACCAGATGTGAATCTTGGGTATCATCACTTCAGAGTAGCTTTGCTTCTGAAGAAGAGGCAGGGATAAATCAAGATAGAGTAATATAATGCTGCTACCAGGTCTTTTTGAAAGACCAAGAGGATATTATAATTTTACAAGCTAGACACATTTTATAGGAGTAGACCATTAGGATCCAAGATCTGAAGTGAGGTGATATATCCAATTAATAATATGCTGTGCATAAATGAATTGAAAAACTTTGAAGTTTCACTTTCTGCTCTCATTTCTTCCTTGTTATAGAAACATCTGTAATATGCATTCCTTTGCCAACATGGGAATAATTTTTAACGATTCTTATAATTGAAGTCTTGTCTGTACCTAAAAAGTATCCACCAGAAGATTTCTTTTTCCTTCCTTTCTTTCTTTCTTTCTTTTTTTTTTGAACCAGTCCCATATCAACATCATTATTCCATCATTGAGCATGTCATACCACTCTCAATGAAAACAAATACGGCTTATACAGAAAACCTGGATACCATATTTTGCAGTGGTGTCTATACACCTTGTTTTTTCTTGTGACAATTTTTGGCTTTCCTCACAGTAGAAAACAAAGCTACAGCTTATGGCAAAATGAATCTTCAAGCAGATTAACTATTTGCTTTAAAGTATAGAATTTGGCTATTTTGTTTTTAGAGAGTGCAGTATACTCTTAGGTCTCTAAAATCCTTATTCACCCTTTGTAACTTTAAACAAAGTTGATTTAAGACACTGCTTCTTCTAAGTTTGGTTGTTCTTTATGAAGTTTGTACATTTATAGTATGGATACCCAGGTCTATGTGAGCATGTGGGAAGGTTGGGGGAGTGAATGAATGTGTGTGCAATGTGAGTGAGCGTCTGACTGCTTCTAGGCTACTAAGTGTCAATGGAAAAAGAAAATGTATACAAAATATGTAAGTCAAAAATAGAAGGTGGAAAAAAAAGATTTATTCTATACAAAGCCTTGTCTGGACCACTTTAGAGAGACTTCTATTTTTTTAACCCTTCTATAAATATTTGATGGCACTTGAAATATTCCTGCAATAAAATGTGATTTGTGTAAAGAAAAAAAAGATTTTGTAATGTGAAACAATGAAAGAAAGTAATGTAATTTTCTAAAAAAAAATACAAACAAACAAACTTTGTATTATTTTCTTGATGGAATTTGTCTATCTGTCTTTGGGAAACTTTTTATTTCATTGAATGTGCCATAGTAGAAATATGTGTTCTTAAGTTTTCGACTAAGGAATAGATGTTTGTGTTCCGACATTCCAAAATGCAAGACAACATAGCAGAGTCCTAATTAAAAAGTTGAATTAGTCTGTAAGCTTCTATCATTGTTGCTTTTTTGCACATGTTCTTCATTCCTCTATAGTGCAATATGTACATAGAGCACTTGCGGGTGTACCTTGATCCCTCAGGGAAAAAAAAATACATATTTGTACAGGTTTTTTTTTTGCCTTTTTTCTTTTTTTTTTTCTTTTTTTCTTTTTTTGCTAAGGAATGTCGATTGAATCACTTGTTTATTGTCGAGGGGCAGCCAGATAATTATCCTAAAAGCCACTGTCTCAAACATTGATTGTTTAAATCATTCATGTCCTTCTAGTACTTTTATTTTTTAAAAATAAAAAGCTATTTTCTGACAGTTCTTTGTGCTGATTGGTGAAAAAAGGGTAAATAAGCACCTTATGATTGACTTAACTGTGAATGACAATCCATCTTGTTATCAACAATAGAAGCCCTATCGTTTTTGGAGTTGGGGTTAAGAGTCAGAAACTAATGTGCTCAGGGATCTTCTAAAACTCTTAAAACAGGGTGGCCAGTACTACTGGGACAAATTTCATTTTTCATTATTATTAATAATATCCCTCCAAGGCACAAGTGAACTACATAAGAACGTTAGTATGTAAACTGTTCACATTTGTCTCATTTTGTTGTCTGAAACCTATATTCTCTTTGGTCTTATGTGCTTAAAAATGGCATAAAGTTATGCCATTCTGTTCTAAAGCTAAACGAACATTGAGCGTATTAAACAAAGGAACATCATTCAGAGTTCCATTGCACTCGTTCTGTGCTAGTTCTGTACTTATCATGAAAGTGTCCATGTCAAAGACATTTTCAGCTTTCTATAATGAAAAATATATTCCAGAATTTACTTATGGATAAAATTAACAAGACAATATTCCAAACAAGAGGTGAATAACTGTTCTCTTGCTTTTGCTCTTTCACTTTCTCTGTCTCTCCTCTCTCTACCCAGTCTAACCTCTTTCTCTCTTTCTACTTCTCTTTCTCTTCCTTTTTGCCTCTCTGTCTTTCCCCTAATGCCTTTTTTTGCCATAGAAATAAATATTAATAGGAAAGCTTTAAATGCTTTTTAAACAAAATACCCCAGCATAAGCTTACTTTGAGACCTTTATATATTCATTGGATTGGGAACAGCTATATAGTAACTGCTTAGAGTATTTTGGGGGGAAAAAAAAACTCTTCTATCCATGTCATTGGAACTTAGTAAATTTTGGTCTAAGAAAACAATTTTTAACAACTTCAGTGTCAAAATAGAATAGAATAGAATATATTTTGAAACACATTACAAATCAAATCCTCCCCCTCAGAAACACAATAGGTACAAACGATGAGATCCTTAATATGCTATGTTCCATCTGTCAAACAATTTTTCTGTCCTTCAATGCCTGCCTTATAAAGCAATTTTATCACATCGAGTTAATTTAAAGAAACTCTTCCGTCACTTATTTTAAGACACACAGAGGCTTTCCTCCATCTCTGCCTGCAATGTAGAACAGCCAGATATTTCTATGTAGCAGTTTGTTTCTGTAGAATTTTTCTTTAGTGACATCAGCTCTTCTTGGGCTCTTCATTTAACACCTTGTTTCAGCACCAAACTGCCATTGTAGATTACAAAAACCTTATACCCTCTTTTGAGGCAAGAATCTGACCTCTAGAACTTAGAGCAATAATTACATTTAGTCCATGAAGGATTTTTTTTTTTTTGGTAATTCAGCATAAAAATGTATTGGTCTATGGACTCATTGTGGAAACCATACGTGAATGTTTAAGTGGATGGCTAGAAAAAAACATGAGTATTTCTAATCTGCATTTAGTTTTATGGTATAATTATTACACCACATTAACTTTTTCCATTTGATGTTTTGAAACCCTTTTGCAGACCATATTGTATTCTGCACACGCCATCATCATGGTCCTCAAGCAACAGCTCTGTGCTTTCATTGTTGTTTGTGTGCATCATCTAATTATTTCCCACCCGTTATCCCAATCAGTCTTAATATGGATTAATACATTTTCTGTGTAGCTGATTATCACTGAACAGATTGCATAAGTAAATGCAAGCAACTCATAAGCAATATAGTGAATTTTATTTCACAAAAATACATATGTACTGTATACATCTTTATAAATTCCAAATTCCCTTTTCTGTTTTGGTTGGAATCTTCATGTAAAACAGTGGTAAATGTTTTTAACATAAGGACATTAGCTGGCTGCTTCTTTCTATGTACCTGTATTGTCTGCCTGCTCCTTTTGTGGAGATGTGTTTTTGTATTGGATGTTTGGGCCAATGGGAGGCTTCAAGCTACATATTTTCCCAATTTAAATATATTTAACATATGACAAACCCCAGACAAGGCTTTTAAAATGTATAAAGAACTGCAGTGTTAGGTGGTTTATTTGCAAACCATTTTCAATGTTGTCCATTTTTATGGCACCTTTAACAATATTCTTGTTTCCAAAGTACAAAAAAAAATAGGTTAAAAATACTCTAGCCATAACTGAATGTCAAGCAATAAAAACAAATGACTTTTTGTGCATAGATTTTAAAAAAATACAAATTTTAGACATCTGCATGTAAATGCAATCTTGTTTACTGCTTTCTTCAACTTGAGCAACTGATTCCTTATTTTCCTGCTAACTTAAGGACTTGTAATGGCCTGTAAACATTTTCTCTTACTCTTCTTTCAAATTTATCTTTGTCTCTGCTTTTGAGTCATAATATTTAATGTTGTTCTGCTCACCTCTATACAGTTAACTTTTTGGCTTTCATTCTGTATAGATAAGAAAATGTTATATTATAAACAGCCTACTCAGTGCAAATATTTATCTGTTTATCAAATACCACATTATTCTGTATAATACCTGTTTTACTATATAATCTATTTTAGACGTAGCTGTTTAGAACTAGAGTGTGCTATTTTTGTGTTTTTCTGATGTGTGGTGCTAGATAAGTTACTTTTGTGAACAAAAATCCCTTTTATTCCTAGACAATACCACCTTTGGGTCTTGTTAATTTCACTGAGTATAACTATATATATTTGTGTGTATATATATATATATATATACATATATATATATATAATATATATCTACCTGTACCCAACTGGTACCTGTATCAGAGTGCTAGATTTGGGACATGCTTTTCTCTTTAAATACATAGTATCATTATATAAATTATTCTACAGTGTATTTAATTGGGATAAAATTACTTCCTTAGTATTGATATTTGGCATCAATACAGTGAATTTTCTTATAAATATGGATTATGAAAACTTAGCATTTTTTGTTTTATAACTTGGCTTCATAACATTATATTTAATAAGATAAAAACTTTTTCCTGTGACTTCAAGAACCTAAAGGCTCATTCTAGTTTGAAAAGCAATACATTTTGAGGTTGTTTTTTTTTTAATTAGTAAATTATATTTGGCACCTGGTGCACTTAGTGCCTGTTACAAATATGAGACATTTGTAGAAAACATTGTTGGTGGCTTGATGGCAGAACAGACCTTCCAAAAAGAAGTAACTGGTAGATGGATATGTTTGTCATCTAGTAAATATGGGTCTCATTGGATATGAAATTTGCGTTATCAGTCAGTTATATAACGTTTATTTTGAATTAATCATTTGACACAGAACTAATAACTCAATTCTTCTTTCAAACCCCATTGGCAGGTTTATTCTTGAAAGAAATATATCAAATATCTAACTAAGGATGTAGTTAAACCTTATTAAATATTTATTAGAATTGTTCTGTAATATTACTGAATTTATAAGATCTTTAGCAAAGATTTTTGAGCAATTTATAAACCTATATCAAATGTTTCTGTTTACTGCACTTTTTGTAACTGAAGGTGATAAATTCTAATGTCATGGTTCTGGCTTCCATGCACTGCATTTGTACCCGCAATCCTAGACATTTTCCATTTTTACGGAAGATTTATTGTTATCACAAACATAAATGCAATTGTACATGGTAGGCAGGTTTCATGATCACTAGAATGCTAATAATAATTACCTTTCAAAACTCAATTGGCTAGAGGCTAGTGGAAAAAAACAACAACACATTTTAATACAAATCATGAGGCCGTTCCTTCTTGCTTTAGCTTAAAAGGAGACACAGGCCTTTTTTACTCTATTCAACATCGTAGGCTGCTTAAGAGCAGGACATCTTATCTTTTCTATGTTCTCTAAAATGCCCAGCACATTGTCGGCATTTAATAAAGGTTAAGTAATAATAATAATGGACTTGATTGCAACCTTGTTTTTCTGAATTGTTTAGGTGTATTTATAAAGTATACCAAGCCTTATGGTTAATATTTCCTCCTACAACCAAGTGTTTAAAGTAACATTTAAAAATGCCACATTAAATGCTGATTATGAAAGTGTGTAGGTCTAAGGATGAAGCACACAAATTTCACAAACCTCGCTGAGTCCCAGACTCCGCCTTCTGTAAATACTCATGCAAGTACAAAAAAATAAAATACTGTACCTATAAATATCTGCTGTCTCTTTGTGTACAGTATGTACAAACTCCTTTTTTTCTGCCACAATGAAAATGCAAGCCATTTACAAGAATCCTAAAAAAATAGAGTATTGTACTAAAACTTTGCTAATGATCTTTATTAGAGGATTGTTTAAATTTTCACTTACATTGAGTCTTCTTTTAAGTTCACTCTTAAAGTAGTCTGCTTATATCCAGCTGTTTGTTATTTTACTGAGTCCTGAAAAAAAGTATTTTGATTCATTTTGTATATACAGCTGTAAAAAAGAGATTTAATGTTGTCTTTTAAATACTCCAATTTTCATTCTAATATGAATGTTGTTATATTGTACTTAGAAAACTGTACCTTTAATATTACATTACCTTTATTAAAAGTGCATTGAACACATCGATTTTAGATGTGTTGTTATGTACGGTTATCCTCTAATAAAACTTCAGCTTCTAATGGAAATCCTTGTCTCACTTTTCTATTTGCAAATAATGGAATAACTGGTTATGACATTGTACATTGTGTTTCCCGGTCTGCACAATTAACACTGAATCCAGTAAAACATCTGCCATTTTAGAGTCAACTGGTTTCACCCAAGGTCACCCAGCTACTAAGTGTCTGAGGCCAGATTTGAACTCAGGAAGATGTGATTCCATGTCCCACTCTATCTGCTGTGCCACCTCTGTTTGGTCCTATCACATTGGAAACGTTTCAAAACTAGCAATGTACTGTGTACTATCTAAGGACAAAACTACCTAAATTCCAAGAGACCTAGTCAAGTTGGCTACAGATTCAGGGACAGCCACAACAATTTAAGGAAACAGATTACTACGGCTCAAACAGGTTTCAGTCCGTTGATGGAGGAGAGCACACATCCTCATGAAATCAGATCCTTGAGGTATATGTTGCCCAGCATATAGGAAATATTTCCTAAATATGTTTTATTTGGTTTCACACCTGCAAAATGTATAATCATTAACTACCTTTTGCCCCTAGTCTCATTAACTCTTTTCCCTGTTTTTTTTTTCTTGTTTCTGGTTAAATTCCTGTGGTCCTTAAAATGCCTTCTAGACATAAGGCATTTCTACAGTTTCATTTGAACATGTTACAGAGAATCCCTGGATATGCAAGACTCAGTGAAAGTATACTAAACATGATGTCTTGTTGTAAGCTTTGCATTCTGAGATAGTTTGAAATATGTTGGGTAAGGGAGGCAGGCACTGTGTAGGACTCAGATAAACATTTGCAGTCTGTATTTCTCTCCCTTGATTGTTAAGATAAGTGGGGACAGATAATATTAGTTTGAGATCACAGAACCATTAAGATATCATCATTGTGAGAAATCCTTCCACCAGGCCAGATGGCAACACTCCAACATCCTGTACCATTTTCATTAGTGTCTTTCCATAAACCTCCAATGAACACCATCCAGTTCATTGAAGGCCTTTCTCTGAGTCTTTTAATATCTCCAGAGTACCAAGATAGCACCCATATAGTCTATTTACCATTTTCTGTTCTTACAACATGACCCATCTAGCCCCTTTTCTAGTCCTGAAATGTTCTTGGTAATGTGTTTTTTCCAGTTATCCTGTAGAAGTAATCATCAGTAATGCTACAGCCTGCTTATGATCACCATACACTTTTCTTTCACCCTTTGGGTCACCTAAAAGGATGACCATAGTCCCATTTGTATATGTTAAGAAATAGATCCAGAGAATTTATTGGCCCAAGGACACAGGGATAGAAAAATGGGTTTTTTTATTCCTAGTCCAGTGTTCTTTCCATTAAAATATGTTGCCTTAAATTGCCCTTTCCCCTGTACCTGCCACAGACCTAGACTCTATGCGGGAGAATGGAGGGTGCCAGTCTGAATTGGTGCCAGCCATGGTGCCCACCTTCACCCTGTGATTGACTCTGTTCCATATGGAAGAGAAATCAAAATCCAATTCCTACTCTTAATGTTAAGCCTATTCATCCGTTACCAAATGCAGTGGGCCATTCCTAGGGGTAAATACCCCTAATACATCCTTAGGATTCCTAGGCCTTACCATACTGTACTCGGCTGCATGTTGTTCCCCCAATCAAAATATGATCTTGAGAGCAGAAGTTTTTTCTTTCTCTACATGTTCCTCCTAAGTGGTTGGAACATAATAAGTGCTTAATAGATTGTTTTTCATTCACTTTTTAAACAACAAAGAATAACTTCCTAGCTTTTAGTGGGTTTTTTCAGATTCCTGTCCCCATAACTGAATTGGACCTGTTGATAGATGGCAAATCTCTAATGGTTTCAGCACTCATCCATTAGAGTGGTCAAAGAAGTTCCACAGTAGAGTGACTGCTTCTGGTACTACTACGTGTCCTGATAGGCCCGCTCAGAAACAGCTTGAGAGATGAAGTATGTTATATGAAGGTCATGAGCTAAAGCAGACTTTGCACTTTAGACTACATAGCTCCTTGATATACTCAAAGTGCCCAGCCTCGTTTTCTGTTTCAAGAGTAAATCTATTCTTCTACTCAAGGGCAGTACCATATTCTCTTCACAGAATGTCTGGCTTAGCCTGACTATTGTACATAGTCTAGTGACCCACCCTTGAGATAACTCAAACAAGTAATCTGTCTCCCTTAGATTTGTTGGTCTGTCATTTTTCAGGTGTGTCTGACTCTTCATGACCCCATTTGGGTGTTTTCTTGGCTAAGATACTGGAGCACTTTGCCATTTCCTTCTCTGGCTCATTTTACAACTGAGGAAACTGAGGCAAACAGGGCCAAGTGACTGCCCAGGATCACATAGCTAAATGAGTGTCTGAGGCCAAATTGGAACTTAGGAAGATGAGTCTTCCTGATTCCAGGACCAGTGCACTATCCATGACACCATCTAGCTGTCGTGTCTCCTGGATAAGAACTCAAAGTTCAATAGGGCTTTCCTCACATCCTGTGAAAAGGGTGTATTGGATCCACAATGACAGGGGAGAGAGGGTGAATTCCAAATCTAGATGACGATTTCACAGCAGGAGATAGCAAGATCTTGCATGTGGACTCTATAGCTAAGTCTTTTAACTCATTTTACAAGTGAGAAAATAGTCTCAGAAAAGCTAATCAACCTACCCAAAGTTACACAGCTAGTATCAAAAATGGCATTTGAACCCAGGTCTTTTGATGGCATGCTCCGTGCTATTGCTGCTGAAACATACTGCCTCTAAAATATTAGACTTTGATCTTTGGCTAGAAAGACAGAGATATTTTTGTTGGCTGAATAGGTGTGAGGTTTTAGGAAATAAAGAGTAAAATGCTCGAGACTTCTAGACTTTTCTTTGCTAGAGAACTAATTGTTGGTCTAAATAGGCTATCCTCAACAGCAAACCATAACTCTTAAAGTGCATTATAACTGGATGAAAAGAAAAAAAATTTAAATTGCAATATTAAAATATACTTTATTATAAAATTGGGGGTTTGTATTTTTCAATTCAGATGAAGATATTTTATTCATTTTTTTTTAAAAATCATCATTATAGTCTTCAAGAGACCAAAAGGAATAATGGATAGAGAAATGTCTGGTAAGCCCAGAGAGCCCAGATTTGAGTTACAGCTTACACACATCCCAACTGTTTGATCCTGGACAAGTCGTTAACCTCTCAGTGACCTAGGCCAGAAGTGTCAGACTCCCTAGAAAAAGGGCCACCAAACCATGCATAAGGATCCCTGCTGACTTTGTTTTAAAATGCAAAGTTATCTGCATTTGATTGTATTTCTGTTTCTTTTGTTAAATATTTCCCAATTACATTTTAATCTTGTTTCAGCTGCACTCCAGGGTGTTATAAGTCACATGCATCCCTTGGGCCCAGTCTGACTCCTCTGCTCTAGGCAGTCTCTCAGACTAAGTTGGAGCAATGTGCTGACATGCCTTGACAGAGGGAGGGTTTCTCATCTGGGAATTCCCTATGTCAGTGAAATCTCAGGTCCAGCCTTTATGACATTACTTTGGTCAGTTTTGTCATTCTCTTTCGAAACTTCCTAAAATTTTTACACAGAGCGCGATCACAGGCTATGCTCAATTATTATTTTTTTATTGTCCTTTATTTTTAATTTATTTTAAAAATTAATTTATTTTTATTTTATTTTTAATTCGTGGAATAAAATAAGCATTTCCATAACATAACACAATAAAAAAAAGTTGATTGTACATGAAACAGCAAATCTACTATGCACAACTTACTATTCTTTTCAACTATACAAAAATTATATAATTATTATTACTTAAAATTAATTAAATTATTAGTTAATTATTATTTTTAAAACATTTCAGAGAAAATTCTGCCTGTGGAGGGCTAATGTGGTATCAAGTCAGTATCTGGGGGCTGAACGAGATAACATCAGAAGGTCCTACCAGGTCTAGACTTTAATGACTGATAGATTTTGTCACCAACCACTTCCCCTCCCTGCCACTCTTTCTCGGTAGAGGATCATGGGTGGGGGTGATGGATCACAAAAAGAATTTAGGACTAAGGTCAAAAGTCCTGAATTCTGCCACTAACTAGCTGTGTAATTTGCACAAGTGAATTCACTAGTTCCTTCCTATGTGGGGATGGGGGTAGACCTGTGATTTCACATGAGAAAATTACCCTTGCCAATATCGGTTGTTCCCTTCTCTACAACATACAGTTTTAGCAAGTTCTTTAGATCAGTTAAAGGTTAAGTGATTCACCCAAAGTTACAAAGCCAGTATGTGTCAGGTAGGACTTAAGCCCAGGTTTTCCAGGCTTTGAGGCTGTCTCTTTATCTTATATCCAGCTGGTCCTTCTTGTGTCAATGTGCTCTTTATTTCTTTTTTTTTT
>CM053598.1:114947424-114974128 GCA_028646575.1 Pseudocheirus occidentalis | reverse complement strand
GGGAGCGGAAGAAGGAGAAGAGAAAAGTTGAAACTCAAGGGATTCTTGAACTGAATCTTGTAAACTAAAAGTAAATAAACAAGTCAATTTTTAAAAAAAGAATCAGAAACAAGTAGGACAGTTCTGAAATTTGTAGCTTTTGTATGTTTTATAAGAAATGTAAGTAGCATATACTAGATATCCACAGTTACATATACAATCCTTTTTAGATAAATGGAATGCTCGTTTTATTTGGCAATGCAATCAAATTTAAAAAATCAAATTTATTTTAGTTTTAAAAATAGCTGTTTTATCTTTTACACCTATCAGCTGTGCCATTATGAGGATATGGTCTGCTACAGAATTTCATTTGTGAAAGGTTAGCTGTTTCCTTCTCATTTTTTCATCCAATATGTTGCTGATATATCATGAACTTCATCCTCATAAAAATTTTACAAAATGAGAAAATAGGCTCTTGTTAATAGTTCTTCATTTACTATCAATCACATTTTTTAGAGTGGTAATGCCACTTGTGATTTTAACCAATTACTCAGCTTATAGCCCAACTTAAAGCACTATGAAACTCAATTCCACAATACCTTCTGGCACAGACTTCAATGTATACTTGGTCTGGTCCAGCTACTATTCCTATCTGTCTTTCCATTTCTTAATATACACACTGGAATCTAGATGCTATATTCTGAATGTGGTTTTCCAATGTCATTGATGAAAGAAAAGAATGTTACAAAAAATGTCAACAAATTTGTTGTTTTTTACCAATACTTTTTTCTAATTTTCATTTTCAAATGCTCTTAAAATGATCTGGTTTTCTGCTACCTTTTTTCTCTATAGTACTTCCTTTTTTTTTTGGAGCCAATACAACTCAAAATCTATTACAATCATCCTCTTACCTGTTGAAAATTAGTAAATATTTTAAAGCAGTATTAATCCCAGGTAAGTCACCGTTCTCCAGCAACTGCTTGTTTATGATCCATGGAACATCATGACGCCCCAGTAGCCTCCCTCCTTTCCCCACCTGCTTTTCAGCTTCCTATTATGCGCTATCTTCCCCCACCAGACTGTAAGATCCTTGAGGGAAGAGACTATCTTTCTTTTTCTTTTTTGTATCCCCAGCACTTAGTATAGTGCCTAACAAGTAGTAGGCACTTAATAAATGTGTACTGAATTTAAGTGAATCCTGGAAAATGTGTTTCTCCACTTGGGAAGGAGATAAGGTGTTTTCTGGTTGAAGTGGTTCCTAAATTCATTGGCCTCCTTTTATTGTAGTGACTGCTTTATAAGTAGCACATAAATAACTGGGAAAAAACATGGATCAGTCACATAGTGAAAATTAAAGTTAGATATGCAACTGGTCCTAAAGATATTGAAGAACACAGAAGATGTCCAGCACATAGGCTGGATCTTTATAAATGTTTAAGATAAGACAGATAAGCAAAGCAATATACAGAATAATCTGTTGATAAGGAGAAGAGATGCCTATCTTGATAAAATCAGTGATCCACGTAAGTACTTAAAAATACATCTTATTATCAAATCAAAACCTTCTCAAAATATGAGGTCAAGCCTATGTTCAATGATCAGAAATAATTTTTTTTAAAAACACAGTATTAATACTCAAAGTACAAATATACTTTACCAATGCAAGGACAGTTTTTTCTAATTTTAATCCCATCTCTGTTCTAGTTGGGAGGAATCCCATTAAGCTAGTGATTTCATGGAGTGAGTAGATTTCAGGATATTTTTTCACTTGTTCAACTGAAGCACTTAAAAATTGCTATAAGAAAAAGAAAGGAGAATCAGCATGCATAATATTTTTCTAACAATGTCACACAAATATGGGTATAACTAAACATAACTGCAAATAAGACATAACGAATGTGAAAATGGTCATATTATTTAGCAACCGCTATCTATATTCTAAAATATCTTTATCTTAATCTGTTCATGTCTAATTCCTCATTATAATAAAGATAAATTTTTAGCTCAACTGCTTAAAATAGACTCAATAAAACTAAAATAAACAAACACATAAAAATCTAAAAAAAACCAGAAAACTTATTCAGGCTGTTGATGAAATAAAATACAAAATTATTATAATAATCTTTTCACTGGCTAATGAAGAAATTGGATAAATTAATGGAATTTAAAACTGTAACTTTAAAAGATAACAAAGCATGAGATGATTTAAACACCTTCAAATTATGATATTGAAAGCATCAAAAACAGGTGAGATATTTTAAAATGTTTTAAATATTTTTTCTAATTACCCGTAAAAATAAAATAATTTTGACATTCATCTTTTTAAAATTTTGAGTTTCAAATTCTCTTTCCCTCCCCTCCCCCTACACTGAGAAAGCAAGCAATATGATACAGATTATACTGGTGCAGTCACAAAAACATATTCCTGTATTAGCCATGTTGTGAACCCCACTATCCCCCCCAAAAAACCCTAAAAAGTTTTTTAAAGGTAAGTTTCAATTTGCATTTAGACTCTGTCAGTTTTTTCTTGGGAGATAGAAAGCATTTTTCATCATGAGTTCTTTAAAAACATCTTAGTTCACTATACTGCTAAGAATGAGCTAAGTTGTTCACAACTGATCATTATATTGCTGTTACTGTATACAATGCTTTCCTGGTTCTGTTCACTTTTCATTTTGTATCAGTTCAATCAAGTCTTTCCAAATTTTTCTGAAATCATCCTGCTCACCATTCCTTATGGCATAATAGTACTACTTCACAATAATAAACAGCTTGTTTAACCACTCCTCAACTGATGGGCATCCTCTCAATTTCCAGTTCTTTGTTGAGGTGAGTTATATTTAATTTTAACTGCAAGGATCATTCCCCTTCAAACTTCTTGCAAAATATTAATGAAATTTGGAAATTTAATTATGAAAAAAGTCGAAATAAAGTTTTACTCTTAAAATCCATACTGACTGGGGTAACAAACAAGTGATTAAGGAAACAAAGAATTTATTTTCTTTGATAATTGCACTACTTTCCAATTTCATTACTCTGAATCACAAATACTTTCTCCACTTGCTAAATATAATTTGAGAACCTTTTCAAACCTATTTTAATCAAAAAGTTATCTGAAAAAATATCCATATGCTCTTTATAACAGGCAGCCTTTACGCAGTACCATTTTTGTGTGTGAACAATTCTAAAAAAACTGGATCTGTCCTACTCATGCAGTTTTATACCTCCCCTAATCTCATATTATTCTCAATGCTAGTTTATGCTGATTTTTTTTCTTTTAAATTTATTTACTTTTATTTTTTTAACATTTAGCTCCACAAGTTTTTGAGTTCCAATTTTTCTCCCCCTCCCTCTTCTCCCCTCTGTCCCCCAAGGTGGCATGCAATCTGATTCAGGTTTTACATATGCCTTCACATTAAACAGCAGTCAAGTTGTAAAGAAGAATCATAACCAACAGAATGAACAACAACAAAGAAGAAATAAAACAAAAGAAAGAGAGCAAGTAGTTTGCTTCAATCTTAAGCTGATCTTGACTCCTGGTGTCATACATTTCTAACCAAGGAAGGTGAACGGCTAATTTGTATAAATAAGGCTTGGGGTTTTTTTAAGTTTTTTCTTTTTGATATCTTTTCTTTTTACTTCACCTTTTATTCCTAATATATCCTTCCTGTCTCGTCTTTCTGGAGAGTCATCCTTTGTAACAATGAATAAGAGGGGGAAAAAATGCTTTTTTTAGTTTAGTACACATGAACAACACTGACAGTAGTCCTGACCCACCCTGCCTACAAAGAAAAGTGGTAGCGTTGCTCCTCTCTTCTTCCTGCCCCAGCTTGTTCATGATAAGCACAGAGTATTCTTTATTTTTATTTTATATGCTGAAGTCATACTGCATATTATTTTCCAAGTAACTTTTACTTCTTTTTGCATCAAGTCACGTCTTCTCATGCATCTCTGTAGTCTTCATATTCATCATTTCTAAGGGCACAGTAATATTATATTACATGTATTTAGCACAATTTTAGCCCAGTGGTTCTCAACCTTCCTAATCTGCAACCCTTTAATACTCGTATGTGGGCATATCTGCATGTGAGTGGACCCACCTGAAGATGGATAGAGGAGCAGTGTCTTGGTTCTAAGACCATTGGAAATATGTGTTTGTTTTTTGTTTTTGTTGCTTTCTGGAGAGCAGCTGGGGTTAAGTGACTTGCCCAAAGTCACATAGCTGGCTAGTTAGTGTGTCAAGTATCTGAGGCCAAATTTGAACTCAGGTCCTCCTGACTCCAGGGCCGGTACTCTACTCACTGCGCCACCTAGCCGCTCCTCTTATATTATTTCTTGCACCATGAAGTTGCCTCTATGCATTGTCTTCAAAGTCAACAGTAAGTTCGCAATAGAGCTTCTACTTTACACTTACAGGTGTTTAACTTTTGCTTTGGGTTTTTAAATTCTATGGTGAAAGCTCTGATTTCCAACCTAAATTCATTCCTAATTTCTTCTAAGAATTTTATTTCTCTTTTCAACCATTCTAGAATTCTTGCTACTGTTCTAAGATCTCTGCAGACTCCACGGGGTTCTCTTTTTCATCAAGTAATATTAACCCATTTTCCTTTATATTATGCTTATTCAATGTGTTTTGCTAGATCACTTCCATATTGTTTTTCTTTCTCTGTAGGTTTTTATTCAGGTTTTCTTTCTTTAGCTTTCTTTTTGGGTCTTTCAGCTCTTTTCTTCCTTTCATTTGCTTTTGGAATTCCTCCTCATTCTCTGGTCCCTGCATAGATAAACGACACCTGACTTTCATGAAGCCTCAGCCTTCTCAGGTTTAGAGACAGGATCCACCAGGCCTAAATCTGTACTCTAAGTAACCTCTTGGGGAAAGGACTGGTCCCAGCCAGGATTCCAGTGCCCTTTCCCTCATCACCTATGCAAATTACAGTTTCCTTCCTCATATCCAAGGGATTTTTGCTTTTTGTTTTTGTATCATGGACCCTGCTCTGACAGGCTGGTGAAGCTTATGGACCTTCTCAGAATGTTTTTAAATGCATGAAAAAGATTACAAAAGAAACCAATTACATTTTATCAAATATTATATTTAATTAATAATATATATCTCAAATATTATATTTATCAATGAAAAAAAGTTTAAGGATCCAAGTTAAGATTCCCTGTTCCAACATATAGTTTGGAGCACCACTCCATCCTCCATCAATATAATATCCCTTTTCATCACACAGATGGGACAGAATCAGAGTCTGCTATTTTCTGCTATTGTGGAGGTGTGCTTCAGGCAGTCAATGCTATGAGAGAACCCTATAGCTGAGCCCCAAGTCTCATAGAGCAAGCAGGCTTACTTGCACTCCCTACTGTGGATATACAGAATGAGATGGAGATAGGGAAAGTGGATAGGAACACTAAGTACTAAAATTCTTAAGGCTTTTTACACCTCCCCTTTCCAAAGGCAACATGGTACAGTGGATAGAAAGCCAGACCTGGGTTTGAGTCCTACCTCCAACACATCTTGGCTGTGTGACCCTGGGTAAGTCATTTAACCTGTGTTCTAGGCAATTCTCTAAGACTTTGAGATGTAGAGAAGGTGCTATTCTGAATAGACAAATGCAGTTTTTTCATCCAAGAGTTTCCTACATCAATGAACTAACAGATCTAACCCTTATCTTTATATCTTAGAGAGGGGCTGTACATTCTTATTTTGTGGAATCATAAGTAATACTCAACATCTACAATATAATTCCTTTCTTTTGAAGTTTTAGGATTAGAGAAATCTGCAAAAAATAACCACTTCACTACAGATACTGCTTTTTCAAAGCTTCACTTAAAGTGTGTTTCTGTTCATCAAATTGGAACCATCCAGAAAAACTGAGGATGCAGCTGCTGTATCAGACATTCTATGTATGTACCAGTCTATTAAGAGAAATGATTATTAATAATCAATGATTTGAGGAGATCCAGAGTTCTCCTTTTTTTTTCTTCTAAAGTCCTAATTTTTAAAAGCTTAAAGGAGATTGTTGATAAATGAGATTGGACTAACTTTCTTGTTGAGATTTCACCCAGGTGGAATAGTCATTGTGGTCTTCTTGGCCTTGGGTAGGGCATAAATCTTTTGAACAGATGCCCCTGCCTGGGGAAAGTGTGCGTATACAGATAGTCTTTATATAAGGTGACATGATGCCACTCTAAGCCACTCACTGTAATATTCATTCTTTCATTATTAACCAATCACCCTGGGGAACACCTACTCTTCAAAGGGTATGCAAACTATGACCCCACTGCCATGACTGTCTTTTGGTCTAAGAGAAACAGCCAAATTACCATTCTTAGATTAACCAATGTGGTAGGCTTATTAATAAAATGATTAAATTACACAGAAACAATGTCTCGTATCTTTTCAATCGCTACACTACCTAAATTAAAGTCCTTCCATATTAGGAAGATCTTGGTAACGAAAAACAAAGTCTTTTAGGGAATCTAAAATTATTAAAAATAAATGTCTTGCTTCAAAAACAATGGATCTAAAAACAAAAGAAAGCTTACTTTTTCAATGCTTTAAAAATTATACTTTGGTAATAATTTTATTAAAAATACCTCCCCTACTCAATGTTGCTAACAAAACAACAATTATTGCTAGCTTAGTTCACATATTAAAAAATGGGCTAGATATTACATTATGAAAGCCATGTTTAGATCCCATAAAACAAGAATCACAAAACTTCCTACCTTTCAGTTGACGTGCAAAAAATTAATTCTCATAATTCTTTTGTAAGCTTTTCTTTTTTTTAAAAAAGCTTTTCCTAGCTTATCTTTATATCAGCTGTATTTTCATATATATCCATCCCTCTCTAGAAAATCATTCTCTTATAACAAAATAAAAAAGAGGAAAATAAAAGCAGTTGAGAAAAATCTAATCAACATACATCAATCAAGTCAGTAAACATACACAATGTTCTATGCCCATTGTCCCTTGCCTCTGCAAAGGAGAGAGGGAGGTATATTTTCTTAGCTCTTTTTTGTATAAAATAAAACACACAGAATTACAAAGAAACTAAGCTTGGTTATTTTAACTATTATATTATTTCTTTTTTTTCTGTTTTTGCTTTTCCCATTTATTTTACAAGAGACAGCTATATTGTTTTCCTAGTTCTGCTTACTTCATTTTGTACCAGTTTATATAAGTCTGTCCATGTTTCTCTGAACTCTTCACAACCTTCATTTCTTATGTAATAGTAACACAATACACTAAAATACTCTCTATTTGTTTAGCCATTCCTCAAAGAGTAATAAGCATTTTGTTTCTAGTTCTTTGCTATACAAAAAGTGCTGCTGCAAATATTCTGGTGTATGTAGATCCTTTCTTTCCATCTTTTAACTTCTTTGACTATAGTACCTCACAGTGGAGCATTTAAGTCACTTTTTTTTTTTAGATAATTTAAAAACGTTTCAGTTGATCAAGTCTAAAAAATGAAAGGTATTTTTCAGATCTGATACTGTATCTGTGGGTAAAACTATAAAATTTTAAGCAGCACTTAACATCTGCTGGATGACTGAGGTACTAATGCTTAACATGCTAGGGTAATAATCTCCACAGTTAGCCAGTTAATTTGATTGAATAGCCAAAAACCACTGGATATGTTAAGTTTTACATATGGTGGTTGATGTGGCAATACTAAAGTCAATGTGCTGTCCTGTCTAGTTTACCTCACTATGGTTTCCTAACTAGTGACTTCAGTACCCTGCCTGCCCTTACAGAAGAGGCAAATTTAGGTTTGACATAAAGAAAACCTTAACAATTAGTATTATCTCAAAAGTAGAATGAGCTGTCTCAGGAGATGGTGGAATCTCCTTCAACATTCTTCTAACTTTGAGAACTTATAGAAAAAACTCTTTTCAGGGCATATGTTGTACTATATGGCCATAAGAAATTCTGTGATTCTATGACTAGCACTGCTTAAGACATTTTCACTTTTACAATACATTAAAGAACAATTCAACCCCCTCATTTTACCTGAGAAAACCTGCGAGGCCCAGGGAAGTTACTTGTCCAAGGTCACACAGGTAGTAAGAATCAAAGAGACAATCTGAACCCAGGTCCTTTGATTCTAAAGTGAGTTCTTGTTTTACTCTAACACACTGCTTCCTATATGCAAACACATTTTAGAATTTGCTGCATACTAAGGGCAAATACATTTTGAACTATTATTGAATGCTATTCATTTTCCACAAATGGTATTATCTACAAACATTACTATTCTTTACCTTTGTGAATAGAAGAGCTTCATCTGAGAGTATTTCATAGTCCTCACTGCAACTCTTTGCTGCATTCTGAAGAAACTTTAAAAATTCAGCAACTTCATCATTTACACATTTTTTCATGTCCTAAAGGGAAAATTTTTAAAAATATGGGCTGAAGTCTAAGAATCATTTGAGTTGAAAGTCCTGATAATTATTTAGGTTGAAGCATTATTGCAAAGCTACTATGATACTTGACAACACAGGGAGGAATAATGAAATGCTTTAGCAAATTTTTAAAAGTCCAATAATCCATTTTAGCATTTTTCCAATCTCATTATTACATTATATAATGTAATGTTCATTAAATAAATTTGTATACACGTACTGATAAAAATGAATGGGTTCAAACGCTTAACCAAATATTTTTAAACAAATCATTCCGTTTAAAGTTATTTTATTATGGCAAACTAAAGGCTAATGCATATAGAAAATAAACATTCATAAATTAATTTTAAAAACAAAATATTTACAAATAATTTGAGTTAATAATTTTCTCAAAAAATTCAGCATCTACACTTCTTAAAGAAGGCTAAAATTCAAAATTTTAATGTAATTAGAATCTCCTTCCTTTGGACTAATTTAGAATTTGTTATTTAGTAACAAAAGAGTTATCTTCAATACCTTATAAAAAGTCTGCCACAAAAATAATTTAAGCAAAATTTATATAACAACTTTTACCTGTGATAACTGTTCAGAAACTAAAGAAACATCTATTTACATCAATTTTACTGCAAGGTCAATAATATTTGGGCTTATAAATTATTCGTATCTATTTGCTAGTATGAGGCAAAATTTAGTCAGCATATTTCCAGTCTAAGTTTTGCACCTGAAACAAGGGGCACGAATTATGAAATGTCCTATAATTCAGACTCTTCATTTGGTCAGTCTGGCTTTCTCCACTTAAATGTACCAACTTATTTAAACTGACTTTTCAATCAAGTTTCTGAAATCTTGTCTCTTCACCATAATCATTTTAAATTATTTATCCCTAAAACACAACTTGTTCAGTGATGCCTGACTCTATGTGGTCCCACAGATTTTGTCCATGGGGTTATCTTGGCAAAGATACTGAAGTGGCTTGCCATTTCTTTCTCCAGTGTATGCCCATTTTGAAAATGAGGCAAATAACGGGTTAAGTGACTTGCTCAGGGTCACGGAGCTAATAAGTGTCCGAAGCCAGATTTGAACTCAGATCTTCCTGACTCCAGGCCTGGTGCTTTATCCATTAACCTCCTAGCTGCCTCCCCAATACAACAGTCTTATATATCCTTTAAAGAGTTAAATCTTTTTATTAAGTCTGTATTGTGAAACATATAATCAGAAATCAGGTAACCCAGAAAAAGCTCTCTAACTCTCAAATGACTAGATCTGGCAGAAACAAAAATAAATTCAATTTTGGACTAGAAATAAAGAGACAAACCCTATTTCAACTACTAAAAAAATGCAGAAATGCAAAATAAAGGGAGGCTCATTATAATGTATCTTAGCCATTTCCTTAGATATTATAACTTACTGAATACCTGAAAAACACAGGCAAAGAAATTCTAGTCCTCAAAGAATTTGCCAACTATAGGACTGGAAGCTCTATGGAAGTAGACACTACTAAGCTTTGTCTTTGTATTCCTTAGGTACCTAGTTAAGCACCCTGCAAACATAAGAAGCTTCAATACTTCCAAAGATCCATTGCTTCATCAGCTGTGTCTTATATCAATGGCTTCAATGAGTTCTTTGGCCAAGAAGACCACTTGTTATTTGCTGGGGATAAGCTTCTCTTAATTTTGTTATGCTGGTCAGCAGATGAACCAGATAGTCCATCACTGTAATCATGTGTGATGCCCTTCCAGCTTGTTAGGACTGGCCAGACAGAACACATGGCCCTCTGACATAGCCTCTGAAAACCCAGAGTCACTCCCAAGCCAAAAGGAGGCATGGATCATGAAATCATAGATTTAGAACAGGAAGAGCCTTACTTAGAGATCTGAGACCAGCTATCTTATTTTACAGATATGGAAGTTGAGACTCAGAAGTGATTGAACTCCGTCACATAGCAAAATAGTGTCTGAGAAAGGATCCAAAACCAGTTCTTGTTCATTAAAGGATAATCTCAAAACCAATACACTAAGTCTATTATTTCTGATGAAAATGGACACAATAATAATCTTTATATAGTGTTTTAAGATATCCACAACTCTTTACATATGTTAGCTCATTTAATTCTCAAGACAACTCTTAAGAGGCTAATTTATTTTTATCCCCCATTTATGAATGAGGATAGTGTGGCTAAATGTTAAAGAATGGTTAACATGTCAAGTGACATATCCTAGGTCATACCCCTCACGTCTGAGGTGAGATTCAACTTAAGGCCTTCTAAATTTCATATATATGCCCAATAAACAACTATTGCATAAATCTGTCAGTTCAAATATATTATGGACTATTATATTCAATTAAATCTCAAAACCACCATGAAACAGGTTAAAACAGACTATTCCCATTTATCATGTAAACAAAACACAGGGAATGAAATACATTTTCATGTTTGAAATATTAAAGCTTTACTCAACTCAAACCTTTAATTTTAGCTATGATAAGTACTTTAATACAAATGTTTTTAAATTTTTAAGTGGACGGTTACAAAAAAAAATTTTGCCAACAATTTTTAAGGAAACAGAAGGAGAAAATACATACCAAGTACTGGAAATATTCCTTCTTATTTAACCTTGAAGTCTTGAAATTTATAGGCTTTTTTGAGTATTTGTTTTGTAAATCCACATAACACTTCTGTTCTCTTTCTGAGAAACGAGAGAAATAAGGATAAGGAATTCTTGGTTCTGGGAAAGGAACAATTTCTATTGTGGTTTTAACATCCTCATTTGCTTGAGCTGCTGAATTAACTGCTGGTTCATTTTCCACAAGGTTTGCTGATGCGTCCAAATTTTCTCCTATAGGTCTGAAATGAGGGGGAAAAATTAATTACAATTTAGAAGTACTTGTTTTTTACCATGAAGATTGGTGTTTGAAAATTAGAGCTGACAGTAGTGGAGTTTCTTGATTCTGAATCACCAGGCAGAATACATCATGATTAACAGAGTAAATTCTGGAGTACCATCAAAGCTCCGCCACCTGCATCTTGCAGCTCTGGAATTTATTATAGATTAAATATTCTGCGGGACATTATTGCATCATAAGCTTACCTTTCAGCTGATATACAGAAAAAGAAAGACAGAGATACTGGTTTTACACTTCATTTATTATTTCTTTATGAATAAGGGAATCTTTTCACTTATCCATCCAGGTGTTATATTTATTTGCAAATTTAATTACAAAGCTTTTATACATTTTTTGTTTTGTTGCAAATTATCTATAATAAGCTCAAATTCCTGTCTAAGAAAAACAAATTAGTATGATTATCAGTGCCAACTAAAAACAGATCTTGCAATGATTATGCAATCTGAACTGACAAAGTTACTAGAAGATTCTGAATTTCAAAATCCTATCTTCTCAAACACCGAAGAGAATCTCTGAGCTTTGCTCTTCTTGTCTCGCCTCATCCCTCAAAATAAGTTAGTAGTTTTGGAGATTCTGTACAAGTACCTATAGCAGTCATGTGCATGCCCAAGCTGCCATGTCTCACAAGCAAAGGAGTGTTTTTTGCATTTTCTTGCTTGTAAAGAAAATCATGTAATTTTAATTATGTTAGTGGCTATGGGTTTTTTTTTAATGCACCAATGAGAAATAGAAATAAATTAAATCCAGAAACTCTTAACTATGTGTATTTTTACACAGCTAACCATTTATTCTACGTTTGTTCTCAAATAATGAAGTACGTCAATGCAAAATTTTTCTCTCTGTTTATAACTTGGCTCCATTCTTAGTTTGCAAATAAAACACCTTAACGGGGAATATTAAATCATTGGCTATCCAAAAAACCGTTATCCTACTTGATCAGCACTGAGGTATAGCAACTGAAACCTCTACCAGGATACCTGTGCTACCCTCTGAGATGAAGTTCCCTGATAAATGATCTATCGTTGTGGCTTCAATCCTTTAGCTTTTGGTTTGGATGCAGAAAGATAAACTCCCCAAAATAAAAAATAGAAATGAGAGGAGAGAAAAATCTATCCAGGTCACCAGATCTGTATAGCTAACAAATGAGATCCTACATACTTAAGAGACCTTTACACTGCTATGGACAACTCATTAAAAAAAAACCAAAACTAGAGCCCTTGGTACTTCAGGATCAGAGATTACAAGAAAGAATTATACAGATAAATGTCTGAAAAAGGAATGAATCCCTTTTAATAATACCCATATTTACTAAGTTCCCCAATATTTAGACTGAATAAAATGTATAAAAAATGATTAAATGCCAAAACAAGTAAACATTACAAAAAATATTTAGCTAGGACATAAAGCAAAAACTCAAGATCTGCTGGTTTTGAAAGTTCAGATGGTTAGTACACAATCCCAATTGCTAATAAGCAAGTGGTGAATAGGGAAAGGATTCTAGGAATAGACACTAAAGGTAGACTTTAAAAATAATGCAGGTTAAAGAAGACATAGTTAAACTACTAAGCTTTCTCCAATAACTGTTAAAAAATAAGCATATTTTAGGTTGACAAAATGAACATTAACTGCTGATCTTGGGAGAAATGTATTACAGCAAATTGATTTCTCACAAGAAAAAGTCTTGAGAGCTATTCAAACCTAACAGTATCGTGTCCACAACTCTTAACAATACTGCTTCACAGCTGTCTCTCTAAATATGAGAACATGTCTGTCCTTGTGGCACAAACTGGCAAATTTAATTAAGCTACTGCAGCAACAAGATGCTGACTCAGATATGCCAATGCTGGAATGTCAAGAAATCCTAGCTTCTTAAATTGGCTACATTCAGCAAAGAATGAAGTGGCAGCACATCAAGATCATTTCAGTGTGGAGTGGCTGTCAAAATCTTCATCAGGATACAAACCAAAAGCATCTGACAGGGCTTCTCTACCTACATTTACAGCATTATATTTTATTTCAGTTGATGGTTTGAAGTTTTTTCCCTTCATTTTGTCAACTACCTACTCATCTTCTCTTCTATTCAGATGTCCTAGGAAAAAGAAGAGTGTATATGTATGCAGAACTGCTGTTTCCAATATGTAAACTTTAAAAGTTTGGGGAATTTATTTAAAAATAAATTTATAGAATGCTCCTTCTACCCTACCGCTATAAATTCTAATTCTTAGTTTTGGTTATATTTTCCTTTGTCTGTCTGATACAGCTTAAAACTTTCTAAAGTTAATCCTCCAGTCAGTTAATTACCAAAAGCTATAAATAACACTGTGGCCAGTTTTTAACTTTTGAAACTCTCAAAAAATATTCACATGTAAATTAAAAGAAAATTTTTATCTTTAACTATACAGGATTTTTCCCTAAATGTTTTGATCAAGACTTTGGACTTTAAGCTCATATTCTTCAAGGGAACATAATTAGAGGTAATAATTACTTTTAAAAAAATCAGTTCAAGAACTGAAATAACAAAATAATGAAGAAAACGGAAATTGATGATATTTTTTGCTTTTGTATTAAGTCAACAATGCTAAATTTCAACAGACCAGTTTTAAAAGAAATTAAACTGAAAACTTCATTGGGAAGATAAGATTAGAAACCAAGTTAAGATTTCTGGCTATGTCCTAAAGTATAAATAATCACAAATGTAGCATTTTCCACACACTGTACAATGATCCAATCTCTGCTTGCACTAGAAAAATATTTTTGTAGTATAATTTTCCTCCCTTTATTTTTTGAAGCTATGAGAAAAATCACATCAATTACTGTAGGCTTTCTTTCATTTGGTTATCAAATTCTGATTTTAAAGAAAAGCACATTTCAGTTCAGGTGCAAAATAATAAACAAAAAAATATACAAACAACCACAAAATATGGAGACTAAGCACATTTATCCCATGCCATTGTGAAAAAGTTGCAGTTGAAATACAAAATTGAACATTATTGTCCTGTATACAGCATTATGGTGCATTCATACCTAGAATGTTACATGCAGTTTTGTATGGCTCAAGAGAACTGTGTACTGTGCTAAAGAAGATCAATTAAAATGGTCATGGAAGTGAATGCTGCATGACAAATATTCAGAAAACCCTTGTCAAGAAAGATAAAAGCCATTAGCGGATAAAACCAAAGTTTATAAAATCAAAAAGGGCACAAGAAAACATGGAAACAAAAGTGTATTCATTAAATCCTAATGTACTAGGATCCCAATAATGATACTGCAGAAAGGTTCAGTCCAATGGTGGGGAGCCTATGACCCTAAGGTCACATGCAGCCCCCTATGTCCTCAAGTGCAGCCCTTTGACTGAATCCAAACTTGACTGAACAAATTCCCTTAATTGGTAAAAGGGCTCTAGACCAACGAGGACAGAGAAAGGTGAGTGAATTTAGCAACAAAGGAATCATGAGTAACCTTGGACGGAGCAACAGAGAAAGAAATCACACTACAAGGGCTGGAGGTGTGGGAAGTGAGAAAGTAGATACAATGAATTTTGCTTTTTTTTTTTTTTTTTTTTTTTTTTAAAGCCTGGCTTGGACTCTCTGAATTGCTTTAATTCATCCTCCTCTGGTCTCACTCCTTTACAATCTTTCCTCCACATTGCTGCCAAATTGATTTTTTTAATATTCCTAATACTGTGATCATGTCACTCCTCTGTTCCAGCTCTGCTCCATGATACTAGGATACAAATCATACAAATTCCTCCAGCTCTAGTCAAACTTTATAGGCTTTTACATACAAGCTCCTTGAGGTCAGGGCCAGTTCCAGTTTTTTGTATCCCTGGCACCTAGTACCCACTTCATGCCTATTCAATGACTTTTTACCTTCACAAGGTCTATGTCCCAGAGAAAGTGACCTACTTGCCACTCCCTAGTCACTGTGTTCCTTTTTTGCACATGGATCTTCCCCCAAACCTGAAGTACACTCAGGCCTTTACTTCCACCTCATGGAAGCCCTGACTTCCTTCAAGGCTCAGCTAAAATGCTACATCTAACAGGAAACCTAACCTAAGCCCCGCTGCTCCCACTGGAAATTAGTCTGTATCTACTTTGTATTTAATATCTGTGTAACAGGCTACTTCTCCCAATAGCTCCTTGAGAGGAAGAACTATTTTGTTTTGGTCCTTGTTTAACCATTACCTGTCCCTTTCTTGAATGAATACAGTTTTTACTTTTCCATCAAGTAAAAACATAAATATGAAATAATCATTTAGGAACTTTAAAATTAAAAAGCAATTTTACTGCCCATTTAAATGGTAGATATTTTTTGGCTTCAGAATTTTTTGTTTGTTTCTTCAGAAGATTTATCTACACCACTAAATAATTAATAACATAACTCCTTAAGAAAAAAGATAGCGAACGGACAGTTTCTTTGGGTTAGGTATTTTAAAATCTAACAATAATTATCTTATAAATTTTCAATTAAATATGAAAATTTAATAAATTTTATGAACAAAATAAAATACTACAATATAAAAGAAAAGAATAAATCAAAGTTTTTACCTTTTGGACAAAATAAGTAGTTCCTTTAGAGTAGGAGTCAAAGAATACTCTTCATATTTTTCTTGCGAGAAAAATACATCCAGACCATTTTTTGGTGAAACATCCCTATGAAGCAAAGCAATTTACTTGCACTGAACAATTCAAAGTGCTTATCAGAATTAAAATATCACAAGTGAAGCTTACCCACCCATCCTATATATATATATATTTTTTTTCTCTACATGGGAAAAAAGTGTTAACTACACAGGATTTAAAGTGGACCTTACATGTGCTTTCAAATCTTTGTTGCTTTAGGATGGTTTTCTCCAGTTTTCAGTAGGTAGGGTTTTTGTTTTTTGGTGTTTTTTTTCTTTGGGGAGTGGGGGGAGAGATGTACCACTTTTAACAGGGTAAAGTTGCTAATGAATATCTATCCAAAGTACTTCTATCAATCCTAGGATTTTCTTTTTCCCATCTTGGCAAGTGAGAATGATGATGTTAACAATCAAGTCAGTATTATCTGGTAGGTCCTAATAAGCTTCCAAAGTTCTGAGACCAGCCTAGCTAAGTTCAGAAAGGCTCATCATCAGAAAGTTGGTTCAACAAGAGATGATTTTTTGTTTTTATCACAGCAATGAAAAAAAAATTCACGTATTAAGTAAGAAGGCTATTTTTACTGGTGGTAAGATACAATACCAATGCAATTGTTCACTTTTGTATATAAGCATATCCACTGAGAAAGCATTTGTAGCAACTGCAACAAATGCAAACACGTACATATAAAATACCATAAAGTTAATAACAATGAAATATTTATCAAAACTGTAGATTTCATTTTTGCCAGTTCTCAAAATGAAAATCTATATTATGACAAAAGTATACCCATACTATACCATATTATGCATCAAGTATTACAGTATATTTAAATTTTTTCAAAGTTTTTCTAAAACATTCATCCAAAGAATGAGTTAGGTGTAACAATGGTAAAGTTATGCTTTCTTATTCTTAGCCTGCATTTTTAGTACTTTACAGCTCCAAAGTGCTTTCATATACACTACCTTATTTGGGTCTCACAATAGTCCTTGTATGCACAACAGGTATTTTAAAGACAAGCAAACTAAAGCCCAGGGAGGTCAAGTGCTTTGAGTTACAGGGACTATGGAATAGAGAGCTTAGGATTAAACCCCAAGGCTTCTGATTTCTAATTCAGAGCTCTTTCTACCAAACCACTCCATGTCTCTAATACTAAGCAACAAGTGTAAAGCTTACCGTTAAAATGTCAAAGAAGTTTACCTTCACCTCAAAATCTGTATTTTGCTAGGACTCTGCTCTACAAAACCAAGGTCTCTGAACTACAAGAATTTTATGCAGTTTTTAGAACAAAATAAAACAAAACACATCCCTTAAAGAGTAACATCTTGGCTTGGAGTAACAAGCCAAAACAAATGGTACAGAGCCTGTGTATGCTTTTTAAAAATCCTACTTTTCTTTTCTAAACAGCCTAAGATGAAATCAGTTAAACAGAGAGGCTCTAGGACAAGAAGAACCTACAAACCTCCTCCAGATAATCAGCAGCCAAATCAAATAGAATGAGGCCCAAGAAAATTTTCAAATAGTGAGGTGTAATTGTTTCTTGAGCAAAAACATAAACTAGCCAAGATGGTGTCTAAGAGTTCAGGCTAGTGGAATTTCTAGGGTACTTAATGCCTAGCTAAGGTCTTAAAATGACTTGATTTCTCTAGAAACTGCCCCAAATTCTTCTAGATTAAAATCCTTCAACCCCATCTCTACCTTCTTTTGAAGACATGACAGCAGATTTAACTCACCAGTTGAGCACTGGATTGCTGATAGACATCTTGCATAGTCTCCTTACACTAAAGCTGAAACTGCTGCCTTGGATTCAAAGGAGTTTTAGATTTCCTATTATCCACCTGGGAAAAAGCAAGGAGCCAGAGTCAAATACGTGGAGATAAGTAATAACATCACAGAAAAGTCAGCTTGACTAGAATGAACAGAAGTAACTCACTGGGATGTAAAAGTCAATCCCCTCCCTATCCTCACAATACCCAACTCTTAAAAGTGAATTTAGTGTGGAGAGTTTCTTATTTTGTTGCACAGCACCATCAGATACAAGAGAAGTCTTCCCCTGGTTATCGCTATTTAGGGCAAATATTTCTGTTCTGAACATCACTAGGAAATGAATAATACTTTACATTTGCACACAGTGCTTTGCAGTTTATAAAGCACTTTCACACACATATCTCAATTGATTTTCTCAACAACTCTGTAAAACTATTGGTGAGAATTATTTTATTCTTTTTGTTGATGGGGAAATTGGGAACCACAAAGATTAAGCAAATTTTTTTTTTTTTTGCTTTTTGGAGGGCAGTTGGGGTTAAGTGACTTGCCCAAAGTCACACGGCTAGTTTTTTGTGTTAAGTGTCTGAGGCCAGATTTGAACTCAGGTACTCCTGACTCCAGGGCTGGTGCTCTATTCACTGCGCCACCTAGCCGCCCCAAGATTAAGCAATTTTCTCCACCTCAAATAACAAAGAAGAGCAGGAGCTCACACATACAGATCTCCTGATTCTAAGACCAATGTTTATTCTACTGTACCATAACCTCTTGAAGAACTTACAGAATGGATACCTTACATCAAGCCTGAGGTCTTTTAGAGATAAGCATGGCATAGCTGAACTTGAACTAGATTTGTTATCAGAGGATTTGGGGTTTGAATACTGGCTCTACAATATAATTATCTCACTAGGTCTTAATTTTCTCATTATAAAAGGAGAGGGACTGGACTAAATTATCTTCAGGTTCCTTCCAGGTCTTAATTTATATATACTGAAGCAAGCCAGTTTAACCAGTTACTTAAATTCAGTGAACAGTCCGACTATGTCAATAAAAGATACGAATTGACTAGTCCAGATAATGTGGTTCCTGAATTCAACATCCTATCTTTAGTCTTTGATTGGGTTGTTTTTCCATTTCTAGAATGTACTTGCTCCTTAGTATCACCTCTTGGAATCCTTAATTTCCTTTAAAAGGTTCAACTCTGGTTAACATTCTTTTCTTCCTTTATTTAAAAAGTGCTTATTAAGATCTTATTATGAGCATGGCACTCTACTAAGCTGCTGAGGATACATGTACAAAAATGAAAGTCCCTGCCTTCAGTGAGCTTATATTCTTATTGAGAATTAGAGGTGAAAGGGCTCTTCAAAGCAATTTAGTCCAACTCCCTCATTTTACAGATAAAAAAAAAGGTAACCAGAAAATTTGATTTGAAGGATTTTAACCCAGGTCTTATGATTTCAAATCCAGTACTCTTTCCACTAAATCATGATGTACATGTGTAAAATGGTAAATACAAAATATATTTAAAATAATTTGGGGTATGAAAGAGTACTAGCAATGGGAAGAGAGATCAGTATAGGCTTCAAGCAGCAGCTGACATTTGAGTTCACACTTGGTAAGAGATTTTAAGAGGCTGAGTTAAGGAAGGAGTGCATTCCAAGCATAAAAAAATACAGCCTCTGTGCAAAAGCATAGAGATGGAAGATGGATTAGCTATGTGAAGCCTTTTTTTTGGATTTCCAAGCAGTCAGTGCTCTCTTCAAACTACCTTGTTTGTGCCATATATTATTGCTCACCCACCTCTTTCCCCCAGCAGAATTCTCTGAGAGCAGGGACAGTTTTTGTTTTGTGTTTGTAGGCCCAGTACAATGGCTTGAGCATAGTATATGCCCACCAAATGTTTCATGGATTTTGGAAAGGTGGACCTCACTGAAGATCAAGCAGCAAAGACTTTCAGAGTTAGAATGGACCTAGAAATCACTTAATCCAATCTCATTTTACAGATGAGAAAGCTGAGACCATAAAATTAAATACCTTTTATCTAAAATCACCAAACTGTTTCATAGATTTCCTTGTTCCCAGACCAACATCCTATCTAGCTGTCCATCATCATAAGGAGCTCCAAGATGGAGGTTAGAATCCTTACTCTAAGATCTAAGTGACCACGGTGTCAACGTCAGACCCAGGAATCAAAGGTGAGCGAGGGGGGCTGTGCAGACCACATATGCTCTGAACCTCAGTTTCCTCATCTGAAAAATCTGTTAAGGCCAAAGCCTTTCATGACCCCCTCCAACTGCTAACATACTCCTCTCTCTCAAAATTGTCTTATACCTACTTTGTATGTTTTGTACATAAATATATGTATGTCTCTCCCACAAAGAAGGAGAGCCCCTCGTTTGTCTTTGAATCCCAATCCCTAGTGCTTGACACGTAGAGGAGGCTTCATAAAAACTAATCCATTAACAAGGCTGTTGTTAGACTCGAATGAGAAAATATGCTTTGAAAGCAAACCTGTTTTATAATTGTCAGCTGTTATTACTGGTTAAATCATTACATTTAAAAGTCCATTTTCATAAATCACAGAATCATCAATCTGGAACTGGAACTCTAGAAACCATCTAGTCTAACACACTCTTTTTAATGAGAAGGAAACTAAGTGCAAGGTTAATTAAATGACTCCAGAAACATAACCTAAGAATCAAATATTGCACTTGAACCACGGTCCCAGTGACTACTGCCTCGGTAATATCCACTGTATCAAGCTGTCATCCTTCATCAATAAATACCTTTCTTAATGCCAAAGTCAGGAATTTACGGCCTGAAAGGGGGTCGGGGGCAACCTCGGGGCTGATTTGGTCCCACTGGCTCATTTTATAAAGGAGGGATAACCCCCGACATTTATTTTAGCACGGTGCTTCAACGTTTACTTTCTTCAAACACTTGTTGGCATTATCAGACCCGGTTTACAGATGCGGAAACTGAGGCTCAAGTCCAGGAACAGAACCTTCTTTCTACTCTATCTCCATCTGAAGGGGCTCTTCTCTCTCCCCTCCCACCCCCAACACTACGCTTCTGGATTCAGCTAGCGCTGCATATAAACTTCCTACTAGTTTCAACAACTCCCCTCACGTGGAGGACAAAAGCCGCACAGAGCATTTCTCCGGCCCTTTTGGCGCTGGGCGCTTAGTAGGTGCTTAACGAAAGGGGGCGGGGAGACGGCAAGCCGGGAGGAGGAATAAGGCGAGAAGGGAATAAAGGGGAAACAGGGACACAGAAAGGGGAGCTGGTTAAGGACTGGGAGAAGAGGCTGGGAGCAGAACAGGAGTCGAAGGAGTGCGAGGGGGGCTGTGTAGACCCCTGACCGGATACAAGCCAGGGTCGCCATGTTCCCAATCCTGTACCCACAACGAACACAGCCGAGCTGTGGGCCCGACCGCAGGAACCCCAGCGCGCCGGGGCCAGCTCACGCGCCTCCCCGTCCCTTCGGCTCGCCCGCCTACCTCGGGCTCCCGGCTCCGCCGCGACGCCACGACAGCGCAACCTGCTGCGGCGGTACCCACCCTTCCTTAGATTGCGCCCGGCGCCACCCGCAGAGTTACTTCTTTAAAGGGCGCGTGCGTGCGTCGCGGAGCTGTGCGTGATGACATCAACGACTTCTGAAAGGGAGGCGGGAAGCTGGTGAATCGAGGCTGGGAGCTCGGCTTTGAATCCTGCTACTCCTGCACAGCAATGAGGCTAAGGATGCATCGGCAACCCCATCTTCTGTTCGTCGCAGATTCTGCTCTGACATCTAAACTCAGTTATTAGTTGTGTACTTTAGGGCAGAGCCGACAGCTCCATTCTTCTTCCTCTCTATTTTTGGGTTGGAGAATGCAGTTGCAGAAGCAGAAGTGTTTGCAAACTCTCCCTCCTTTCCATTGATGCCTTTGCAGAAATACCTCCCCCATCCACACACCCAGTGGGAGTTAAGTTCCTTGGGAGCCCACCCAGCGAGATTTCCCTGGTAGCACACTGTTGAGCAGCAATCCCTTCAGACCGCCTAAGCAACAGTCTCGTAGCCAGGGCCTCCCACCCTTTACCTAATTCTCACCAATCCAAAGAAAAAAGGGATTTCTCATCTCTTTGGGGGTTACAATTGCAGAGACTTGGGGTTAAATGTTCTTTTCCTTTGTATTGAGAAACAGCTTAAGGTAGTGGACAATTCAATGAAAAAACATTTATCAAGCGCCTACTATGTGCCAGGTTTTGAGTTAAGTGCTGGGGATAAAGAGAAAGACCAGAGAGCTGACCTCAGAGCCAGAAAGACCTGGATCCAAGCCCCACTTCCGACACTACTTTTTGACCTTGGGGCAAATTACTTGACCTCCCAGCATAATAGAGTATTCTGAGATTCAAGTCAAATTAACAAACATCAATTTTTAATTTATGTGGTTTCTTTCATCTCAAATTTTTTGATTCTGAGGGCAATGCTTAAACTTCCCAAATTGATTGGAATTCAGTTTGGCCATTTCTGATTGTATGCATTCCAGTTATTCGACTGCTTGGTCTTCTTGGCATTTTTCTTCCACAATTACTTTTTAAATTATGTCACTGTATTATGTCACTGTTAGGAACTGTACTACCATGAACTAAAGCTGTCACAGACTCCATGGGAAATGCTTTATAACTGTGCTCATGCCCAAGGAGGTCAAGGACAGAAAGAAAGGTCCTGCATATAACAAAAAAAACCCACATCAGCATTTCTTGTCTTCGTCCAAAATTGTGAATATAAGGCAGGTGCCCATTGATTGGGGAATGGCTGAATAAACTGACGTGTGAATATAATGGAATGTTACTGGGCAATGGAAAGCAAGGAATTGAGAGATTAGGGCTAATTTAGTTGGAAGGACCCAGACATATACTTGTGAATACCCACATCATGCAAAATGTCCGACAATTATTTAAACTGATGGAGGATAGCAGTGGCAGACAATTAAAAGGGGAATCATTTATAAATGGGTTTGGTTTTTTTTTTTTTTTGGTATCATAATGTGCTCAGATTTAAAGGGGGATACAGTTTAAGCAGGTAGGAAGAGGGATGGGCCTGAAACTAGGTATCCTTCCTACTTAGATTAGTGTGCTAAAATTAGTTTGCATTTTCTATGACACTACATACATTGACTGCTAAGGGAGGGGGTTACTTACCCCCAGAAGGAGCAAACCATTTGGGGATTAAAGATTTTATGGTGACTATCCACAAACTGGATAGTTTACAAATAGATGGCTAAAAGTGGGTTGTAGTTCACTGATGACAGTACCTCCCCTCTGTGTGGAAAATTAATCCAGAACTAGACTAAATACATAACACATGGTTTTTACTTGAAAGCTTGCAAAGAATTTAAATAGGAATTGCAAATATCTACTTATTTCAGAGTATTTACAACCCTGTAGGTGAGTAGTGTAGGCACACAATACCTGGAAAGTAGTGAGGTCAGCAACCAGCAAAAGTTTTACCTAACATTGAATGGTAAAGACAGGTGTGGGGAAGGCAGAGTAGTTAGCTACTTTCATGGTAGGATTTTAAAGAAAAGGTCCAGGAAAGGTCTTTTCCTCTTCTTTAAGAATTTCTTCCCCTAGTCTCTCCTTGATGCCTAAAATCCTTTTTACTAGAAAGTTAAAGTAAGTAGTAAATAATCCTGGGTGAAGTAATATTGATTTAAATTTATTCACCAGCCATTTATTATATGTCAACTATATATGCATTGTGCTAAGTGATCAGGATACAGAAACAAAAATGAAATGGTCCATATTTTCAAGGAGTTTACAAAGCATTATTCTAAATGGCTAGGAGAAAGGCATCTATGAAAAGAAAGCATACTAAGGTTTATTCCTTCCTGCTTGGACCATAATTTTGGACCAAGAAATACATGATAACTATCAGACGTTTTTTTCAAGACGAAATTGTGAGAGAGAGAACAATAAAGGGAATTGGGACCCTGACAGGGGAGACCCCCCCCAAAAAAAGTTTAGAAATGGGAGGCTGACGACATGTTACAGTGGGAAAGAGCACTGCTCTGGTGTTAGAATCCCTGGATTCAAACCTCAACTCTGCTACTACATGTGTGATATTGGGCAACTCTACTTCTCTGGGCTTCATTTTCCTGATCTATAAATTTAGGGGGTTGGAGTAGAAAACCTCTGAGGACCTTCCCAGGACTAGAAATTATGATTCCACACAAACCTATGGAAGTACTATGTTCTTAAATAAACTAAAGTCTTATTTTACCTGCTTCACAAAGGTGTTGAGAAATCAAAGAGTATAAAGTTCTGTGATTTCTTGATCTCAGCTTATCACCTCCTTATATGTAAACTATTCTGCGCAGCAGTTCTCAACCTGTGGATTATGTTCAATTTGTAACAATGAAAATACATCCTGTATACCAGATATTTATATTACGATTAATAACAGTAGCAAAATTACAGTTATGAAGTAGCAATGAAAATAATTTTATGGTTGGGGGGTCACAACAACTTGAGGAACTGTATTAAAGGGTTGTGGCATTAGGAAGGTTGAGAACCACTGTGCTAGAGACTACCCTTTAAGGAAACAGCTGATTATTACAAGGGACTGCAAAGAGTTTCAGCCTTGAAGAAAAATGCAACCTGAGATTCAAAGCCCCTTTAGAGAAGATTTTTTTTTTCTCACTAGTGGAGACCAATTATCCGATGGTCCATGCCTTCTGTAATGTTAAGGGAATCTGAAGATCTTTCCTACCCCTTAATAGACCCATGCAACCTGCTTTGAGCTCAAGCCCAGCCCAGAGCTTGAGTCACATAGAGCCCATGGTGGGAGGAGCTTGCCTAATGGGTGGAGAAGGAAGGGCAGAGCTGGAAGAAAGAGTGAGGAAGATCTGAGAGAGGGCTGGGGCAGAGCTTGGAGAGAGCTGAGGCAGAGCAGCTAGCCCAAGTGAGAGAGGGAGGAATTTTGCTATGGGAGCTTGTTTGTGAGGCAGCCTAATGGAGAGAAGGCTTGGGGATGTCAGTGCTCTCTGGATTGGTGATGTGTATAAACTTCTTTCTTACCATGGTGGAATTGACTTTCTGGTATCTGAATAAATATCTTGGTTTCATCTTTGAGGAAGAGAGTTTGTTATATTTTATCATTTAACCCTGAAAAAAGTCTGCATTTTCATCATTGCTTCATGAAGGGTAGAATTAGCAAAAGCTTGAAAGATAAGAGAGGCAGATTCACTTTGGAAAGAGTTGTGTGAAACTCTGGGCAGCCATTGAGCCCCCTGGCTTTGAAAACCCAGATGTTGCTACTTCCCTCTCTGGTAGCTGACCAGGTATGGATGTAATGGTTAGGCGGCTGGAAGCCCGTCTGCTGATCTGTTTCTCTGTCTGCTTGTAACTTCTATTTGTATTCTGTCTGCATTCTCTGAATTTCAGGGTGCTGACTTTTTCACCTGAACGAGGTAAATGATATATGTTTCATGGATTAAAGTAAGATTGTTAAACACCACCCCCCAAAAAAAAGAAAGATAAGAGACAATATGTTAAACCTCTTGAAATCAATATGTTCAAAATATAACTCACTATCTCTCCCCTTAAATCCTCCCCAATTCCTATCTTCTCTATTACTGTGGAGGGCAACACCATCCTCCCAATCCCTCAGTCACTTCTGTCTTCTGGTTTTGAAAAAGAAGACGTGTAGTTGCTTACTCTCTTCAGGTCCCTGAAGGGAGAGTAAGACTCTAGAAAGAAGCTGACATGTAAAGGAGCTAGTACCTTAATCATGTCCGTATCTTCAACTCAATACTCTGGAAAATTTGAGAAATTTCCCCTGAGATCTGGGACTCTCAGTTGAGCTGAGATGTCTTGCTCCCAAGAGGAGAGCCCATTCTCATCTGTATGACTTCTCTGATTTCTGTTTCAAATCAACTTGGTTAAATGAATTTATCTGCTAAAAAAGTAAAAATAAAAAAATAAAATAAACTACTCTGGATGGTGGTGTAGAAGCAGGAAAATTCTGCAGCTCTCCCACAACCACCTCAAATACCCATGAAATATGACTCTAAACATATTTTAGGGCTCTAGAACTCACAAAATTACAGAAAAACACATCTCCCACTGAAGGCAGCTCAGCAGGCGGGACAGGAAGGGCTTATTGCAGTGTGCTGGGAGCCAAAAAAATACCAGCCAGGCCTGAAACCATGGCTTGCCCTGGAGCCACCAGGACAAGCTACAGCTGGAACCTTCAGAAGAGTGGATCAGCAGCAGCTGTGGTGATTTCCAGAATTATCAACCCATAAGAAAGAAGGACTAAGTGAAAGGTTAGTGGAACTCAGCTAAATTCAGGGGAGAGGATCAGGCCAAACTGCCTCCAGGCAGAAGTGGCAGCCTGGCAGCTGCCTCCACAAGGCTGCTTCAGAGCTCCCAGCCTGCAGATTGTAGGGGCTTTCAGAGGCTAAGTGCTCTTGTGTTGAGTGGCCTGGATCTGGATCATGGTCTTGGGTGGTGGTTCTGGGGTGCATTTTCAGTGAGCCAAAGCTGCTGGGGGCTGCAGCAGCCTCCTAATAGCTCTGGCAGCTGCAAAAACCCCAGTGATTTGGGACAGAGCTTTTCCCTCTGGAAGCAGAGTTCCACAGAGCTAAAAAGTCAAGTAATTCACTGGCAACATGAGCAGGCAAAAGAAGCAAAGTAAGAACAGCAGTCAAACTCTAGAATCCTTTTTGGGGGACAAAAAGGATCAAAGCATGGAATGAGAGGAAGGCAACACAATCAGAACTCATACACTGAAAGCTTCCAAGAAACATGAAGACTTCCTACAAGCCATAGATCAGCTTAAGAAGGATTTTGAAAACCAAATAATAGAAGTAGAGGAAAAATTGAGAAGAGAAATGAGAATGATGCAAGAAAATCATGAAGAGAGAGTCAAAAACCTGACTGAAGAAAATAACACCTTAAAAAACAGATTAACTCAAATGGCAAAAGAGGCTCAAAAAGCCAATGAGGAGAAGAATGCCTTAAAAAGTCAAATTTGCCAGTTG
>CM053598.1:114894727-114946924 GCA_028646575.1 Pseudocheirus occidentalis | reverse complement strand
GGCAGTTGGGGTTAAGTGACTTGCCCAAGGTCACATGGCTAGTTTTTTGTGTTAAGTGTCTGAGGCCAGATTTGAACTCAGGTACTCCTGACTCCAGGGCCGGTGCTCTATTCACTGCGCCACCTAGCCGCCCCTACTTTCATGACCTTTGGAAAAAATTGTCCTCATCCTCCCATTCCATTGGGGGATGTCTTCACACATGTAGAGCGGACACCTCCCTAAGTCACTGAAAGGTGTGAGGCCTACTGTTTATCCTCTTATTGTTTTAGCATGTCTGCTGAGATAGTTTTACGAGGGTGTGGCCACTGCTCACGCCACAGCTTCTAGGAGCCACAGGTGAGAGTTGGGTGACAGGTAGACACCAAAGGTGGATGAGCAGCCCTGAAAAGGGGTGGGCAGGTCCTCATAGCAGAAGTTCTAGTCTTCCCTGAACACCTCCTAGACCCCCTAGAATATTATAGAAAGTTTGGTATCAAACTTAAAGCAATTCAATAAAGTATCCCAAGGCCTGTATAACATATGATCTCCAAGCAACCCATCAGCCAAATATTGTGCAGATCTTGTCTGTGTCCAGTACAAAAGAGCCTGGCTTAACTGTTTTCAAAGGATAACCCAAGTATATAAAGAATTTTATGAGAAGCAGTTGGATGGACAATTCATTGAACTGGTTTCTCAGAACCTCTTATCTTGGACAGACCAATGGGAGGGTCACCAGAATTTAATGATAGGATGAAAGCAGGCTAGATTGCTCTTAGACCATAAAACTTAAAGAAAAGATAGGTTCATGATAGCATACTTCCTTCAATGTCATAAAAGTTGAACAAACTCATTTAAACAGTCACCATTTCATATATCCCCTAAGGAAACAAACTTCATCAAACAAACTCTTTAGGGAAACTAAGTCAGCTTTCAGATAGAACTACACTTGGAGGGTTCACAAATCAACTGATTGAGGAGGAATATTTACATGTCACCAAGGAGTCAGAGACAGCTGAGATGTTTTTCTTCTAAATTCTTATATAAGGAATGTTTAAGGCTCTAAGTAAATTTTCACATCCCATGAGAGAGGTTTTGGTCAGTTCAACAACTTCTTATCCAGGACAAATAGCCTTGACATTGCTTTATTATTTCATGAATCAGGTTTGGGTCAAGTAAGGTTAACAGAAGACAGACTTTAATAAGTTAACCAAAATTTCTAGGAGGAATAACCCAGAATTCTGAGTAATAAAAGGAAAAAATTTAAATCCCATAACAATAACTTGGTGTAGTTAACTTTGAAGAAGGAACAGGTGCTAGGTAAGGCAAGCAGCATGAACAAAGGGGTGAAGCTGATAATAACCTTGGCCTGTGGAGACAAAAGTGAGGAGAGAAGCCTGACTGCAATTGAGAGTCTATACATGCTGGAGAGTAGTGGGAGATGTTAGATATGCCAACTAGGGCCCAGAATATGGAGAATGTTAAAGGCCAGATGGAAGAGTTTTATCTTGATCTTCTAGCTAACAGAGAGAGGCTATATTCTTTATGAGACATAATAAAAGCAATATTGTCAGATGTATTGTAGTGGGGAGAAATGGGAAGAGTGAAAAACAGGAAACTTTCAACAGCTCACATTAAGGGAGAAAAGAATAGAGAATGGATGAATTATTCAGAGATATTACAAAGGTAGAATAAACAAGATTTGGTCGCAGGGTAGGTCTAGAAGGTGAAGTTGGAAGTGGCTCCTGAATTTTGAGCCTGAATGACTGAAAGAATGGTGGTGCCATGAAGAAATTGAAAAGGGAAGTTGCTTTAATTGCTTAGTACAATGCATGACACAGAGCAAGTGCTTAATCAACCCGTACTGGCTATTGAAGAGATAAGGCTAGTTTGGAGTATGTTGAGTTTGTGATGATGGTAATAATGAAAGTTAGAATGTCCTGAGAGCAGTTGAATATGTAGGAATGAAGTTCCAACAAGAGTCTAATGTAGGTGATATATATTCAGAAATAATTGGTGGCAAGGTAATAGTTAAAACTACTAAAAAGGATAAACTCACTGAAGGAGACATTTACATAGAAAAGCATAAAACTATAGCCTGAATATTATGAGAGAACTAAAGTTAGAGAGTAGGAGGAGAAATCAGAGACAGAAAGGTGGTATAAAAGATAGTTCACCGGGATAATATAGTTTTACAGAATGTAAGAGAAGAGAAAGTTTCAAAAAAGAGGTGGACTTAGGCTTCAGAGAAGTCAAAGAGAATAAAAGCAGACATCACCAGAATTTTTGAGGCAGCTGCCTTTAAGAAGGCAGTTTCAATGGTGAGTAGGGGAAGGAATCAAATTTCGTGGTATTTAAGAGGGACTGAGGGGGTGATAAAATGGAGGCAGCTGAACCAGATCTCTTGTATAAAATATTTCACAGCGAAAGAAAGGAATGTGAGACAGTAATAGGAAAGGTCAACAGGGTCCAGGGATGGTATTTTGTTTTTTAAGATAGGAGAGATCTGGATATGTTTGAAATCACGTGAGAAGGATCCAGTGTTTAGGAGGTGGGCTGAGTACAGCATGGAAGGGACAGATATTAAAGATACTAGCGAGGGAAAGATAATAAATTTAGGATTAGAAGAAAGAAAACTGAAGT
Source organism: Pseudocheirus occidentalis (assembly GCA_028646575.1). Taxonomy (NCBI): domain Eukaryota; kingdom Metazoa; phylum Chordata; class Mammalia; order Diprotodontia; family Pseudocheiridae; genus Pseudocheirus; species Pseudocheirus occidentalis. The sequence goes on along the minus strand of CM053598.1, from coordinate 114,944,305 downwards.
ACAGAGAATTAAGAGGCTTGCCCAGGTTGTACAGCTAGTAAGCGTCTGAGGAGGTATTTAAACCCAGGTCTATTTGATTTCAAGTCTCGTGCCCTAGCCATGTTGCTTCTCAAATATGATTATGATCACATTGCCTTAGGGTTGTGCTGCTATTGGTGTAAGTCCACTATGTCTAGTATCCTTCTCCCCTTTCCATTTCTTGTTAGGGATTAGGCCTATGATTTCATCTGAATAGGAAATTCTCTCTAGTAATGCAGATTGGCACCTTTTATGCTGTTTAAAGTCTTAGTTACCTAGAGCACTGAGAATATGCAAAGTGATTTGTTCAGGGTCATATATCATATGTGTCAGAGGCAAGACTTGAACCTAGCTCTCTGCTATACTTAAACAAAATGTTTCACATATGTTTATTCATCTGATCCTCACAACAATCCTATTATTATCCCTCTTAGGGATAGGAGAAATTGAGGCTGAGAGAGATTAAGTGACTTGTCCACTTAATTTACTAGTATCTTACCTCCTACTCTCTAGTAAGTACCTAAAACAAGATTTGAACTCAGGTCTACCTGATTTCAAGTCCAATATTTTTCAATGTACTACTTAGCATCTTTATGGTCTTGAACTAGAGGATCTCTCAGGTCTTTATCAATCCTAAAATTCTCTGATGAATTCCATGAGAAACAGCATACCAAGGAATATAATATGAGGTCTGTTCTAGTAAAACAGCTGTCTACCTCTGGAAAGAAACATAAAACAAAGGGGATCACATAGAACAAGGATTAAATTTGTTCTGTTTGGTCCCAGAAGGCATAACTAGGAGCAATAGTTGGATGCTACAGACATATTGAGGCTTAATGTAAGGAAGAATTTCCTAACAATTAGAACAATCCATTAGACTGTTTAGGAGGTAGTGAATGCCTCTTCATTAGAGGTCTTCATGCAAAGACTGGATAACCACTTGTTAGGTATATAATGCAGGGCATTTCTTTTGGGGTGTGGGTTGGAGTAGATCACTGGTTCCCAAAATTTTTTTTTGTTTTTGAACCCCTCTCAACAACAGAAAAAAGTGTTGTGAACCCACAGGGTAATTTAATGTACTTCTCAAGATAATTCTTTTAGAGTTATTCCTTAAGTACTCGCAATAATACTGATAACTTTTGCCCCCAAAGCTCCCAAATTAAGATCTAAATTATATAATTATAAATAAAATTTCATTCTACCTATATAAAAACTCTAAATATAAAATTTCAAAACTAATCATAAAATAATTATGAATATTTTCTGTGGCACATTCTGTAAGAATTAAAAGAGGTAATCCAACTAGACCTCATATGCTTACTATTATATGCAAGACTTCACATTTAATTTCTTTATTTTACAGATTTGGTTGAATATAAATTACATTCGACTGAACCAAAACTGGACTTTTTTATTTAAACAAATATTTGCAACATTTGACTTAACAGCAGATAAACACATATCTGGTTCTTCATTGAGTTCATTTTTGTATTTTAATTTAAAAAAAATAAAGTAAAAACACTTGCTCATGCAAATGTGTTAGAAAAATGGTAAGAGAATTTTACAAGTCTTCTTGCTGAGAGATGGAAAATAATTTTTAAAAAATTTAGCTACCTAACCAATTGATAAAAGTGAATATGATATAAAATACTTTTCTACTGATTAATAACAAGTGTTATATTAAATGATCAATTTACTTAAAGTTCAATTGAACATATTGCTTCATTTTCATAATAGAAATAACATAATATAAATATTATAAACTAACCTTTGTAAGGAAAGAATCTCTTTAGACATGACTTCCTTCTTTTCTACTGCTGATATGCCAACTATACCCTTATCAAAACTACTGAATGACTGATTAATGGTACCAATCAAATAATTTGAGAATATACTAGAGAGAAGAATAGTAACATAAGTGGAGAACAAATTTAAACTGGAGAACAGCCTTAATATTGCAGTAAGAGGCAATCTAGAGTTATTTATACAGAATAAATTTGATGGCCCATGATTTCAAGATAGCTTGTAATGTGCTTGCCTAGTGCACACTTTGATTTTCAAACAGTTTAACATTTAGCTGTAAGAACACAAACATTCATAACACCTAGATCACATGATGATGCAATTATGACATGTGATTATAGGGTAACAGCAAAACAAGGGAGCAACTCTGGGGAAGTTTATAGAATGCAAATGGGAGAATGCACTTAAATTTGACCGTATCTTGGGAATTGGTTTGTGCTTGAATGTTGAACCCTTATGGTAGTTTGGAAACAATTTGATGACAGGTTGGGAAACTGCAACCACATAGCACTTAGAAGCAGGCCAAATCTGATGTAATTGCTGCATGAACACCGAAATGTATGCATGATCATGACAGTTTCAAATAACTGCAGAAATAAATCTATAATGCTTCAAACATACACATTCTTATTGTCACAGAGGAAAATATTTTTGTGATATAACTGGGCGATAATCTACTACAGGAGTAAGGTACCACTAAAGAATTTTTAGCATGAACTCCTTGGATAATCATAGACCACTAAATGGGAACCACTGCACTAGATGACTGATGAAGTCACTTCCCTTTCTAAAATTCCATGATTCTATGTTTTAAAAAATCCAAGAGTTGACTTATAGTGATAGGAACTTCCCAAATTAGTTATGCCAAGCCGTATATTCCCATCCTTTCAAGTTCAGGTCATTGTTGCCAAATCAGGGTTTGTTTAATTTGTTATATTGGGCTTTATATTTCAGATGACCAACTAAGTATGGATTAGACAAAATAATTTAAGAACGATATTCTTTTAAATATTTGAGGTCTGTCTTTTGAATGAAATACTTTCTTGATAGTACCTATCACCAATGCAATTGGAAGCATAATTCTCTACCAGTCCCAGGGACTAGAAAGGCCTTGTGTCAGAAAAAGGAGACTCTAAATATCATATGCCTGTTATTTTATGAAAGTGACACTGGCAGAGAGCTGACAATCCTTATCTCAACACTGCTTTTTGAGTAGGTGCATAAACACAATCTCTGCCCTGAGGCCTTTCAGTCTAAGTTTCAGAGTAAAAAATGCAGTCCAGGAATTATATTAAAGCTATTCAAGTGTCAGAGATGTGACCTTTATAAGTTTTCTTTTTCTTTATATCTTTCCATTAAGGTCTATCACAAATAATACCTCATGGGATATTCTGGAAGGATTTGAAATTTTTAAAAAAGTAGGAACCTTTGATATCTGGGTAGAAGAATACATGAGGCATTAGAAGCCATGTGGAGAAAGACCTAGAAGTAAAAATGGTAAATGAAGACAAGAGGCAGGAGGTCTGAATTCTAATTCTATCTTATATTAACTACCTGCATTGGCCTTGTCCAGGTTATTTTGAGCCTCTCTGCATCTGGAAAATGAAAGTGTTAGATTAGATCTTCTCCAAGATCTTTTTTAACTCTAACATTCTGTGATTCTAAAATGGGCTTCCAAACTCATCTGTAAAGAAGACAGGATGGATCTAGGCAAAATGTAATCAAGAGGGAAGGGGTGATGAGAATGGAAGACCAAAGAAACCTTGAAGAAAAAGAAGAATCACTTGAATACGGAAAAGCAGGATGGAGAAAGGGAAGCATTCAAATAGGGAAAGTAATAATTTCACCAGAAGCTTTTTAGATAAATTGAGAAGAAAAATGGCTGGTTGCTAAATCAAACAAAAATGTTGTTTACTCATTGGTTGCCAAGTAAGAGCACTGTCCAAACAAAGCACTATTGGTGAGAAATGGAGTTTAGGGAAATGGGGGCAAAGTCAAGGGAGTAAGGATAAATGACTGGGAAATAACTATGTTAAGAGGAGGAAGAAAAGAAATCCAGATTTGGGACTGGACTGACACTTGGCACTAATTCAGAGGTCAAAATCTGTAGATGACTTTGCAGGATCAACAGATCCTGTGAGACAGTATAAATTTCCAGAATACAGAGTACATATATGAATAAAAACTGCTAGCAAAGTCCACTCGCATATACATAGAACTCAGAAACTTCTCGGGGAGAAGTGGAAATTGTGATGAGTAAAATTTACTCTGGAGTAAAAGAGTTTCCTCTAGTTTGGAAACTTGGCTTTGAGGTTTCTATTTCCAATGAGCCAGGAACAGTTCTATCACCCACCCTATTCAAACTCTGGCTGAGTGCTGTAGCCGTGTATTGCCAGAGCTTGCCCAAATGTGAAACTCTGACGTTTCCAAGTCTGCAGTGACTCCTTTCCATGCACTTCTTTATATTAAAGGGCCGACAGATATGCCAAGAACCAAGGGCTGCAGCAAGCTCATGGCATCATTCTGATAATGCATTGTGGCTTTCTTCTGGGAACTGCGTTGTCTAGGGTTAAGCTAATAGATTCGCAGACCGTAATAAAAGAAGGGTGCCTGGAGTCTTAGCTCAGGGAAATAAAGATTTATGTTTCCTGGAACAACCAACCCCATTTTCTGCTTTTAACACCGACAACATCAAAACGTGAAACTTTAACCAAGCTGAGGGACAGTTAATTCATTAACAGCAAGGACACTGACCTCCACCCAAACCTCACACCATTACTCTCTTCCTCTACTCCCCCTATCTTCCCCCCAACCCCCCGCCCTTTTCAGGTCTCTAAACTTGATGTAATGTTGAGCAAGGAAGGGTGTAAGGAAGCAAGAAAGAACGCGGGACGAGAAATTCAGAGGGTAGACCTTCGAAAAGCAGAAGCGGGAGAAAGATGGGTCGGGCCTGATGTCTAATCATAGCTAGGAAGGTTTTGTTGGAGGGGTCAGAACTTGATACTCAGCCTGTTAACGCTGGGGCTACGACTGAACCCCCGGGGAACCCCGCCCTGCTAGCTAAGTTTTTGCACATTGTTTCCTGCCACGGTGTGTGCGTGTGTGTGAGTCACTATGAATCAGGGGAGGTCCTGGTGAGGGGGAGAAGAGGAGAGGGGAGAGGAGGCGGGGTTGGGAGGGGCGGGGCGGGGACTCTACTCCTACTGAGGATGTGGCAGAGGATAAAAACCCCACCCAAGCGGTCCCGGCTCTGCCAGAAGCCCGACTAGCTCCCTGCTCTGTCCGTACTTGGCACAGGTAAGGAGTGGCCCTCCCGCTATTCCAGTCCCTCGACTATAGCGGGGAGGGAGAAGTTCTTGATGGAAAAAAAAATAAAAAAGATCATTGCAAAGGGTCTCTGAGTTGCTTTGGGGTGGAGGGGGCTGACAACAAAGGAAATGGGCAACAGAAGAGGGGCTGATCCTTCAGTAGCGGCTCCTTGGGTGCAGAATTCGCATCAGTAGCAGGACATCTAGGGAGAACAGTAGTGTGGCTGACGTCCCGTTTGAGCCTTCCGGTCTGCGCTCAGGCCGCGTAGTCTGGGGGCCCGGGGCCCCCAGCTTTAAGGTGCTTTGTGGGGCGAGGCTGCAGGGGGTGAACGGAAGGGGGAAAGGTCCCTGCATTCCAGGGGAAAGGAATCTGCGCAGGAGAGGTAAGGGCGTGGCCGTGAAAGATGGCCAAGGCAGCTTCAGCAAGTTTCTACAAGTGGGGTTTTCAGAATTTATTGCTTTAAAAAGTGTACAGACGTTTCCGAAGTCAGGTAACTGACCTGAAATAAGGGTTCTATTAACTCTCTTCGTGCAAACCCCTCGTTTTAAAGACTGGAAGTAACTGGGGAGAGCTAGTCTGGTTGCATTGCTGCATAATGAGGGAAATCCAACAGCTGGCATAGATTGCTATAGTGACTTAAAACCTTCTGTTTTGGGGAGTCATCCTTTTCTTTTTTTCTTGTTTTTTCCTTCTTTCCTTTCTTTCCCTATATTTTCTCTTTCCCATCTTTTCTCTTATCCCCCTTTCCTTTCTTCTCTTTTATCTTCCTCCTGCTTTTTTCTTCTGTGTGGTCTGAGGGTGTGTGAGCAGCTTTTACCAATGGATCCCAGTATCCCAGGGAGCTCCCCCGGCAGGTTTGTGGCCGATTGGCCGATTTTCAGTGGAACGAGGTGTGTGTGTGTGGGACGCAATTTTGCCTTAGGCCTAACAGGATGTTTCAGATGTTGGTAATGTGGGTACAAGGTCTTATTGGTACTAATTCACAGGGCATATGAATTCAGAGAGTATAGAGAGACATGGCCTTCCAAATAGATTCAGGCCCAAGTGTCTACCTCTGTGATGATTCAAGTGCATTTATGAGGTACCTGTGCTGGCTGGATCTAATGGAAAGAGCAATAGATTTCGATTCCAGTAGCAAACACAAAACTTCAAAACATTGGTTTCCTCTTGGGGATGATGATAACTGTTCTCCTTACTTGCCTGCAGTAAAAGCAACAGAATGGCGTAATAGGATGAGTGCTGTCTTTGGAACTGGAGAATCTGAGTTTAAATTCTGTCTCTGACTCTTTCCTCTATCACCCTAGGACAAGTCATTTCACCTTCTGCCCCCTTGACCATATCTGTCAAGTTCCACAGTGGTATTTGATTATTTCTAAGGGTATGCTCATCTCTACTTCCTGTGACTTTAGGGTATAAGTTAACCATTTTCTTTATGAAAAAAGGATAATGGGTTGTGAGCTCTTTGAGGACTGGAACTGGAATTTCCACTTTTAAAAGAGTCTATACTTTTTCTATACTGTTGGGCCAGGAAGTTTATTTGTAAATTATCTTAGCAATAGTAGGGGTAGGGGAATTGTGGAATGTTAGATTTAGGAAGAACCTTAGGTAGGTCATCAGAAGAACTAGGATTCAAACCTAAAGACTTTGGACAAAATAAACGGTTTTTCCATGGCCGCATGATGACTCACTTGCCACAGCATGAGTGGGTGTGGCAGGGATAGTGGCAGCATGGGTTGTTCTTTCAGGCTGAGGCCTGTCTGTATGTAATAGCCACCATTTTCTCTTAAGAGGCCTACCCATGATAAAGGTTCAATAAAAGTTGCTTACTGGTCAGGAATATAAATATGGATTGGAAATGCAATGTTAATGCATTATGTCTTTGTGATACTAAAACCATGATTGATTTTATTCCTGTACTTATGACCCCTAGCTTCCTGACTGATATTTCTATTAAATAGTTTTTGGAAAAAAAAAACGGTCTAAGGAGAGACACATTTCTTCCCTAATTGCTATTGATTTAAGGGGCTATTATGTGTTTTTCCTCTGGTGATGGATTTAATGGCACCAGTCCATTGGGTACCAGGTATTCATTCAGGAGGCACAAATCCTCATAAATCCTACAGACCTGCTTTCGATGCTTATAAAGCTCATTGGATGTAAGAATCATAGATGTAGAGCTGGGAAAGGAACCTAGAGGCCATCTTATTCCATATGGAATCTAAAGAAGTCTTCAGTCTCCAAATCTAGTGACTCTGTGTTAGACTGTTACTTGACACATCCCTAAATTAATTTTCTATTACTACCATAGTTGATATGGCAATAAAAATAGGGGTAAATGGCTCATTAAAACAATAACAGTTGTAATGTTGGAGTTGGTAGTCATACTGAGAGCGTTCATTTTAAACCAGTCAGTCTTCACGTAAATAGCTCAGGTAGCCTGTTGTGGACTTATGTTGCTTAAAGTTACCAGCACTCAGACCTATCTTCAGATGTAATTTTCTGAATTAATTAGATGAACACTTGCTGTTCCTCCTTTTTTATGCATGGGGATCACCCTTTCCCTTGGTGCTTGAATGCTGCCACACCCTGTTCCAGTGGCCTGCCACATCAGAAGGAATCATACTCACTAAAAATTCCCCTCCTTTCAATGAAGTTTATCTTTTTTTTTCTTCTGAAGTAGAAATCTTTTACCCCCTGGCAGAGACCAGCTGAGAAGTCAGGAGGTGACCAGTCTTAGGGCTTGTGACCACCACCAGAGTGATCCTGTATCTCTTCTGGAGAGTACCCTAGGCAGCCATCTCTCCTGCTCTCAGATTGATCTTATTATTTAACCTCCTTCACCTTCAGTTTCCCTATCTGTACAATGGTCCCCGGAACTTTAAATCCTATAATCTATAGTCCTTGCCTCCAAAATACTCTGTTTGCTGGGACTCAAGAGTACTAACACTGGCTAATTTGTGGCCTGCCTTTCCTGCTGAGAAGGGAGTGGTTGGGACTTCGATTCTTGGAATCCAAATCCTTTCCCCTCCTTTGCCACTCCCAAGCAGTATACTCATTCGCACTGATCAGAGGAAGTCCCAAGGCCACTTTAAATCATTTCCCACAGTGCCGTTACAATATTGCCTCTAGTGTTTCCAAGACTAGTAGGACCACAGCCTTGTAATCTCTGCAGTGCTTGAGGGATTATAATCAAAGAAATGGTGCAGTGGTTCCCAACTTTTTTTGTTCCTCAAATTCCTTTCAACTACCACACACTAAAGGCTTCAAGCGTACATATGCTTGTTACAAGATGAAAAATATATTTGTAACATAATTGGGCAATTATTTAGCACAAACCACTTGAAACATCAATGTGAACACCTTGAACCATTAAATGGAAACCACTGGAGTTTGGGGAGGCCTGTAGTGTCAGAGAATACTAGTGGTCTTCTTGTCTTTGTAAATTTTGCTTGGGGTGAAAAAGAGAGCCCATATTGGTACTAAACTTCTTCATGGTGGACCTGCAGAGATACATATTCCATCCCATTCACTCTTTCTCATTCTATTCTATTCTACCCCCTCTTCCCCCCCCCCCTTAGTTCTACATAGACCATAAAGGATCTGTCTATTCAGGGGAAGGGGGTTTTTCTCTCCAGGTCTTTTAACATTCTATGAGGTACATGGTATGTAGTATTGTGAACTATCTGTCCCTGAATCCATTCCTGGCTCATCTCCTTTTCTATCCTGTTTCTTGAATGAATTTTTCCCCCCTTAATTAGAAAAAGAATTTACAATAATTTTCTGATATACTCCCCCACATTGAACCTTCACTTTTAACAAAAGAAAAACCCATAAATAAAGCCAACCAGCAAAAGGTACCAAAACTGAAAGAATATGCTACTTTTCCAACTCAGTCTCCCACCTTTACACTGAAAGCTATGTTATATTCTCTGTTTTTGGAAAAACATATCACCAAGTTCTTAAGGAAATAGTTTAGTGTAAAGCAGTCTTCCCTATGTGATATGATTGTGAAATATCGTGAAATTCCATATGTGAAATATTGTGAAAATATGGCTGTATAGCCATAAAGTACTAACATTCAGTTGTCCCCTGTACCTTTGACGAGTGGACATGATTTCTCTAGAACTGAAAACATGGTTTACTTCTCCAAGTTAGTGAAGTACTTACTTCCTGTTGGGTTTCTCCTGGACACCCACCCACTCTCACCCAGTGTCTTTTCTGGAGAACTGCAGAGAAACTGAACAAAAAGGGCCCTAACTTGTCTGTAGGCTTTAAGAGAACAAGTCAGGGCAAGACAGGTTCTTTTATTTTTAAATGTTCACCCAGTCCTACTTGATCAGGGCTGTTCTGGACTTCTGGGAAGGACATGCACGTAGAAACTCAAATATAGGCATATGATACTCATCTGGTGTATCATATGGAGCTCATACTTTCATTAAGAAACTGTGAAACCAAGCATTCTAAGGCTGTACTTTGGAAAAAGGTTTGAGTAAGGCTTGATCTTTCCCCTCCCAAGCTTTATTGGTTAAAATTCATAGACTTCATCATCCTGTTCTGGCTGATTGGCATGGTGGTTGCTATGGTGCTGTTTTGTGGTAACCCCATCAACATTCCACATGTGACTGTTTAGTGTGGGGGTTTGGGTAAAACTGTTGGCAGAAATTCAAGTTTTGCTCTTTGGACTGGCTTCTTTCAATGTGTTTTTTATTTGCTCTAGAAATAAGCCTTTTCTGTTAGTGTTTGATGCCTTCTAAAACTGTGTCTAACTAAAACAGCTTTATTCATAGATTGCTGCTGTTGCTTTTTGTCCCCCAGAAGATTAACCTTTGGGTTTAAGACAAAACCAAAACATACAGGAACTTTTGCCTACCTGGTTATTGTAGAGACTTTTCTTCTTTTTTGGATAATTAGTTAAAGCTACCTCTCCAGGAAAGGTTGTGATGGGTTTATTATTATTGTTAGTTATTGTGGGGCAAGACAAACTCCTCATCAGAATAAGGATTAGGAAATAAAACAACATAATGTCAAATGATTAAATGATCTTTGAGAGAATATAGTCTCTTTAGATAACTTTCTTCCTCTGAGAACTAAATAGGGTCATGAAGTCTTTACTCCATAAGCAATTTGTATTAATGTTTTATTTTTAGGCCCCTAGCACATCGAATATATGAGAGGTACTTAATAATACTTGTTAACTGATTCATTACTAGAAGACTCCGAGGCTTGGTGGAAGGAAGGTTTGGGTATGTCTTAGCCTTCAGAGCTGAAGTTAGCATTTTTGGCATATGGGGCAAGTAGCTCAAAGGATACTTTCAAAGTACTTTTTTCTCTCTAAATCTCTTGGAAGGGAGGGGCAAGGCAAGATTGAGAGAAAGACCTTAAATTTCAGTACAGAAGGCTTTGTTGGGGAGACTGTTGCCAGGAAAAGGAACAGGATATCCCACCTGAGATACAGGCAGCTGGAACATCTACTACCTTCCCAATGATCAGGAGTTAAACCTGTTTCTACCTGATGAATGAATGCAGGTGTTATTAGCACTTATTAAATATTGGCACCCTATGGGAAAGCTCTGGCAACTCCACATTTGGTATAACTCTACAGCTTTGTAACTTAATAGCAGTGTGTCTGGGTAAGGCACCAAACATTTCTGAACTTCAGCTTTCTCTCCTTTAAATTGGACTAGATTTAATTTAACAAACCTTTCAGTACCTATCCAGTGTAAAGTACAGTACTGCATGAAGGAATTTTAAAAATGACTATATAATCTCCAAACCCCCTTCAGCTACTACATTCTAGGAGTCTATACTGCAAGAACTCTTTCTAGTAAGAGAAACAACCATTTCTTATTGAGATTTTGAAGTTCAGAGAAAATACTCTCTAGTGCCTTGCTTGCGTTAATGGTTGGCCTCAAAGTCTGTTTCCCTATCCCAGTAATGAGTTGTTAACGCCAGTTTTATATAGGTGTGGCTACTTAGGGGCTACACTAATCCAAAGTGAGTTTTTTTAGACAGTTAAATTTACATGTGCTTGACTCACCCAACCTGTTTCTGGGAATTAAAATTTGGAATGTGTTAAGAGTGCTTATCAACAGGACAGATTTGCTGAAATGGCTTTTCTAAGCAAGTTGGGGCAAGTCAAGAATTTAGGTGAGGTTGAGGCTTTGGAAAAACTGAAAGTCTCTTTCCAGATTCCATGTAATCAGTTTGTAAGACAAGGAGGGAAAGGTCTGGAAGGCCATTTCTGCTCTTAACATTAATGATAACTGTGACTTTTAGGTAAATTACTGCATCTTCCTGGAGCTCAGGTATAAAATGATACCTTTGGGGCTAGAGGAATTTTGAGGTCCCTTTTGAGCCCCAGAGCTATGGTTCTATAATTGTGTGAATGTAGGGTATCCTGCAGATAGGGACTCATTCATCCTGTCTAGCCTTCTGACTTAGTTTAAGTTTCTCAAAGTAGTAATAACACATGTACATATAGACTTTTATGATTTACCAGGCATTTAACATGGATGATTTCATTTAAATTTCATAACAAACTTGAAATGTGGGTAGTACAGGTATCATTCTCTTTTATAGATGAGGAAACCGAGAGTCAGAGAGTGATTTTGGCTGAGGTCAAGGAATAGGTCAGAATCCAGAACTCGTCCATTACACTCTCTGCTTTCCTTTATATTAAATTTGTAAAATAAAATAAATTAAAAGTAAGAAATATAAGATGGAATTTTTAGAGGGGAAGTGAATTTTAGTGAGCAAATATTCACATCAAATCCAAACTCCTCTGTTGGCCTCTTTAAAAGTCCTCTGGATCCAACCCCACTCTGCTTGCTTTTTTAATTTTTCTATTGTCATATACTTCATTTTCCTTACTTCATAGATTTTGAGCCCCTTCCACTCCTCCTCCCTGTCTTCCTCCCTTTTGTTAATCCAGATCCTACCTATTCTTCAAGTCCCTGCTCAAGACTGTCCCGTTTCTCCTTCCCAGTTCTTTCTTCATGAAACCTTCTCTAACTACTATGTTTCCAGTTGCTCTTAACCCTGCTACTCACTTGTAGTTAGCTCTTACTTGTTTAATTGTTTTGAACGTCAGTTTTGCCTCCTAAATAGAGTCCAAGGGCCTTGAGCATCAGGGATCTGGTGCTTTTTCACAGATCCTGACGGTGTCCTGAAGTTGTAGAAGAGTCTCATTTAATCCTTGTTAACTGGTTGATAGAATATGTTCTTAGCTTTCTCTACTCTTGCAGGCAAATTCCAATTTGTTTTCCTCCTTTGTTGGAAGGATACTGGCATATGGACATACTCACATCAATCAAATGTTCAACATTAAACCAATGTTTTTACAAGTAGCATAAGCAGGAAAGCTGACTCTTTCCTCTGGCGACTAATTAGTCCTATACACAATGGCTTTGTGTAACATTGGCAGATTTGATGGGACGAAGCGGGAATATCCTGTTTTATTTCTAAGGTGAAAATGAGTTAACCCTTACCCTTAATGGTTTGTGTGTATGCAGATAAAACACTAATTTTGGAGGAGGTTTTCCCCTTTCCCACCTTTAAATGTGATATTCACCCAAAAATTATGCTCTAATTATAACCATCTTAAAGACTGCCTTTTGTTCCATAGGATTGTATATCTATATCTGGGTGAGACCTGAGGGCCATCTAGTCTAATCATCTGTTTTACAGACGAGGAGACTGAGGCTTAGGGAGATTAAGTGAATTTCCCAGGGTCCCAGAGTGATAGAAGTTGGGTTTGTATGGTGTTCTTTTGACTCCAACTCCAGAATATTTTCTTTTTTGTTGTGGATGTTGTTCTTTCTAAATAATATTTTATTTCCCCCCCCCCCCCAATTACATGTCAAAACAATTTTAACATTCTTTTCTTTTTTTTTAAGTTTTGAGCTCTGAATTCTATCCCTTCTTCCGGCCCCTTCCCTTTCCTTGAGATGACAGGCCATCTGATATTGGTTATACATGTGCAATCATGTAGAACCTATTTCCATATTAGTCATTTTGTGGAAGAAAACTAAAACAGAAAAAAGAAAGAAAGAAAGTGAAAAGTATGTTTTGATCTACATTTAGACTCCATCAGTTGTTATTTTTTTTGGAGGTAGATAGCATTTCTTCATCATGAGTTTTTGGGGACTGTTTGAGATCATTGTATGGCTGAGAATATCTAAGCTATTCATGGTTATTCATCATACAATATTGCTGTTACTGTGTACAATGTTCTTCTGGTTCTACTTATTTTACTCTGCATCAGTTCATTTAAGTCTTTCAAGGTTTTTTTTTAGCATAATGATATTCCATTCCATTCATCTACCACAGCTTATTCAGCTGTTCCCCAACTGATGGGCTCAGGATGTGTTCTTCTCTACCATCTTATTTGTAGTTTCATTAATGTTTTCAGTGTCATAATTTATAACATTAACAATAACAACAGCATTTATATAGGATTTTGAGGTTTGTAAAACACTTTATGAATATTATTTCAATGTATGCTCACTATAACCCCTGGGAATTATGTGCCCAAAATTGCCCCTGTCAGATAAGAAAACTAAGGCAGACAATGGTTAAGTGACTTGCCCAGGGTCATAAAGCTATTAATATTTATTAATTAGTATTAATGTTAATTAGCATGATTAATTGCCAGACGAAGTGAGGTCTTAACTGACTCCAAGCCAGTATCAGTATACCAAGGGGGGAAAAGCATTTTTTCATCTTTAGAAGTATTTATTGGGGGTGGCAGTGAATAGAGTCTAGGGCCCTAGAGTCAGAAGGACCTGAGTTCAAATCCAACCTCAGACACTTAACACAAAAAAATAGCCATGTGACCTTGAGCAAGTCACTTAACCCCCTCCAAAAATCCAAAAAAAATGTATTTATTAATGAAAGTACAAATATATTAATAGTTTATTAAGGAATATGAATGTGCCTACCAGTGTTGGCACATAGTAGCCAGTTACGGGGCATACAAACATCAATGAGACAATTTTCCTCTTTCTCAAGAGCTTGCAGTTGAGTAGGGGAGATAAGCCATGCACAAGAATGACTACTGATCAAGGCATCAGAAGCTAATTTATCTTTTGAGTAGCATGGACAAAGTTCTGTAAGAGTTGGGAGAGAGACCATTCAAAAGGCCAGGGTGTCCAGAGAGGTCCTTCTGGAAGGTGGGGGATGTAATTTAAGAGGACCTTTGAAAGAAGATGAACATCTAACTGGGGTGCAGAGGGGGGTGGAGAAGAAAGTGAGCCGGGAAGGGCATCCTTGGGAGAAGGAATGGCCTGAGCAGTAGCTCAAGGAGTGTTTGAGAGTAGTTGGTAGACTAGTTTGAAGGAAAGGTAGGTTTCAGTTGGGGAATAATGGGAGATATGGCTGGAAAGATAGTTTTGAGGCAGTTTGTAGGTGGATTTGAACGCAAAGTTAAAGAGTTTGCCATTTTTAAAGAAGGTGGTGAGAAAGTTTTTTTTTTTTTTAAGGCAATGGTGAGCCAGTTAAGTTACTTTGTACATAGGAGTGAAAGGATCAATGGAGTGATTTAGAAAGGTTAGATCAATGGAGTGCTTTAGAAAGGTTAATCTGTTGTAGACTGGTATGGTGGACAAATAGAAGAGAGGAGGAACAACAGCATATATATATAAAGGCTCAATGCAAGCAAACAGCATGGTATTGTGGAAAGAAAGAACGTTGAATCCAGGGTTGTATCCTGACTACTTTATGTTGCACATATGACTTTGTACAAATCCCTTAAGATCCTCTTTGGATTTCTGTGTAGTCTACCCTTCTTTCATATGTTGTAACCTTGGAGAAAAACATTGTTATGGGAGAGTATACTCAATGCATTTGATTACTTCTTTAGTACTGGAATGCATATATGTTACATGTTTAGACAGCTGTCTACAAAACCTTTGTCAGGACTTGAAGATCTCTACATCTGTACTTTCTAGCTTGAAAGAAAAGCTCTCCTTTATAGCAGATACATTAGACGTATCAGAATTGATTCTGCAGTATTTGATTTCACAGACAGGTAAACTTTAACTCATACTTACTTGTAAGAAGAGACACATCATTTTGCAGATCAGCTCTCTATCTCTTAGTATTTGCCCTCCCTCTCTGTTTGCAACAGGGAGTGAACATATCATGGACTGGAAGGTAAGAGGGCAGATTTGTCCCATTGTTATTCTCTATCTGTGGAAAATAATATAAATTTCTTTGCAAAGATGCAGCAAGCTCATATCCTGGGAAGTCCATCCACCAAGAGCTGAGTTATACTTACTCTGACTTCCAGAAGAGGCTGGTAGGATAGTATCACTGTTCCTAGCTATTCTAGACTAGTCCTTTGACATCTGATTCAGGTTCCGCTGATGCAGTCCCAAACCTATGCTTTGGTTTCATAATGTAGCTGTACCTTCCCCCGCCTCCTCCCCCCCCCCCCCCCGATTTCTGTGCATCAGACTCAGGGTTGAGCTGGAACTAGGGGTTAAAAAACTTGGGAGAGAATTGCTTTGGGTTCTTTTGAAAACTCATCTGTGTTTGCAACAATTCCATTAGCTTTAGTTTACTGAGAGGTGTAAGCTGGAAAACAGCCCAGGGTTAAGTATTTCCAAGAAGTCAGAGTCTTCCTGTTATCTTATCTCTCTCCATTCCTCCCTCCTCCCTCAGAGATTGTACCTGGAATTTGCTCAGTATTTTGTTATAACATAACAGGCATGCCTTTCCCATATACTCCTCCAATTCTGCAATTCCTGGTGCCATTTTACTAGCAGACTAAAGCACACTGCTGAGTAGAACAGAATCTTTCCTTTGTGGGGGCAGGATTTCTCTGAACAAAGGGGGTTTAGAAAAAGCAAGGAGGGCCTCTGTGGGACCACAGATGGGCTCTGCAGAAACTAAAATGCCAGACCACATTGAAGCTCTCCATCAGAGAGCATGACTGTGTTCCATTTGGCCTTTGTTGGGAATTTGGACTGAATGAACCCTTATTGCTAGGGATCAGATAAAATTTACTGCTAATTGTATGTCCCTTAGTGGCAGGGGCTGGTAGCATATGTTGTTCCCTAGAACAGTATGATTATAAGATTGGGTTAGCCAAACTTCATCCCTTAATGTTGCATGCAGCCCAAGTAAGAGCATTAACTAATTATGAGCAGCTGGCTTGAATTCCAGCCATTTTATGTCTCAACATAAGGAATTTGGTTATTGATAGTACCAGCTTTCAGTGTTTCATGGGGGTTGGTGGAGTTCTGGATTTCTAGCAACCACAAAGGAATTTTTTAAATACTAGAAAAACATATGGACTATTGTGCTCATGACTAGTTTGTTCATATCTTTGAGGACAGTAATTACTAATAATAAATATGAATTGTTGTTTAAGAAAAATCACTATTAGTTAAGTGGTCTTGATTTGGAGTCACATCCATGCCTTACAAAACCATTTCCAAAATGGTAATTACATTTTGGAAGCATAAAACAAATCATTTATTGAAAAACTTCATCACTACTTTTTATGAGGAGCCAGGGATTTAGTTTTGGCAAATAACTGGGACTTACATCTGCATATTTTTTGCAGACAGAATTTTAAAGTGTCTCCCCTTTTTAAAAAAGTATGCTTGTAATAAATAATGAATTCAGAAAAGTTAAGTGACTTCTCAGATCCTAACCTTTTTTTTTTTTCTTAAAGAACTTCAGATAGCAGTGACCTGTTGTCAAGTTCTACTTAACCTCACTAGGCCTCAATTTCCTCATCTACATAATGGGGATAATAGAACCTGAATTACTCATCCCATACGCTTGTAGTGAGTTTCAAACTGGAAAATTTATGTGAAGCATTTTGCAATTTTGAAGCTCTTTGTAAGTGTCAGACATTGTTAGATATTGTTCTGAGTGTCAGATGTTAGAAATTTAAAATTAAATTTCTCATAAAAAATTATTTGGATCTCCTGTGTAAATCAGAAAGGTGGAAGTTGACAATAGGATAGTCCTCCCTTCAAAAAAAATAGAGCTTAGATTTTTGAAATACAGAACTGGTGATTTTTTTTTTTAAGATTTATAATTCTTGTCAGCTTTGTGGCTGCTTTTGTTGGGCTAGGGCTAGACTTGGAAGTTTTTTTGGCTTCTCTGTTCACTAATGATAAGTGGTGACGTTTGTGTCTAAAGGATCCAGTAAGATAATGTGTGCAAAAGCACTTTGTAAGCCCTTATATATAAACATATATAAATTATATATATGTATGTGTGTGTGTGTTTGTATACACAAAATATATAAATATAAATGAGTTGGACTTTTTTGAGAGGGTTAAGGGAGGGGGGAAGAAGGCCAAAGGAGATCAGTGAGCTTAGGTGTTTTTTCAGGCTAATAGCAGTTGAAAATGAGAATCAGAGTTGCAAAATGACAACTTCTGCAAATGAAAATATCTTAATGTACTTGTGGCTTTGATAAAGGCGTTTTTATAAACTTCTGTACTTCTCTTTTTGTTCCCTCAGCTTCTTTCAAGATGTCTACAGTTCACGAAATTTTGTGCAAACTCAATTTGGAGGGTGATGTGAGTATTTCATGTCAGTCTTGTATTTTGAAAGTGATTCTTTTGAATCCTTGTACTTCTTGCTTTTTCTATTTACTCTTTTAGGTGGCACAGTGGGTATAGTGCTGGAACTGGTATCAGAAAGACCTGAGTTCAGATCTAACCTTAGACACATCATAGTTGTGTGACCCCAGACAAGTCACTTAACCTTTGTTTGCCTCAATTTCCTCAGGCATAAAGTAGAAATAATAATACTGGCTACCTCCCAGGGTTGTTGAGTGAATTAAAGGGAATAATATTTGTAGAGGGTTTAGCACAGTGCCTATCACATAGTAGGCACTTAATAAATGCTTTTTTCCTTCCTTCCTCTGTCTCCCAATTAATGAATCTTTACTAGGTGTTCTCAACTTAATGAATGAGCTCATTTTTTAAAAAATATTTTGATAACTTTTCATATAATTGGCTTCCTTTGTAAGCCTGTGTATTTTACATTGTACTTTAAAAAACATTATTCTGAGATGGTATCCATCAGCTCTACCAGACTGCCAGAGAGTTCCATAATATGACAGAGATTAAAAACTACATTTCTAGAGGAGCTCAAAGGTTAAAATTCAGGTAGATTCTTTGGCTTCCCTTTCTCACCATTAATTTTTCCATTGTCAATAGTGCAAAACCAAAAACATTTTGAGTAATGAACTTTTCCAGGTCTTACATCAAATTTGGAAAGACTAACAAAATAATACTCTTGTGACCCTTCTGGAACGACTGTGTGTCTTTTGGCTAAGAACCAGACTAATTAAGATCAAAGAAACCCATCACTGCAGGGTGAAGAATTGTATGGCTATAGCAACTCTTAAAGGCCAAGTGCTAGGTCATAGGGGAGTTGTAATATATGTCAGGGGCAAAATTTCAGATCATCAAAGTATATCCGTAAAGCAAGTTGTGTTAACAGTTAGTAGGAATAATCACAATCATTATGTGATTTTGTTGTTGTTGCATCATTTCAGTCATGTCCAACTCTTTATGACCCCATTTGGGGTTTTCTTGGCAGAGCTACTGGAGTGGTTTGCCATTTCCCTCTCCAACTCATTTTACAGATGAGGAAACTGAGGCAAACAGAGTTTAGAGACTTTCCCAGGGTCACTCAGCTAGTAAGTGTCTGAGGCCAGATTTGAGCTCAGGAAGTTGAGTCTTCCTGACTCCAGGCTCAGCCACCATGTCATCTAGCTGCCCCTAATATGTGACAGACACTTAAAGTAGGCTGATTCCCATTCACGAGCACAGAACGAGGGCCAGATATTGGTCTTTGTTTTAATAGGAAGGTAAAAGACAATTGAGATTGTACCTGAACATTAGAATCTAATGAGATGTGCCCAGCGTGTTCCTGGACATTATGGTCTAAGGAGGACTTTAATAACAACTTAGCACTATTAATGGTAATGTGGTTGGTAACTATGTCCTATCTTGCACTTAAAAATACACTTTCACTGAAATGATAATAGATGAAAAAACCACACAGATGCAATTGACAGTAATTTTGATAAATATTGCACAGAGCCGGTAGATAACATAATGAATATTAAAAATTACAGTATAAAAATATTAGAAGAGAGAGGAAGTAGGTACATTTCATAACTATGGTTAGGAGGGGAATTTTTAACCAAACAAGTGATAATGGTGATCATAAATAACAGCCACAAAAAAACCTATAAAAAGCTTTTGCACAAACAAAAATCAATGCATACAGGGTAAGAAGAGAAAATATTAAGTGGCAAAAAGTTTTTGTATCAAATATTGCTGATAAAGTCTGATATACGATATATAATAAATCAACTTCTGTATATATGACCAAGAGCCATTTTCCAATAAATAAGTGGTCATAACATATAAGCAGTTTTCAAAAGAAGAATTAAATACTACCACTCACCATATGAAAATGTACTCCAAATGACTAGTAATAGAAATGGAATTTAAAACAATGCTGAGATTTTACTTTTACCTATAAAGTGGCAAAAATGACCAAAAACTGAAACAGTGATTGAAGGCTCAGTGCAAAGTCAGATACATTAATACATATTATTCTTGGGGAACTGTAAATTGATCCAAAATTTGGAGGAAATAATTTGGAATTACCCAAAGAAAGTGATTAAACTGTTTGACCTTTGGTTCAGCAGTCTTATTACTAGTTATATAGCCTAAGGAGACAGCAAACAGAAAGGTCCCACATACGATAAAATATTCAAAGTTGCATTTTTTTTTGTGGACATGAAGAATTAGGGAAACAAAATGGATCCCTATTGCTTGGGGAATGGCTGAACAATTTAGAATATATGACTATAAGAGAATATTATTGTGCAGTAACAAATGAAGAATTCAGAGGATTGTGGGGAAAATTTGTATGAACTGATATGTTGTTAGATAAGCAGCTAAATAATAACAGTATACACTAGGGTCACAACGTTAATTTTTTTTTTTTTTTTGCCTTTTGTAGGTGGGAATGCAGGGCAGTTGAGGTTGTGACTTGCCCAAGGTCACACGGCTAATAAGTGTTAAGTGTCTGAGACCAGATTTCAACTGAGGTCCTCCTGATTCCAGGGCTGGTGCTCTATTCATTGTGACACCTAGCCACCCCAACAATGTTAATTAAAAGACTACTAAAAGGATGCTGAATTCTGAGTAAATGAAAAACCAGTTATGGTCCCGAAGGATACTAGTTGTAGAGAAGTGGAGAACTAGTGGGACAGAGTGTCTCCTATATTACAAGAGATAGGTCACAGTTTTGGGTGGTTTTCCTTAACTGTTTTTCTTTGTTGTAAGAGAGCCTTCAATGGAGGAGGGAGGGCGTTCAGAAATAATTGTGATATAAAGACAAAAGACATTTAAACATATTTTTAAGAAATTGAGCAGAGCACTTTATACTTTCCTTTGGTTACTTAAAAAAAAAGGTTATTTGGCATTGGTTAGGATTAATGTTTGTTACAGAGTGTCGGGTGCATTCAGATTTATTAATTTGTTTGTTTTGACAAAGTGTACGTATCCTTCCCCACCCTCCCCTACCACCCCCCTTACTGAAAGCAGTTAAGCAAAATTATCTAAAAAAAGGGTACTCATTTTCTACTTTACTTAGCCTTCCACAATTTAACAGAAGGAAAAGATACATACTTGAACTTAGTCATTTGTTAGCAACATTGTTTTGTTGCACTTGACCTTTTGATGTTACTCTTTTACATTGCTGCTCTTATAGTATATATTGTTCTTTTGGTTCTGCTTCCTTCCTTCCCATCTCTCACAACAGACCCTGAGGTAACAGACTCAGGATGCAGAATGACATACGTATTCTCAGATGTGGCCAGTGTGCAGATCTGGCTTTCTGGATTATGTGCTTTTGTTAAAAGGATGGGCTCCTTCTTCTAAGAACAACAACCAAAAAAAAAAAAAAGAGCATCAATGAAACTTTTAAAAAATACACAGAAGGAAATGAAAAGGTTACATAAGGGGATGTAGAAATACAGAGCAGCTTAGTGACTACCTTGTTAAATTTAACATTAGATGTTCTTTAAAAAAAAACAACTGTAGCAGAGGAATGTTCATGATATCATCTGCAAGCCTCCTATATCTTGTTTATGGTGTAGATTGAAAAGTTTGAGTAGGCTGATGATTAAATTCCTGATAAAAGAAAAGCCAAATAATTCTTGCCAGGTTTCACTGAATTCTTCCTATTTGTCATTCTTTATGTCACAGTAATATTTTGTTACTTTAATATACCACAGTTTGTTCAGCTGTTCCCCAGTCATTGCTTATGTAGTTTGTTTCTAGCTGTTTGTAATCACAAATCATGCTTTTAGGATTGTGTTTGTCTATCTGGGTCTTTTTGGATCATTGTTACCATTAATCTTCTCTGGATACAAACCCAATAGTGGGATCTCTGAGTTAAAGGACATGAACAGTTTAGTACATTTTCTTATGACTGATTTCGGGTTGTTTTTTAGATGAATTGGATTTTTTGTTTTTAAAAAAATAGTCCTCAGTCTCTTTAATTTATAGGTACTTGCCCCACCCTGCCTTGCCCAGCGCTGCCCAGCCCTGGACTCCTGGAGTCTGCTTTTACTGATACAATCACCTTTACCATTATCTTGCCCAACTAGATGAGAGTTGGCACCTGATTTCAAAAGCTAATAATTCATACACACAGATATGTATGTATATTCACATATGTGTATGTACACACATATACACACATCCATGTTTACATATATGTATATGCACATACATCCATGCACCTATATGTATACACATATGCCTTACCCCTTCTCCCTTTTCCAGTTGTTTCATCCCTGTCTATGGAAGAATCCCTTAAATTAGAGTCATGGATTTAGAAATGAAAAAGACCTTAGAAGTCTTTCGTCTGGTACCCTCCTACAGAGGAAGCAGCTGAGGCCCAGAGAGATTAGAGCAACTTGTCCAAAGTTAGTCAGGAAAGTAAATGGCAGAGATTTTAATCCAGGCCCTCTGACTACAAAATCGGTGCAACTTCTAGGGAAAAGAAGTCTTGTGTCCCTGTTTCACTCACAGCCTATTTTATCAGAAGTCACTCTTCTGTTGATGACACAAGCTCTAGGTTGTGTTGGAAGATCACAACTCCAGATATATGTCCAGAGGTTAAATGATCTACATTTCTGTCCAACTGTTTAATATGGGATTGATTTAAAGGCAGTATAGTATGTAGCAGAAAGACCTCCGGACTTGCAAGTAAGAGACCTAGGTCTGAATCCTGTTGCTAGCAGTCAGTAGTCGTATGACCCGTCATTTCATATGTCGTATGACCCTTTTAAAGCCTCAGTTTTCTCGAAATGGCAGTAATCCTGGCATTCTGCTGACCCCTTAGGATTGTTATTATGAAGAAATTGCTTCGCACACCTTAAAATGCTAAACAAATGTGAACTCTTTCTTGCCAGGATTGTTAAAAATATGCATTTCTTGTAGTTTTTCAGTTCATTCATTATGATTTGTGATACATTCCTCAATGAGGAAATCCACACATTTATGATGAGGTATTTTGATGTGTGTGTTAACGTACTCAGAGGCTCATAGAGTAGAGCTAAGTGGGACTTTAGAGGTCATCTATTTCGATCCCCTTATTTTACTGACGAAAGTAGAGGAGTGATTTACCCCCAATAGAGGTAGGAAGTAGTTGGGCAAAGATGTGAACCTAAGGTCTTAGCCCTAGACACAGTACACTTTCCACTGCCCCATGCTTCCTCCTGGTAGGTATATCTCTTGTATGTGGAGGACAAAATTGGAAAATAAAGCAGTCGTTTGGAAGCTGTAAGCAAACACAAAGATGCTTTCCCTTAACCCCCTCTGCCCCCCCCCCGCAAAAGAAAAAAAAAGAATTTAGGCAAATGTAAGTCCTTTCCTCCCTCTGCCTCTGAGTTTTATAGACAGTTGCTTTTGTTCTTTTCTTCTTGTTTGAGTATAGAGATTGTATTTTGACAAAACTATTTCCATTTACTATTATTTTGGAAAAGGACATGCAGAATCTGGAAAAATAAGCACTATGAGATAAACCCAACTCCAGATTCTGATCATCTTTGCAAATATAAGTAAATGATGGTTTTGGTAACATCTAGGAAAAAATTTTCCATTAATGTTTTTGTCCTCTTCTGTATAGCAAACAGTGGAAGACTTTAATACTTCAGGGATCCAGGATTTTGTGGGAGTTGGTACTCCTTCCACTGACGTGGACTGAAACACTTCCATGACTTACTGGGTATTCTTAGAGAGTTAATGAGGCTGAAAAATTTACCATCCTAATAATCAGCCTCTTTGAACTTAATTCAGCTAAATGAACAGACATTGAGTGCCTCACTAGGCCTTTGCTTACAGCCTTTCAGTTTGGTGGGGTCCACTACAGCTTGTACTCAGCTGGCATTAAATGCAAGACCCAGGGTGACCTCCCATACCACAATGAGACATAACAGTAGGATTTTAGTGGAGGTGCTAAGGAAATACAGGCTTCAAAATAGCCCTTAGTCTTTGACTTGGCATAAATACTTTAATTTCCACCAAATGAGGAATATATCAAATGGCCCTTACTGGAACATCAAAGCTCAAAAAATCCAGTCATTAGTACCTTGGCAATTCATTTGTGATTTTCAAGAGTGATAATTATGTCCTAATAATTGTTATCTGGCCCCCAAATACACAGATATTGTATATATAATACATATACATGTGTATGTATATATGTGTATGTATGTACATATGCACATATTCTTGCCGAGATCAATTCTGGGAATTGAGAAGCAGCAGGTGTCATAGATGGCTGGCTTTGAAGCCAGGAAGTTCTGAGTTCAAGAAGATCTGCTTCTGACATATATGGCTGGATGACCCAGAGCAAGTCATTTAACTTCTTGATGCTCCGGGCAATTCTCCAGGATGATAAGTTGCAAAGAAGGTTTCCTCTCTGAGAGTTCTTCATTCCCATGAGAGTATAAGTCTAGTCACTATCTTTGTCCATCTTGGTGAGCATGAAAAACGGTATCTCATCTCAATATCATATGGGGATAATTTCCTGCCGATAACCAAGTGGTGTAGGTGGGCTGTGTCAACAGAGAATTAAATCAGAGCTCTTAGATCTCCTGACTCTGCACACAAATGGGGCAAAAGCAGCATTACCACATTATGAGTAATGGCTGTGGAATTTGCTCACTAGGGGAAGTAAGGGTGGGGATAGTTGAAGTAAAGTAGGAAAGAACTGACCATTCCTATCTCTCCAAAGTGTTATGGTGCTGGTTTTTCACTTGTTCAAAAGTGGGGTGGTGGTAAAGGTTAATTCAGAATCTCAAAAGAGAAGAGGCTATCTTCAGTCCTCTGACCTCAAGCTATGGTGGGGATGGGCTCATGGAGAGAGAAAGAGGCTATGGATGTACTTCAGGAAAATAAAAAGACTGCTAGATATTTTAAAACAGTGGGATAGGAAAAGTATAAAAGAAGAAGACAATAGGAAAAGCCGAGTGCTGTCCAGAGAAGGCATAGAGGAGTCTAGAGTAAGTAGGAAGAGGAAAAAAATTGGCAAGGACCATGGTAAGGCATAAACAGGATGTGGACGGTATTGCTGCATACCTTGATGCAACACTGGTGGCCAAGCCATACTTTGTTGTCGAGGAATGCGCTTGTACTCAGTTGTCTAGATGACCAGAGATAAACTACTTAGGATTGTTGCATTTTCCTTTACAATTATGATCTCAGTGACGTAGATCCAGCCTCAATTCATGGTGCTTGCCATAGGTTATTTATCTCAGGAAGAACTTTTGATCTGTTCAGTGAAGTTCAGGTTACCTTATTTTCCCTTCACTGTTTTCCACAATTCTTATTACAGTTTGAATGTTTGAGTTTGCATTTCTCCAGCCCCTCTACTTTCAAAGTTTCCCTAGAACAATAAAAAAGTTAATTTTCAAAATTATATATGTCTCATACTCAGTAAACCTTTTGAAGAATAAAGTTCTAGTGTCATTGAATAGCAAGCAAATGGCTATTGACTTTTTAACATATGTTTGGTGGCTGTTTGGAGAGTGTGTTTGCCATAGTAGATATTGGATTAGTCCTGGAGTCATGGGAACCTGAGTTCAAGACCTGCCTCTGATACATACTGCTTTTGTGACCTTGGGCAAGTCATTTAAAACTTTTCATGCCCCAGATAATTCTTTGAGGCTTTAAGTTACAGAAGAGCATCTATCTGTTCAAGGAAGCAAGTTCCTATACCAGGAATTCCTCACATAGGTTAAAATCACAAGTCTGGATAAAAAGACTTTTTAATTGTTCCTGATGCCAGATTTCTAATTTTTAACTTTTTAAAATCCCAGCATTCTACACCTGCAAGTGCATATGGCTCCGTCAAGGCTTATAACAACTTTGATGCTGAGAGGGATGCTATAAACATTGAGGCCGCCATCAAGACTAAAGGTAAGATATACTTCCATTCCCTTGTCACATCCCATATCTAATCATAGTTGCTTTTGAATTGCAGTCACTTCCTGACTTTGGGGTTTGCCATTGGATTTACAATTAGTAGAAACAGTTCATTCCCCTTCCCCCACCCCACCCCTTTCTTTTTAGAAAGAATGATGATAAGGGACTGGTAGAGCAGAGAGTATGGGTTTGGTGATGGATTGGGATACCAGCGTAAATAATTTGAAGAGAACTACCACCAGAACTTGGGCTGTGACATAAATGAGGAATTTTTTAAAAATGGATCGGCTTGTTAGGCAGCCTGTGAAAACATTTGAGAGAGGGTACGGGAAGAGAATGGGAGATGATCTAATCAGCAGAGAAGTTACTTGCACAGAGGAAATCATGGATCCTGGAAGGATAAAACCCTTGCCACTTGTGAATCTAATCTCATCTCTATGAGAGGAAGCAGAGCATCATGGACAAGACATTTGAGTCAGAAGAAGCTGGGTTCAAATCCTATCTAAGACTTTTGCTAGTTTTGTGAGCCTGAGCAAGCCATTTAACTTTTTATGTGCCTCAGTTTTATGGAGAAATTGGACATAATTACCTGTAAGGTCATTTCTGGCTCCAAATCACAAATCTCCTTTGAGCAAGCATTTATTTTTAAATTGCTGATTTGTAAAACATTTAAGATTGCATATGAAAATTTGTAGCAAAATCAAGTAAGGAATGCCTGGAAAATCTTTCCTTTTGTGTATGTTCTTTGGTGATTTAATGATGGAAAAATCCAGGCGGATTTTAGCTTGAATGAAGGAAACCAGGAATGTCATTCATTTGCCTTTGGGCCCTAAACCAGGAAGAGCTGTCAGGAGATTTCCTAGAGATCCAGGATTATTAAGAGATGACCAGGAGGCCTGTAAACCTTCTTTTTGAAATAAAACTAAATATTAACAGAAGATTTACAAGTGTTTCAACTGGTGCCTGCCACAGTACTTGGTAATTAGGAAAGGAGATGTTTCGACATCATATGAAACTTTTGTGAAATGAAGCATGGATCTTTGGCATTCTCCCAAATCTTCTGATGTCTAAAAAATCCTCCCCCTGTTGTGAAACATGGTTCGATATTAATAACCCTTCCTGCTGCTATCCCCGTTGAGGTTTCATTGTGCTTTAGCTATCACCCAGACAAGGAAAGTAGTCGTTATTCAGGACCATTGCTACAGAGAAGCATTATAATTGTCTCTTCTAATCAGAGTTTTAGAAAAAACACTTGTACTTGTAGAGTTCACAAGGAAATTACCAAGATTAAATATGTAATGCCTGGAGATTTTGGGTAATGAAAGCTTCAGTTCCTTCAAAGATTTTGTATGACCATAAGTTTACATCTTCTGCTTCCAAGAAGTTCCATTCAATAAGCCTTTATTGAGGTGCCTCTTTAGTGAGGTGCAGAGAGAGCTGGCCTTGGAGTCAGGAAGACCTAGTTCAAATCCCCTCTCTGACACATAGTTTGAGTGGACAAGTCACTTAACTAACCTCTTAGTACTCAGGCAACCCTTTAAGAATTGTGGAGAAGGTTCCAGCTTGCATCATCTGGAAGTGAGTCCCCTCTATCAGTGAAATTCCAGATATAGTCCTTATTCTTAAGTGTTTATTAAGCAGTACTGTGGGCCAAACACTAGACTGACCACTGGGGATATAAAGGCAAAAATGAAATAGACTCTAGACTGTAGGAGCTTGTTATTCTACTGGGGGAAAACCTTGATAACTGTCCTAGAAATTTCCCAGTTGGCACCATTTTAGTTGGTTTCTTAGACTCTGATATCAGTTTCCTTGGGTCTGTGCCCATCTGAGCACACATCCCTAAGAGAGGGAGCTCTTTAACTGGATCAGGAATCTTGATTTTCCCAGTCACAGAAGAGTCAAGGCTGCATTCATTCTGCGCTCCAGCTGTAGCTTCCTCATACATTAATTAGGAAGTGTGTCTTCCTTTCAAGCTCTGTGAAGAATGAGAAAGTACAGTTATCCATCCCCACAAACGGTCAGCTCTTCATTCTCAAAATGTTTGAAAGAGTGATGGTTATGTCCATAAATGCTTTTTTCCTTGACTTCATTTGATGGAACCTTAACGTTCTGGCAAGGCCCTCTGATCATATTGTCAGATTATAAACATTTATTGAGCGCCTCCTGTGTTCTAGGAATTGTGCCAAGTACTGGATATACACATATAAAAAAAAATAACCCTGCCCTCAAGAAACTTATAGGCAAACAGGGGTGGGGGAGGGAAACAACCCGAGGAGGGAAGCTAAAAAAGGGTGTGGGAGGTACAAGAAGTCCATAGGATTGTAGTAGTGAGAAATGAAGAGAGGCTGGTCTCAGCCCGCTCCTTCAGGGGAGCTTCTTCCAGCCTTGAGGGTACTGTGGGTACTGAGACCCTGAGTCATGCAGAGAATCTCTAGCTTCTCACTTTCTGTATTATCCCTATAGGCACTGACCCTCTTCTCAAAATGATGTCCTATTATTTTGTTGATTTGGGGTGGGGATTAGGGCTTTCTCTGCTTCAGAAAATAATCATTAATCAAGTCAAGCCCCCTCAAGTTACAAATGAGGAACCATTTTACAAACTGAGAATCCAATCCACTCGGTATCGTAATGCTTAATAAGTTTTTGAGGCAGAATTCTAACACTGAATTCTGCCTTTTTGACTCCAAATCCAGTGCTCTCTCCCCTGCATCCCTTAGCTGTCTAAATGAGCTGCCAAAATGTTTAAATGAGGCTTTAAGTTTCAAATTTTTGATGTTTTAAAACATAGCCCTCTCCCTCCCCTCCCACCCCCAATCTTGCTCATGTAAGTTTGGGCAGGGCATATGCCTTTAGACACTGATGAGGAAATTGAACCAGATTCCAGAAGGCTTGTCTCATAACTCTTCTAACCGCTAGTTCTCATTCTGTGAGAAACAAAGAAAGGGTGTGGCCTGCTTTCCTGAAACTGTACACCCAGTCCCCTCCCCAGACCCCCACTCCTACTCTAGGACCTGGGTGTGCCTGGAGCCCTGTGGTTTGCCAACATGCCATTGTAGAAACATGCTCAGCGTCTAACAGTTAACTCATCCAAAAGACACACAGCTTTCAGTAAGCTTGGAACAAAGCCTCCTTTTATCCCTGCATGAGAAACCTTTTAGTGCATTGGAATGTGAAGATTCCGTAAAACCACCCTAGTCAGCACAGACATTCTCATGGTACATTTTCTTACCCAGTTTGAATTAATGGGAAATAATCAAAGGTTCTTCCTTGAGAAAGTCTGGATAGCTAGACTCTGGACTAAGAACTTTTAGGCTTATTCCAAAGTAGCTGCCGTTCTCTACCTGCTTTTTGTAATCAGAAAGAACCTTCAGCAGTCTAAGCCTAAGCTGTCTTTTGATGATGATTGTGTGAACAGCTGAAACTTCTCAAATTCAGCTGTATGCACTACCTTCTCTTGAAGATTTAGCCACTAGGGCTTTTGAAGGCTTCTAGTTAGAGGCTCCAGTACTTTGTACAAAGAAATTGTTTTTAAAACAGCCTGCAAAATCAGCTTTCCTATAAAACATTCTGTTCATTCAAGAACATTAAGCATCTCCTGTAAGCTGTTTGAGAGACAGTCTCATGTAGTGGAAAGAGTTGACCTTGGATCTATCTCTGATACTCTTCTGATTGAGTGACTCATATAATTTCTTAGGCAACTCTATAAAACTGCTAAGTTTCAGTTTCAGAGCAGTTGCTAACCTCCTTGGTAGAGGGAGTTCACAGAATTGAAAATTTGAGAATTGGAAGAAACCTCAGTGGCCGTCCATTCTAGTCCATCCATGAAAGTAATTTCTATTATAATATATGCTTACCAAGTGGTCATCACAGGGAACTCTGTACATGGATGAAATCTTAAGTCTGGTCCAGAAAGAAAAAAAAAATACACAGCCCTACTCTACAAGGATGGGGAAGATACATAACACATATAATCCCTGCCCTAAAGGATCTTTAATTTGGTGGAAGGGGGAGCATATAGGCACAGAGAGATTATCCTCCAAATTAAATGGATTAAATGCCTCCACACAAGGTGAACAGAACACTTCTCTTTTCTCAGATTTACTTCATCCAGAAACCTGAGATGATGTCACTGACACTCTTATGAAAACTCCCTCATGGAAAGTCCCAGGTGCTGTAGAAACAAACTGCCTAGAAGAGAGACTTTTATTAAGTATAACATGTTTATAAAGTTAGTGAGACCTATTTGGAGTCTCATAATAACTAGTTTGTCTTTTTTTCTCCCCTGTGGGAAATATGGCCAAAGTCTAAAGCTAGAGTGAATATTTTTTGCAGTTTCAGATTTTCACATGATTAAAACTAGCAAATTGTGTTTACCAAGTCGATGCAGTACTCTTTTAAAAAATAGATTTTATTGATCTTTTATTTTTACTTTTACATTGCCTAGATTTTACCCTTGTATCTCTCCCAGACATCCTATAACATTTTTTTATCTGTTTGTATATATCTTCATTTTTAATAATAATGTTTTAAATTATATGTAAAGATAATTTTTAGCATTTGTTTTTAAAAAGTTTTAAGTTCTAAATGATTTTTTTCCTTCCTCACCTCTTCTTAAAATGGTAAGCAATTTGATGTAGATAATATATATGCAATCATGAGAAACATTTCCACATTAGTCATAATATTCTTTTAAAATAATATTTTATTTTTTCTCCCAATCACATATAAAAACTATCTGCAATATTCTTAGTAGAGGCAAGCTGGCCTAGTTGATAACCAGGAAACTATTTGGTCCAGTCCTGCCTCTGACACATGTGATCCTGGGGAAAGCACTAATCCTTTCAGTGCTCCAATAATCATCTAAGACTCTAAGTAACAATAACTGCTAACTGACCTACCTCTGGTGGTGGGAGCTTCAACCCTGGAAATTCCCTACGTTGATGAAATCATAGTTCTGAACAAGAAAGCCCCCAGACTCTTAAAAAGCCCAGACAGGTCTTTTGGTATTTGTTAAGCAGTGTTTTTAAATGCAAGTCTCAGTTGTCTTAAGTATTAACTGTGAAGTTTCTTCCTTGTCCTCTTTAAAGTCATAGCTCATCATGTTAAAAAGCTTTTCAGTTTCTCTCTCCAACACTAGTTTCTATTCTTTTTCCTCGTATGCGCCCTCCTATATAACCAACTTGAAAAATGATTAGATTCAAGCCTTACCTTCTCCTGAAAACTTTTTTCCTGTAAGTCTGTCTGGGAACAGATTCTGCACTTTGATGTGCTTATTCCTCCCCAGCACTGCTGTCCTCCCAGTTTTAGGAACTGGTCACTTTGGCATGGGGGCTATCTGGTCTTCTGGAGCATCCAGTGTCATGACAATAGTAATTACAGGTTTGCACAGCTCTTTACAAGTATGATCTCATTTCATTTGCACAATAATGGAGGTTGATGCTATTATTATTATTCCCATATTATAGATGAGGAAACTGAGAAACACAGATTAAGGGACTTGCCTGCGCAAAGTGTCACAGCTAGTGTCTGAATGCAAATTTGAACTCATGTCTTCTTGACTCCAAACCCAGAACTAACCATTCACCTAGCTTCCTCAGGGGGAATCACAGCTTGTGGAAGAAGAGGTAGGGTGAAGAGGAGAAGAGAATTCGTGACTATAGCTGGTTAAGATTGTCAGAGTTGGCGGACCATAGAGGAAGGAGTGTGTTCTAGGCCTCAAGGATGCCAGGTTGAGGAATTCCCATTTCAGAGTAGAAGCACTAGGGACCCAAGTGATATCTTCTCAGTTCTTTAATAAAATCTTAGAGAATATCCTTTTTCATTCAAACTGAAAGCTCCTATTCTAAATTCCAGGATTGGGTGATTTTTCTTCACCCTCAGAAATGAAGCTTCTGTGCCAAAGTTGGCTTATTTTGAGTTGAAAAGCAGCTACATAACACCATATTACCTATTTCTCCTACCGTTTATCTAGCCCTGGACTCCTTGACCTCCTTTACCTACTTGGAAGAGTCTGAGATTTGAATGATTGCTACTTAATTAGGAAATGGCTGTGGTTGATCTTTTGACATATTTAATTGTGGATTGCCTAGAGGCAAACCAAACCTGGAGAATGAATGACTTGGACTTGCAGGCTAGACCTAGGTGAGTTAATGCACCTGTGTTGGTGTTACAGCTGGTTGGGCAGCCATAGAAGGCCGAACCTGAACTTCAGTGGCCCCCTCAGAGAGTTGAAACCCATTTTTGTAGAAAGGAATTCAGTCTTTGCAATTTGGTTTCCAGTTCCGGGGACCTAATTTTTTTTTTCTCGATGTTTATGGTACTTAAAACAGCTTTATTGGAAAAGCTAGATAGTAATGCATATGTTCTCTCCTTTAGATAAACTGCACTGCTCCTAGCCTTAATTTATCTACTTAGAAATAGAGTAAAGCCTTGCAAAAGTATTATTATTGTCTAATTAACAAGAGGCTCCTTAGGCTTAAAGCTGTAGGAGTTTCACGGTCTAAATTGGCCTGGGGTTAAATATATACTATGCAGAATACAACACAGCTGTGGATGGTTTACCATATGGGTCGAAAAAACTAGAAGGAAAGTCAGCTAAATGAGTAAAGGATGAATCTAGACTACACAAAATAGATTGTAATTAGCGGCAACACAACCCCGGAGTTACTTTAAGTGCCAATAAATGAGTACAGCTTTAGTTTCTTTCTGGAATGCTAGGATAATGAGTGGTCCTATTATTGCCAGTTTTGATTTTAGCAGGATTTGTGCTCTCCGGAAAGGATGCAAAAATCAGCCGATGTTCTTTATGAGCATGAGTATAGAATAACTGCAATGAGTTTCTGTGCTTATCTTGTGGTTTTTTTTTCTTTTTCTTTTTGTGAGTACTTTAAAAATGGAACCAATCAAAGCAATACCCTAAATGACCAAAACTCACTTTTAACCTAAAAGAAGTTATAATACATATTGTTAGCATAGTATTTGGACGTAGAAATATTTCAGATGGAATAGAGTGGCTTGGAATATCTTTTTAAAAAATTATTAATAATAATAATAACTAAGCCAGGAGAAAGATATAACAATGTAGGATTATTTCCCATTGATGGTATACTCTGGGAAGAGCAGAGAGCAACCTGTCTGAAAAAGTTAATCAAGGTTTGGTTAGAATGTCAACAAGAGAAATCTCTTTCCGACTACTGGCTTGAAGCCTAGAGCTTTAACAAGGGCAGTCTCCTTCTCAGTTGCTCTGCTAATGGAAGGGAGTGGATTGGAGCCCAGTTGCTGAGAACATGCTTCATTGTATTATGGTTACTTTAGAGTTCTCATCTTACATCGACAGCCAGGAGCAAGAGAAGCAAACCATGAATCATGGCCACCACTAGGAGTACAGATTTCATGTGTGATTGTATTCATTGTCTATGCGACAATTCTGAATGCCAAAACACTGGGCCAAATATGCTAACAAGGATGGGTAAGGGAATCCAAAGTATCTTTTTAGTTGTAGGTTTCAGTTTTAACATCCTTCTTTCCCCCCTCATTCTTTCCTAGACTGCTTGGTAAACTTTTTTTTCATATCTTAAATCCTAGTGGTAGCACTTCCCAGGTAAGATGGCCATTATTTGTTGTCCTAGTTGATAGGACTACAAGAAACAGCCTCCCTGCCAACAACTGAGACAAATTTGAATTGAGAGGGTGTGTGTTGATTCCTCTTTCACCATTTAAAATTTTGATTTTCCTCTTAAATCTGGGTCATAGAATTGTCAGGATGATAAGTGGTGAATGTACCCTGTTTCTGGTCAGAATCACCTTTGCCATTTTATTTATTTTGATTTATGAGTGAAGGTTAAGTTACTGTTGATGCTTTATGGTCTCCTAGGAGCTGCGTTTCAACAGTATGTTTAGAAACAGCATGGCATTATGGATAAAGCCTTGGAATGGATGTCAAGAAAGACCCATCTTCAAATCCTGCTTAAGGCATTTCATAGCTTCAGGATCATTGGGCAAGTCATTTAGCCTTAGCTTCCTTATCTGTAAAACAGAAATAAAGATATCTATAGCATCTCCCTTATGGAACTATGTACGGGGTTAAATTAAGTAAGATGGGTAAAGCAGAAGCCTTTCAGGCCAAACCACCCCATGAAGCCCCCTACCCCAGATACGCATCTTCTAGATTTTGCCTTCTCCAACCTGCTTTTTGGGGACCTCCCTGCTTTGTTACTAGTTTGATGTATATTTTCCAAAGTGTCATCTGGCCTGACTGATCTGATAGTCATGGTATATTCTTCTGAGAAAAGAATAGATGCCTTTTTTCTCCCTCTCCCAGGTAATAGAAGTGTTTTAACAGCTGGCTTTAGAAAAGATAGTTACCCAACTTTATCTAATCTTTGGAAGTGATTCTGAATAGGAATTTCAGGCCAAGTGGTTTGAGAAGATGGTGCCATAGGAGATCAATAAAGATGGCACTGGGGGTTGGGGCAAATATGGCTTTGCAATCCTCCCTCAATTCACACAATATAGATAATAAAGTGCCTAATTTTCAAAAGAATACAACTTGTCCTAGTCATAGCAGTCTTCTTTAGAGAAGAAGAGACCTTTTTTCACCGTGTTATAAATAAAATTATGAATGATTCTCATCTCTCCTACTCAGTTGACCTCTTAATTTCTGGGTGATTGTCATTATATAGCCTCATGCTTTCATTTCCATTAGACATTCTTTCACTTGTTTTCCTAGAGGAAAAGCATAATTGGTCTCATTGCCTCAAATCCCTTCCTGCAGCCAAAGTGAGTTTTCTAAAGTGTAGAATCTGATCATCTCACTCCCCTGCTCTAGTACAGGCCTGTACAACCTGTGGCAGACAACCTTATGGCTCTGGGGGGCTTGGTACACACCAAAGGTTTTCCTCTACATACAAAGGTTGTTTTCTTCTACTTTTTCCGTGGATCACCTGAAATCCTTTGGCATGTGGCACAGTGTAAATGGCCATAAACTGCCCCCTAGTTGAAGGTTTAGTAGGCCTGCCCCCGCAGTTCCTTGTTACTACAAGGCATAGATAATCCTGTCTCTTGACTGGACCTGTGATTTCACTGATATAAGAAACTTCTGGAGGAGAAAAACCCCTTCTCCCAATGTTGGTCAGCACCATTTTAAAAGCTTAGAGTCTTAGAATTGCCTAGAGCAGTGAAAAATTAAGGGATCTGCCCAGATCAAATATAAACTCCTCTGCTGAGCAGTTAGAGCTCTATATAACCTGGCTCCTCCTTTCTGTTCAGTCTTCTTGATGGAATCCTAATAAAGCTGCCCCCAGCCCCATTATCCTGACTTCATTATAGGCTCCACTTCGCAGTAGGCCCACTGTACCTACCTTTCCACTCCCTATCCCCAGCCCATGTCCTACCTTCTTCATGTATGCCTCAGTGCTCACAGAACAGCAGGTGTGTCCATGATCCCATGATAGGATCCCAGCCACTGCCTCTATCTAAGTCACTGCCCTCAGACCCATTCTAATAGAAACAGGTGTGTTCTTTTATTCAGTCACAAGCACATCATCCATCTAACCCAAGACAGGACCACAATGCCTGATTATCTTGACTAGACAGGGCCACAATAGCTAGCCAGTTAGAGGGCAGCATGACCAGAATGTTTAACCATGGAACCATAGGTGGGACCTCTCTCCCATTACCTAATCCCTTAACAAACCCCTCTTACCTTTTTGATATTCATGATTTCTGTTAGGTAATTGCATCTTTATCCTATAAAAATCCATCTTGCTTTCTCTGAAGTTGCTGGTTCCTCTTAGAACTTTGTTGCCTGCTGCATGAGAGGTATCAGTTTCAATAAATGCCTGTACTTGGATTAGAGGTGGTCCGACTCTGAATTCTTTGAGATGCTTCTACCACAACACATCATGAAACCCCAACAGTTTTGGGGTGGGCAGAGCTCGCACCACAGCAGTTTTTGGGTGGGCAAAGCCTGCACCACAGCAGTTTTTGGCATCTCTGGGTTTAAACCTCAATGTTCTTTCCATCACTCCATTTCACAGTTTACTGTGATGACTTGCTGTTCTTCACTCAGTACCTTCATTTCTTTTACAGTACCTTTCGATGGCTACCTTGATACTCCACATACTCTCCATGAACCTCTCTGCCTCTTAGAATCCCAGGGGCTTAATTCAGACATCACTACCTTCCTTTCCAGATTTACTTTCTATCTATTCTGTGTGTCTTGTAGTTAACCCATTTATGTACATGTCATGTTTCCCTATAGAATATAAGCACCTTGAGGGAAGGGGCTGTCATAGCATTTTCTTTGTGTATAGTACACACCTAATAAATGCTTGCTGATTGATTGATTGATTGAAAGTTGATTTACCCATTTAGTGAATTAACACATTTTAATTGTAAGAGATATCCTAGTAGAGAAGCAGGGAGTACCCCATCCCGAAATCTACACATACACCCCCATACATTTTTGACCATTGTTTACTCATCTTGGTGTAAAGATTATTCTTTGCAAATTCCTGATATAGATCTAACCAGAAACTGGCGCTGTCCTGTAATCTAGATAAGGAGAGATTCTGAGTACAGGACATTGCCCAGGCCTTTGCCTCATAGTAAGTGTTGCTCCCCTACCTCCAAGTGTCTCCTGAACTCTCTAGAGAACAAACATGAGATCCATTTTCATTGTATCGTCCTTATATCTCAGGAGATGTGAGTCAGTATCCTGTTCAGAATGGCCTGCTGGTTCTTTGCCACAGAAAATAGACACACATTTTCCATAAAATGCCAGACTAGGATCAGGTTTGGGATTTCCATCCACAAAGCTGAGCAGAAAACACCAGCACGCTAATTTTGTGGGATTGGTATTATGTTGTGGAAAAAACCAGCAACCCAAGAACTTAAGCTTGAGATCTTCTTTACTGCTGAAAAATTCTGAGGCTGGTTGGGGTAGAGTGGGGTTGGAGAGGCATGATGATGGCCCTGTGTAGGAGGTGACGCTTGAGGGGTGGAGGTGAAGGGGAGCATTTAGGCACTGCAGAAGTGAGAGATAGAATGTTGTATAAGGGAATTGGATTTTTGAAACTCTGAAAGATAATGTTGAGTTAAAAATTGAATGTTTCAGCTCAGAAAAAAAAGAAACCTTTAAGAACTCCATCTATATTTTGCTTTGAGATGGGAAATAAAGCCTGTAAAATGGCAAATAAAACAAACTAAACTAAACTATATATGTATAAAAAAAGCAAGAACACCAACTTTGCAAAAGAGATTTCAAAAATTATACTTGCCTTACAAAATTTACGTTGTTGGTCTTAATGCCGTGTCTTTTTGAATGTACCTTTACTAAATCTCTTTCTAGTAAAAGGAGAAAATTCAAGCAGTCGTTTGAAATGTCTGTACTAGGAATTTATGCCCAAGAGAATCAAATGAAAAATGGATTTTAAATGAATGTGTGTGTATATTCTTAAATTAATTTTAATGGTATCTTTTGTTTTATATCATCTTAATTTCCAGATATAGCTATCTACCTCTCTCCCTGAATGACCTGTCCTTTGTAACAAAGAATAAAAAAGATAGAGGGAAAAAAAAGTTCAGCAAAACCAACCCACATGTCAGTGGAGTCTGACAGTAATGTAGCATCCTACACCCTGTAATCCTTACCTCTGCAAAGGAGGGAGAGAGGGAGAGACGTTTTTTCCAACTCTTCTAGGGGATGAGCTCAGTCTTTACAATTATACAGTATTCATGGGTTTTTGTTTATTTGTTAGCTTGTTTTCCATTTATATTTCTCATTGGGCAGATTGTTTTTCTGCTTCTCTTTACTTAACTCTGTATCAATTCATATATCTTTCCATGCTTCTCAGATCCTCCAAATTCATTTTTTCTTATGGTTTCTGATTTTATTATATTCATGCACTATATTTTTCCAGTCATTCCCTCATCAGTGGGTAGCTACCTTGTTTTCAGTTCTTTGTTGCTACAAAAAGCATTGCTCTGAATTTCTGAATGAATGTATATTAAGTCAGCCAGCCGTCTTTCCTTTAGACCTCTTTCTTCCCCCAGTTCTAATGAACTCCAGAAATAACCATGACATATTGGTACGGCAAGATATTATTCTGACCCTGACTAAAAATTGAAGTGATTCCTTTGGATTAGAACTTGGATTGTTAGGGAATGAAAGTCAAAGTGATTCATAAGGTCTAGTCCCTTCTTTCATTAGAACCTCAGCTTTCTTTTCTCTTAAATGGGGACAATAAGACACACACACAAACACATACACACACAAACACACACTACCTGTTTACACATAGTTGTTGGGAAAATTAAAGTGCTATATCAGTTCATGATTTTCTCAGTGTGGCAACATTCTCCAGTATAGATAGATGCAACCTAGCTATGACCTAGTTAGATAAGCCCCAGGTAATTGCTTGAAGTATGTAGTGGTTAAGTGACTTGCCTGAACAGGTAAGTCCTGGCTAAGAAGTTTCAGAGATTGGATTTGTACCCCAAGCCCAGCATGCCAGTCCACTCTGACAAGCTGTCCCTACACTACAATCAGCATATAACAATAGAAAGAATATTGACCGGAGCTGAAGTTAGAGACCTTAAGTTGAGATCTGAGGTCTGTTATGTAGATTGTAGCATAATAGATCTACATCCCCAAGGCCATCTAGGAAGGAAACGAACATTTATTAAGTGCCTACTGTATACCAGGTACCATGCTAAGCACTTTGCAAACATCTCATTTGATCTAGTCTAACTGGCTCATTTGCTGAAGATAACCAGAAACACGTTCAAATAAAATGAATTGCTTACAATCACATTAGGGGAAAGATTGAAACCCAGGTTCTCTGACTCTTGACTCAGTGTTATTTCCATTGTACTAAATGACTTAAGTGACCTTGGCCATGTCCCTTACACTTTGTGGACCTTAACACTCTCTACCGTTAAATGAGAGTGTTGGACCAGTTGGCCTTTGACATCTCTAAATCTATGTCCTGTATAAAGCCATATTCTTGTTATTCCAGCTCTACAGTTTGATAATTCTACATCTACGTTTTCTAGTTCCATGCACATTAGTAATTAGATGGTCAGGGACCATGTCAAGGTACAAGCTTCTCCCAGTAACCGCCATTAACTTAGCTCTCACTCAGCACTGTTGACAATGAACATGATGATCTGCAGGAAAAAAAAAAGTCTATTTCTTCTTGCATTCTTCAACTATATCCTGGAATGATGAGCCCAGAAGACCCTTGCAACTTCAACCTGTTCTGAACAATTTTCCACAGGAATAAACTGCCTCACAAATTATGGATGGCAAGTGGAAAAGCAGCAGCAGGTCACTGAAGATAAGATGACTGTGTTGCACAGGCCGCCATGTGCATATTCGGCTCTTCTTATGAGAGAATGAGTCTCTAAATGAATCAGACTTAGCAGTCTGGTACTCCATTTTTTTTTTTCGTTCCAGTTCAATTTAAAACATGCAGACAATGAACATGCTTGAGAAAAAGCTGATGCAAGGCCAAGTGCCTTGGGAGCTTCTACTTGCAGAAATAGACTCTATTTAATTGTCTTTGTAATCAGTGACATTAGCATTTAGGTAATGGATCATATTGTTCCTTTGTAAACTGTCCCAGAGTGTCAGACGCTGCTTCTCAGTAGGCAGTTTGCTTGGTAAATAATTTAAGGGAAATGCATTTAGATTGTTTCAGGCTATAGTTGTTGCTGATGAAACCTCGGATGGCGTTTTAGTAGGTTGACCCACTGAGTTATTGAATTCTGACCATTGATCAGTAGTGAGAAGCTAGAGAGGAAAAAGTAAGGTCCAGATCAGTCCCCATTTATGCAAATGGGAAGTGTGTTACTTACTATGGACTGCAACTGGGGGAATTAGTTCAGCTGTGAAGCCTTCCTTTTAGACCTCATTGCTCAGCTGGAGAGATTCTGGCAAAGGCTGCCCTTCTTCCCTGACAGACTGTTGTAGAAAGTGGTCTACAGAAACAGCCTTGAGTAATGGTGCTTGGTGACTTTCTTATGTTCCAACTTCCAAAGACCTACCCCTGGCTAGCCGTGTGTGTGTGAACTACCTGCTTCTACTTCCTGGGGGTTTGGGGGGCTGGGGAAGAACTGTATAAGTGAATGTTCTTGACACATGTGTAGTCCTCTGGCTGAGTTGCAGCAGTGGGTTCAGGCTTCCCCCTCACCCCTCCTTTTTTTTTTTTTTTGGCCTTTAGTTGAACTAAAGAGCGTGAATCCAACCTGGAATTCTTAGTCCAGTGAACTTTCTTTATAATTTAGGTACACTTAGTTGTCAGTACTCACCAGGAAGTAGTCTATAACAGCATCCTTGCAGATGATAAGAATTTTCTTTTTAAATCCCCAACAACTTTTATTAATGCTTTTTGGTTTTACCCTCATAGGCATTTCACTTTCCAACCCCAGCTCCCTCCCTTTAAACAAAGCAAAAAGAGCTAAGCAAAATGAACCCAGTGACTGTGTGACAGCACATATAACATTTCATACTAAAAGTCTCCCTACTCCTCCAAGACCAGAGAAGTACAAAGGTGCAGTTTTAAAAGTCTCTTTGTTCTAGCTACTTAAAAAATAAGAGCTAATTGGAGACACTACAGTAAAAACAATGCAGTGATATATTGTTCTGATGAATCCTTTTATGAAATTTAGTCTGAAATGTTACTGTGCCATTTTTACACTCTCTCTCATCCTATTTTTGTTCCTTGTGAACTTTATAGTTTATTTTAAAGATCACATTGTGCCTTCTCTTTACACTGTGACTCTTGAAATAGATGTCCTTTGGCCAAAACCAATAAAATTCCAACTAATGGATTTTTTTTTTGAAGAAGTATCATTGGTTTTCCTTTGGAGAAAACTGTTTTGAATTAGATCTTGTTTTAGGTGGGTATATGCCACTTCAACTCACCTGTGGTTTGCACACCTACATGACAGGCAGGGCAAGCCATGGCAAAGATTCTCTGTCTCTCCCCTCCCCCAGTTTTTATGAAGCAAGTCCATATTTAGCCAGGAGAGGTCTTTTACTTTCTGAATTCTTGAGTGCATGTGTTCTTAAAGTTAATGGTATCTTGGTGGCATTCTCATCATATAAAGTTGGAAGCTCTCGGATGCTAGGAGGCATTGCTTATCTTTGTAAATACACATGTTCCAATTAAAATAGGTACTAAAATATTTTGGTGGCACTTCAAAACTCCCAATTTAGATTTAATTTAGATTAAAGCACTTATTCTTTTTAATAAAGTTATAAAATTGATTATTAAAATTGCCTATTGAAGATTAAAAGCAGTAGAACATTTATTTCCCTCACAAAACAATTTAGTCTTCACTAAGTGTGATTTTAATAATCAATTATGCTATTAAAATACAACTGCCGTATGGAATCTAAGACTCATTTGTCATAACAGTTGCTATAATTATAGAAATTATACCTAGCTGCTTGCATAGCTATAAACCTGTAATAAATATAAATAATTGTCTCCATTAATTCGGCTTGCAGCTACTCTTCTATTAATCTCACTGTTAAGTGGTAATTTGGGAATCTTCATTTAAAATGCCACCGTATCTTTCTTGTTCCAACCGACTGGTAGAGCCTCACAAATGCACCTCCTACTGTCGATTCCAAAAAGCAATTTATGCATAAAATGTCTCTCTCCATGAGTAATTAAAATGTCTTTAGATGTGAGGTTTGAGGCTATCAAAAAAGATGGGAATAAGAAGGGTGTGGATCAGACAAGGAAGTACATGGAAGATAAGGAACAAATACTGATGCCTTGGTGTTTCAAGCAACCAGATGACATTTTCATTAGAAAAGCTCAATTTGAAATTCTCTGGATGAGACAACTAATGCAATGATCTTTTCCAACTTGTGTTTCTACAGGGGTGGATGAAGTTACCATTGTCAACATTTTGACAAATCGCAGCAATGAACAGAGGCAGGACATTGCCTTCGCTTATCAGAGAAGGACCAAAAAGGTATTAAAGATTTTGTGTGTAGAGGTTGGTCTTATTCTAGGATTGTGGGTGGCATGGGATGACTTTTCTTGAGAAGAGTTTTGGGTCTCCCTCAAAGTTTCAAACCAAGGGGTCGCACAAGATTGTTGTCAAACTGTAGTTTGTCCAAGGCAGTGGCACTTGGAGGTATGTGGCATTCCTTCTTTTATGCTGTTGGAACTGTCTAAGCAGATCATAAAGGACTTGAGAGATGCACCAGTGGGAACTCTCTTTCCCTCCTAATTAGAGTACATGAAAAAAGAATTCCTCATGCTTGGAGATGAAGGGCTTATAAATTTTTGCTTGAGAGACTAATATTTAGTATTATCTTGCCTATATATGGAATTATATGATAGGTTTTAGGGCAGAAAGGGACCTTAGAGTCCTTCAAATCTATTTTATTTTATAGAATAGGGAACCAAGATAGAAAGAAGGTTAAATGACATATTCAAGGGCATATAGGCAATAAGTGACAGAATTAAGATTTGACCCTAGGACCTCAGATTCCAAGGCCAGTGTTCTTCCCAGGGCACCATGCTATCTCACTGAGCTTCAGATACCTCAAAATGGCATTTTGTCCCCCAAAAGATCTCCTCGGGTTATTTGTAAGTTTTCCATTAAGCTGCCTACAGAGCTAGCCAATTGATTGACCAGGGTGCTTTTTAACAGGGAAGAGATCCACAGGGTGTACATGCCACTGGTTAAAGTGTTCTGTATATTTTTTGTCTGTGGTTTTGGAACAACCAAGTGTTTATTCACCTTTTACTTCATTGTAGTGTTGGCAGTTTTTATTTTTAACGGCTTGCTGTTTTATTTTTAACTTCTTGATATTTAAAGTACTCAATTTATTCCTGGGCAGGGTAGTAAGTGCAGTTTCCTGCCGCTCACCCTTGACTTCTCCCAGGCAGGCTTTCACTTCTAACAGTGGTCTAAATGAAGCAAAGGAACCTGTGTTTGAATGCAAGGGAAATTGGGTGTCTGGGGGCCCTGTGAGGCTGAGGAAAGACTTTGGCTGATGTGACCGTAAGATACCTTTGGGAAGTAGCCAAGTAATGATAACACTTCTTCCTCCTGGAGTAGTTGAAATGGTATAAATCAGGGAGCTGGCTTCCTTCATCCTCTATGCATTACAATTCCTTCTGGAGCTAGCCTTTTATTATTCTGCCCTGGTAGAGTCTGGGTGCATGTCTTCTTTCTCTCACTCCCTGAAAGGATCTGTGACCCAGTAGAGCTGTGTCTCAGTTAAAGGAGAGAACCTCTCTCTTCAGAAAATGTCCTTGTAGTTGATTTCTTAGACTCTTCCTTTTGGAATGTTATTCTGGAACATGCCATCTTAATCTGTATTCCTTTCTTGGTTGCACATACACCAAAAACATACAGAACTGTAGATGTAAATTTCCAATCAGACAACTGGTGAATGAAGAGAGCAACTTTGCCCAGCTCTGCATGGAGGAAGGCACCAGGGGGTCATAGAGCTAGAGCTGAGAGACCCCTCTTTAATCCCCTCATCCCTATAGACAATTGAATGTGCTCATTGACCTCAGAGATGTCACTGTGTATAGGGACAACTTGCTAATATTAGCAACACACACAGTTATATTGATTCTTAGTTTCTCTTAGTACTAGGGTGGGCAGACCTCCTTGATCATGGCAGGATTATTTACCAGTTTTTTAGATACCTCTGAGTAGTTGTTTACTGCTACAGAGACAGCTTTTAGTCTGTCTCCCTCCCCCTTCCAACCCCTTTTCTCTTTGCTGAGGAAACTTTTCATCTCTGATGAAAAGGATAACAAACACTTTGAAACAATTTCTGGAGGGAAGAGGAAAAAAGAAGACCCTACAATGTAGAGAGACTTCTGTGAGAGAGGCAATGCATCTCAGTCCTTTTCATGTAAAGGTGGTAGGATTAATATATCTGTAGTACTAGAAGTGTAGACAGTGGCGTTCAGAAACAGGGGAGGACAGTATGAGAACACACTGGGGGGAAAATATTGTCTAAATATCAGTTATATTATTCCCCAGAAGAGACTATGCCAATTAAGAGTTTGGTGTTAGAAAGCAAAAAATAATCTTTAAAATAACAATAATTTGCCCCTCATTTTTGACTGATTTGCATGTGGAGACATTGAAAGAACACTCATTTGGAGTCAGAGAACCCTGGTTCAAATGCTAGTTCCTGCCTCTGTCTGTGTGACCTTGGACAGATCACTAAGAAAAGCTTTCCTCAGAATTCTCCTAATTGTCTAATTGGAAATCTGGCCATACCAGTTCTGGACATGTACAGAAGCCTCTGTAAAATGAAGCAATTTGACCAGACTAAGTGGGACAATGTAATTTCT
Source organism: Pseudocheirus occidentalis (assembly GCA_028646575.1). Lineage (NCBI taxonomy): Eukaryota > Metazoa > Chordata > Mammalia > Diprotodontia > Pseudocheiridae > Pseudocheirus > Pseudocheirus occidentalis. Next base: position 114,900,330 of record CM053598.1, on the reverse strand, counting down.
AAGTGTTCTATCGAATGCTATTGGTAGGACTGAGACACAGGCAGAAGAGAAGAAAGGAAGGAAGAAGAAGAGGGAGAGACTTATTTAAAGAAGGGAACTTTGTTAAAATTTTTTGTTGGATGGTGCCATCATTGTCTTCACTTACCACTCTAAACCATGGACCAAAAATAGCTTTCTTCTGCAATTAAGTTTATCCTTGAGACCCAGTCTTAAAAAAAAGACAATTTTAGCCATTGTCCTTGCATGCTTATAGCAGAGTGAGGGATTGCTCTCCATTGCTGGGAACTCCAGTTTGTAATTCCCCTCTTAATGCAGAGGCAAAAGTTTCCTGACTTTGATTCTCTTGTTATTAGGCGGTTATTGTCAGTGGATACCCACAGTCAGATGTGCTTTCAAGGCAAAACCGCATTTGCTGATTTTTGGACCTAGAAGGTGTAGAGCCTGGGGTGACATCTGATGCCCTCTAGCATAGCTGTGTGGTTCTAGGCTGGCTTAACTGAATGAGTGGCATCAGGCACCTGGGCTGCTGCCACTATCATGTCTGTAGATACAGCTAAGACTCCCCATATGAGGAATCAAAGAATGTGAAATGGACTTAATTGTATTTTCTTTAATCTTCAGGAGAAACAAGATCTCAGAGAAAAGATCCACTGACAGATTTTTCCTGGCCAAAAAGCATCATAGGATCATAGACCTGGAATAGGAGCTTGCATTATATAGCGATTCTCTGATCTAATAATTAAGCCTCCTGATTAGCAAAGGTGTTTGAACCTGAGAAAGTCATGAGACTTTATTGATGTTACTACAGCTTTCAAGAATAAAATAAAAGTCCCCCATCCTTTTATTGACAAGGAGGGAAACACTTACTCTACTTCTCTTTATGTCTTCCCTCTTGAATTTTGAGAAGACTTTTTGAAGTGTTGAAGGGAAGTGGAAAATAAATACTTCCAGCCATGACATCTCAGAACAGATATGATATTATAACAAACGTTTGTGTGTTTCATCTAGAGATAATAACCTGCCTTAAAAATGGATTCATCTTACCATTCTTTTAATCATAAGTTTGAAAAACCATACTAGCTATTAACTCGAAGTTCACCATCATTTCTTCTTCTCTTCCACCCCAAAAGGAACTTTCATCAGCACTGAAATCTGCCTTATCTGGCCACCTGGAGACAGTGATTTTGGGCCTTTTGAAGACACCTGCTCAATATGATGCTTCAGAGCTGAAAGCCTCCATGAAGGTAAACAAGCAGATTTAATCTAAATCAAAAGTCTACCATTAATATTGGGAATTACTTTCTTTTTCTTCTTTAGTATAATTAGGTGATTTTCAGTTTTGTTGAATATTCCCATTTAGAACCTTTTTTTTTCTTGAATAAACTGAAGATATAGGGCCTGGGATTTGTACCAAAAATATTTCAATTCCTTTTTTTAAACTCTAAAGAAATTTCATGATGCTGAGAAGTCAGTTACCAGCTGCTACTGCTTGGCACCTGGGCAATTGCTGTACCATTTGGAAAACTACTTCCTTGATTACACTTCCTCCTTTGAAAAATGTTTTGTGATTTTAAAGTAAAAGTTAAACACATAAGAGGTCCTTTCTGAGGCTAAAAAATTCTGCCTTAGTATTTCATAGATTCACCACCCCCAGTTCCCTGCTAGTGAAACTAGTATTAGAATGTAGATTGTTACAACTAGAAGAGACTTTAGAAAGAAGAATCTGTGAGGAACCCCTCATTTTCAAGAGGAAACTGAGGCCTAGACAGGACAATTAACTTGACCAGGATTACCTTCTATTCAACAAAATAGCCTAGGAACAGAATGGGAATAAGGATAATTCATTCATTCATTGAACATTTATTAAGCAGCAGGCATCGTGTTATGTGCTCTGATATACAAAGACCAAGGAGAAATAGTCCCTTGCCTCTAGAAATTCATATTCTGCTAGTGGGAAACAACATAGAGAGGAAAATACAAGTGAAAACAGAGTAAGTACAACATATTTACTAGAGAGAGGGCATTAGTACATGGGCATGTGGTGAGACTGAGGAAGCATGCATGTAAGAGGTATCACTTGTAAAGAGTTTTGAAGGAAGCTCTAGTTTCTTAAGAGGTGAAGGTCAGGAGGGAGCAAAGCCAGGCATGGGGCACAGCTTGGGCGCAAAGTCATGGAGAGAGGAGATGAAATGTTACGTATGAACAACAGCAAATAGGCCAGTTTGGCTTAAACTTGGAGCATGTGGAAAGTAACAGGCAGTAAGCCTGGAGGAGAATTTTAAATGCCAAAGAAAATAATTTTTACTTTAACGTAGGGGCAGTAGGGAGAACCGCAACTTGTGTGGCTGGGGATTTCAGGTCATGGGTGTGGTTTGAATTATCTTTTTGATTTTTTTTTTTCTTGAGAGGACAAACAAAACTTTGTAAATTTCTGACATAATTTTACATCAGATTTCTTATTGGTATCTTATCAAATGAGATAGTAATTGTAAAGTGCTAATTAGCGCAGTGCCTGGCGCATAGTAAGCTTTATATAAATGTTAATTGTTTATTGTATCATCATCATGATGATGCAACTCATACCCACTACTTTTTGGTGTCTGTTGGTGAATAATTATTAGAAGTTTGGCTAGTAACTGTACCAAAAGTCATTAAGGCTTACATTAGATTAAAAAAATATATATATAGCATATATTTAACCCCCCCCCCCCACACACACATTTAATGTGTATATATGTGTAGTGCTACAGTAGGGTCTGGCTAACCACAAGATTTTTGGATAATCAAATGGTGCCCTCTGCTGCTCTGTGTAGATATAACTTGTACAATTCAAGAAAAAGCACATTTCTTGTTTTATTCTGTGCTCTGCTGCTTTAGTTGGGCTTTTAATATTCCTGGATTGCCAAGGGACCAAACTGCAGGTCTGTCACCAGAGCTATGACCAGTGTCACAGTTCAGTCCTTTTCTCAGGAGGGTGAACTGGAGTGTGAGTCAGCATGTCGAGGGAAGGTGCATTTCTTGGGGACTAAAACCTAAAAAAATCAAGTCCAATATAAATATCTAATCATTACATTCATTCTCCTTTATCATGCTGAAACTCAGCTCATGTATCTCCCTCCTACTTTCCCTCCTTTTTTTCCTGTTTTTCTCCCTTTCATTCTTTCCTTCCCCCTCCTTTCTCTTGCTTTCTCTCCTCTTTCCTTTCTCTCTCTCCTCTGTCCCTCCCTTCTTGTTTTTCTACCTTTATCTCATTCACCCATTTCCCCCTTCTCTTTCTCCTCTCTCCTTTTCCCTCTAGACATTCCCTTCTCTCTACATTTTCTAATTAGTTTAAGATTCATCACAGTGACTTAAAGGAGCGAAATTTCATCAAGATTCAGTGATCCCTTCTTGATAAATATCATCCCTGAAATTTGAGCCAGGAAAAACAGAGAGGAACATTAAGATTTAGCCTTATGGAGGGTGTTTCTTACCATCAGCACATTCGGCAGATTCATGCTGGATCTTTTCATCATGAATTCATTTTGCTGATACTCATACCTGTCTGGGGTTGGGAACTGGACACTAGTGACTGAAACAGGACTCGGGACATATTAGAGTTATCTTCAGTCATTTTTATAATCTCTCAAGACACTGAAGGCCAATGAAAAGAAGCACTGAGTGAAAAGTCTTTGACCCATTTCCAGCTCTTTCCTTCATTGTTGTGGCTGGGCACAGCACTGGAAACTCTGAAATTTGAAATGATGATGTTGTCTGAATTACCTCTGAGAACAGTCCACTTTGCCTTCTGGAAGCAACACTATCCCAGTGTGTCACTGTCAACATTGCACCTGCAGTAGGAATCGTGGGCAGCCTCATGAAAAACCCAAGCTGTTATTTAGTTTTTGAAGTGTTCCGAGTTAACCCAAGACATATAAACTCTATTGATGTTCCAGAAACCATTCAACCTTGAGAGTTCAGAGACTGCACAGGTTAAGTTCAAATAATAGAGACAAACAAGTACTTTGTAAGGCCTTGCTTTTCTCTCAGCTATAAGACTGAGCAAACAGAAGGATTTCATTGTTTCGGTCCACATTTCTGTCAACCTTGAAAATGAAAAGATACCATCCAAATCTATGTCATGAGCCACTTGGTCCTCATTTTCCACTACTCATTTGTGTAGAAGTAGGGATGTTTTGTGAAAGATAAATGGTTATTTACATGGTGCCCTTTCAGTTGGCACCGAGTTTTAGGAAGGAAGTTTTTGCTTTATCAAATGTCAGAGCCTTAATAAGACATCCTGAAATCCTGTAGGTAGAGGTGTTAGCTGGTGAAACAGACTAAGTTCAAAATTTAAAATTAACCATTGACCAATTGCCCAAGGCTTAGCACATGGTACTTGAGCATATCTGGGGGGCAGCTGAACTCTAATAGAGTTTAATTAATAGCTGACACTCTTTTTCATGTGGATAAGTAATTTTCTTATTGTATTAACACCTTATAATTGATTTACATTTTCAACAGTACTCATTCTGTGTAGTTCAAAGCAATATTTCTATATTCAGTTTTACTTTAGCTTCACAGAATGGCAAGTATTCAAGGACCTGATTATTAAATCTTGACTTTGATCACAAAGCAGGCTTTGAAATACATGTTTCATCATGTCCTTTCAACCAGTCTGGCTAAATCAAAAGTGTATGTATTAAATTTGAATACATCTTCTCTCCAATTCTTACTCCTTAATAAAATGTTGGTGTCTGGCTTTATTTGACACTTCATTATTTCTTTTTGCTCCTCTAAAATGCCTGAAGAGTGCATAATAATTAAGGGGGAAGAGGCAATGCAAGTGTAACATTTTTAACATTCATCCAATTTTTCATTTTAAAGCTTGTTTTGTCACATATCTTTTACTAGCATAAAGGTTTATTTGAATCTTAACAGGCTGGCTGTAGGTGATACCATAACATCGCCTGTATTTCTTTTGCTTTAAATGACTGAAAAACACTTTTTAAGGGATGGAGGAAAACATGAGTATCTGAGGAAAACTGTCTAGAATAGATTCTCTCTTGGAAAGACAGAAAAAAGAATAGGGAGGGGAGATAATGGAGTTCATGCAGGTTTCTCTTACCTAAACCCTGTGATTCATGAGTATGAATACCAAAGGAGACAAGTGACTATATGATTAGGAGCACTTAGACCTGTATGGTTTCTCTGTTCAGTTCTTGTTTTTTCATCAAGAATGCTTGAAAGTCCTCTACCTCAGTAGAGGTTTTGCTGGGTAGGTGATTCTTGGTTTTAATCCCAGCTTTCTTGCTCTCCAGAATATCATATTCCAGGCCCTTCAATCCCTCAGTGTAGAAGCTACCAGATTATGGGTTATCCGGATAGTGCTTCCACAGTATTCAAATGGTTTTTTCTTGGCAGCCTGTAATATTTTCTCCTTGGTGTGGGGATTCTGGAACCTGGCAATAACATTTCTGGGAGTTTGCTTTTGGGGATCTTTTTGAAGAGGTGATTGATAAATTCTTTCAAGTTCTATTTTGCCCTCTGATCCTAAAACATCAGGGCAGTTTTCTTTGAGGATTTCTTGAAGGATGCTTTCCAAGTTCTTTTTCTGGTCATGG
>CM053598.1:114872748-114884324 GCA_028646575.1 Pseudocheirus occidentalis | reverse complement strand
GCACCACCTAGCTGCCCCAATATTGTAGTCTTAAAAATATCCATCTGTTAAGATGTTCCCAAAACTCCATAAAATATTTCAATTTATCATTTGAACAGGAAAGTGCTGCCGGCCCTAGGAGAAACATTTACTAAAAGTATTTGTCACTTGAATGTGTGTTTATATTCCTATGTATATGTAGATCTGTTTGATAGGAACAAGAGTTGTCATTAGATAATGCTCAACAATGTTCCCCACCCTCCCCAAATCAAGGCTGCTCCCTATAGTATATTTACTAACATAAACCACTCAGAATCTAAGAGTAGCAGTTCCACTTTCTATGTGCTCATGTCATTAAAATAAGCTACTATAGCTTGAGAAATAAAGTCATGGATTTAGATAAGTCACCTTGAGGTATGAATATATGTGTGTTTGTGTACGTGTATGTGTATTTTTTTACATGCACAAAACCCCTTACTTTCTTAGTTTATAAGGCAGCTAGGTGGCACAGTGGTTGGAGCACTGGGCTTGGAGGCAGGAAGACCTGAGGTCTTCTTCCTGCTTAGATGTGTGACTCTAGGTAAGGCACTCAATGTCAGTCTGCCTCAGTTTCCTCATCTGTAAAATGGGGAAGTAGCACTTATCTCTTAGAATTATTTTAAAGTCAGTTGTAAAGTACTTTGCAAAATTTAAAACACTATATAAACATTAGCTATTATTATAATTCTTAATTGACATGTCCACAACCACAATTAGCCTCTAAATGAGATTAGTTTGTATCTGTTGATTTACAAGATTTTTATAAAGCACCTCTTCTTTTTTTTTAAAATAGCGTTTATTGATGTTTTTCTTCTTATATCACAATCATTTTTGGACATGTCACCCTTTCTACTCCCTGCTTCAAAACTGAATCAGTTTTTGAAACAAAACTACTTAAGTAAAAGCAATTGTGACAGTTACTCTGTCTTGTAATGTAGGCGACATTCTGTCCCTTTAATCTTCCACTTTTCTGCTAAAAGGAAGGAGATATGTTTCTTTATGTGTTTTCATGAACTAGAATTAGCTATTACAATTGCTCAGAGTTAGGTTTCCTTTAGGTGTTCTTTTCATTTACACTAGGCAGCTTGTGTAATTTTTTTTTCCCTTTGATTCTGCTAATTTCACTCTGCAACTTTCCAGGTTCCTCTGAATACTTCTTATATCATTTTTTCTTGCATTGCAGTATTCCATTTCATTTATATTACACGATCTGTTCAGTCATTCCCTACCTGATGATCATTCACTTTGTAAGATACCTTTTATTTTAAAATGCTCAGACATTTTACTCTAGCAGGGATGATCCCCATTGTCTATAAGAGCTATGGAAATGGTTATTGTTTGGATGGATCCTTTTAACATTAAAACTTTCTCTCCCTTTGATTGCAATCTTTCTCCCCTCCCCTGTCCCCTTCCTGGAAAGGAAAAGAAAATGGGCAGGGGAGGGGGGATCCCAAGGCAGAGGGACTCTCAAAAGCAGAAGCAGAGATGTTTTTGAAACTCTTACAAGTATAACTAAAGAAGGATGGTAGATTCCATACAACACTTTGCACTGGACTTGCATGTGTCATCCTGGCAAAGAATACATCCCTCAGTGGGGGTACATGACCAAGATACCCTAGTCTATCAAACTGACTTTTCTTGATCAGTTCTGATACATTATACAATAAGTTTAAAGCACACAACATTTTAAATCATTTGTGGGAAATGAAAAGATAAGACATTGGAGAAAGGTATTGTGGGGGGAGGCATTGCAAAGAGATAAAGGATGGAGAATAAACATTTATATAGCACTTACTAAATGCTAAACACTCTGCTATGCTATGCTAAACTCTCCAAATATCACCTCATTTTCTCCTTAGAAGAGCCCTGAAAGGTAGAGGGTGTCATTATATCCATTTTACAGTTGAAGAAACTTTGACAAACAGGTCAAGTGATTTGCCCAGGGTCACATAGCTATTGTCTAAGGACAGACACCAACTCAGGTCTTCCTGACATCAGGTCCAGCATTCTAGTCACACAGAAAAAGGCAAAGGACTTTTTGCACACGACCCAGGTCCCTGTGATCTGAAGGTTATCCTAGACTCCTGAGGGATATCTTGTGGGAGCATCAGGTTGGGAACAGAGTATGAGGCAATAATACGAGAAAAACAAAATTCTTGTCATTATGGATCAGAAAAGTGTCTGGGCTTACATGGAGAGGGAATATCAGAGCAAACAATGGGTGAGAAACTGCTTAGGCTAACAGTCTCTAAACTTTTTTCATATTCACCCCTATCAGTGAAAAAATTTCAAGTATACTCAATATACGTATATTTATTTCTGTTATATACATGTGCGACTGTACTAATAATTATGTGCATTTTAAAACACACTAAATAGCAAATTTTTTTGCAGGGCAATTGGGGTTAAGTGACTTGCCCAAGGTCACATGGCTAGTTTTTGTGTCAAGTGTCAGAGGCCATATTTGAACTCAGGTCCCCCTGACTCCAGGGCCAGCGCTCTACTCATTGCACCACCTAGCCATCCCTACTAAATAGCAATTTTTAAAGGATGAGATAAAAATGAAACACTTAATCCTAAAGTCAAGAAGAAATAGTTGGAGTTTTTGAGCAAGGGAATGATATGGCCCGACTTGAATTTTGGGGAAAGCATTTTTCATCTGTGTGGAGGATGATTGGAGAGGGGAGAGACTTAAGCCAGGGTCTCAAGATAGGAGGTTTTTATATGAGTCCAGGAGAGAGGTTGTAAGAGCCTACACTAGGGTGTTAGCTGTGTGAATAGAGAGAAGGGGATAGGTGCTTGTTGTAGAAGGAGAAAGGACTGGATTTGCCAAAAGATTAACTATGTGGAATTAATGAGAGTGAGGAGTTGGGGATAATACTCAGCTCGCAAACTTGGATAAGACTGGAAGGATCATGGTGCCATTGACAATAATAGAGAAGGTAGGGGTAGATTTGGGGGGAAAGATAAATGTATTGAAATCTGTGATGTAGAAAAGCAGCTCATTCATGCTTGTTCACTTTATCTGACTCATTCTGTCTCAGAAAATATGTTGACCCTTACCAGTCATTAACTTAGAATACAGAATTAGTCAAAAGGTGCCTGCCGTAGCCCTAACGTGATCTTGCAGGACCAGATATAGGTACAGTGTGTGTGTGTGTGTGTGTGTGTGTGTGTGTGTGTGTGTGTGTGTGTGTGTGTGTGCGTTTAAATTTTCCCAGTGATACCTGTGCAAATCTCTTTTTTTTTTGAGGGGGGAAGGCAAGGCAATTGGGGTTAAGTGACTTGCCCAAGGTCACACAGCTAGTAAGTGGTAAGTGTCTGAGGCCAGATTTGAACTCAGGTCCTCCTGATTCCAGGGCTGGTACTGTATTCACTGTGCCACCTAGCCACCACAACCTGCTTAATGCAGGTGTCTGGATGGTAGTTAGATTATAACTGCCTGGAGAGGTCCACATTGGAGCAGAAGGGGAAAGGTTGAGAGACTGTACAGCCCTGGGAAGGAAGTGGAATGTGGAAGCTTCAGGAAATAATTGATGAAAGAGGTGGTAGTTGTTCTGGGGACAAATCCTGGGATTGGCTATCACAGGAAGGGTAGAATGGGATACATTTTCTGATTCCTCCATTTGGTTGATCATGCATCTCTAGAGGTTATGTTACAGCCCTCAGACATGTTGGAGACTCCACTTTGGAGACTACCAGCTTAGACAGACAATACCCAGGAGAATACGAACGGATAGCTTAGTCAGAAGTCTAAGAATGCTGTGAGCAAATCTTTTCTCTTTTACACAGATTTAATTCATATAACGTTCATAATGGAATTGATAGAGTAATGAGCTTGGCATCAGGAACATCTGGGTTCCGTTTTCACTTCTTATATTTTCTAGCTGTGTAGGTTAGCCACTTATTTTCAATGTAACTCAGACTACTTCTTAAGACTTACCCACTAAGTCAAACATGGGTTATGATCCTTTGGGTAACTTACATTAAATACTAGTCTGAGAACCAACAAGTCAATTGTAATATGACTAACAGAGGGAAAGGAAAAGTTAAACATTCAAAGGCAAACTTATTTTTAGAAATAAGAACTCTTTGCAGGTAAATGGGATCATAATGCCATGTTGCTGAACCAGGAGGTACATAAGGAAAAAAGATCATCAAGCTTTGTACTCAAAACATCATCTAAGCTGTGTCTCTATGTGCCAAATGAAATTTATTAAAATGTAAAAACCGTAGACATATTTAACTAAAAAACATTTTTTGTCCCAGTTATCAAATCTTTCAAACAACAATATTTTGGCCTCAATTATCCAGGTAGAGAATGACTTTAATTATCTACTTTGTTTTGTGAGTGTAGACAAGGCCTTAACATTATTTTGACTCTTTCCTGACATGTGTAAATAACTGATACAAAAAAAGTGATAATTTATTAATTAAATTGTGCAGGTGACCACCCAGTACTTAACGGGAACTAGCAATTAGTGTATGTAAATCAGCCAAGCTAGAAGTCTCTCTGTTCCTGTTCAGAATAGAGGAAGAGTTAATTTGTAAGAAGGCTTGTCCCAGGTCTGTTTACTTTACAAAAGTCACGTTTTCTCCTCCAAAAATTCCAGTATCAACTATATTTGTTGTGAGCTTTATCATCACTCTTAATGCCCTTGCAAACAGAAGAAATAAAATGCTAACAAACCATCATCCATTACCTAATTGTATTTATCTAGACAGATAATGTTGGGGGTAGGGGGAAAAAAGAGTCCATGGTAAAAAAATATGCTTCTCATTTGGCAAACAAAGATGAAATTTACAGCTTAATTATTCCTCATAGTGCCATAGAGAGACTTTTCTGTTAATCATGCTTAGGTCCTAAGATTCTGATTTTTTTTCCCAAAGAGGCTTAAAATGTGCGTTGACTCCCAATTAAACCAGCTCCCCCTCCAGTGAGGGAGTTGCTAATGGGATTTAAATGTTGGTGAGGTTTCACTGGGATCTACAATAGGCAATATTTTTGACACTGATGAAATATTTCTCCTTAGGTGAAACAAATGTCATATAAGGCACAATGTCATCATTTTACAACTGCCTTATAGAACTTCAGTTTTGGAAAACACCAGCAGCATTCATCTTAATTTTAAAAACATAGTTTAAAAAACTTGGTAGAATTGAAATTGTTGAAATTATTCTAGTTATTGAGCAGCACTAGAAAATTTCAAATAGCCACAGAAGCATTATGTGCATGTATCCCTTGATTCAGTTCTAGTAAGCAATACCCCCAGGTGGTTACAATCCTTCCTATGTGCTACAACAGTGAGAGATCAGTGTTCTATTTGACATCCCATAGTCAGTCATAAAGATTACATGCATCTTGCCTCTAAGGACATTGGGGAACTTGCTCAAGTGGCAGTCTTCCTTATTTGATAATTACCCAAAGGCGCTCTAGCATAAAGGCTAAAGTTAGGCATTTAACCACAGTAAGAACTCCCAATAATTCAGAGATTGATTTCCCCAACAGGGACCAGATTCAGAACAGAACCTTGCTCACCAGCTCTTCTACCATGTGAGAGCAACAGGGAATGGATATGTAAGGTGAGTACAAAACAGGCAGGAAGCTGAACAGGGGAAAGAACACTAACTCTGGAGACAGAGGACCTTGGTCCAGATGCTGCCTCTAACACTTAATGCCTGCATGACCTTGGCAAAAAAAAAACAACCAAACCAAAACACAACCTTCCAGAACCTCAGTTTCATCACCTGTCAAATGAGTGGTTGAACCAGATGCCTCTGATGTCTTTCTCAGCACAATCTATTTGATCCTAAGATCAGAGGATGACAGATTTAGAGCTGTTTCCTCATCTCTAAAATGGGGATAATAATGAGATCTAACTCACAGAGCTATGGTATTAAACCAAACAACATATGTAAAACGCTGTGCAAACAAACCTTAAAGCACTCTATAAATATTGACTATTATTATTTTCCAATAATCAATCCTAATCCAATAAACACTTATTAAACAACTATTATGTGCCAGACACTGTGCTGTTGTGAAATACTGAAGAAGTTTTTAAAATATAGGATATTATACCTGCCCACAAGGAGCTCAGAATTTAGTGGCTATAGTTAAAAGACTTTGTGAAAGAAAGCAATTGGAGTTACTTTGAGCATTATACCCTGATGACAATCTGAATTTATGCAAAGGATAAACTAGGGGTGACTGTTCATTTTATAAAAGGATTCACAATAGAATGGATTCCTTCAAACGGAAATCTTTTCATTCACCTTTAAAATGTGATTTTGCTGAATAAATGTTGCTCTTAATCATAGCATTTTAGAAACCTATCTGTTATATAAACTAAGATACATAGCAACAGTTATTCTTTGGGACTATCTATGGTTTACATTGTTGGTGACTACTTGGTACTCCTGTAGGAACAAGCAACCCATGAACTCTATTTAAAGAGTTTTATAATAAGGGTATGCATGCCAAGAAGAATCAGAACACTAATTCTGGAGATAGTGGACCTTTGTTCAGATGCTGCCTCTAACATTTACCACCTGTGTGACCGTGTCTCTCCCCTCTTCCAAAAAAAAAAAACCAAACCATAATCTCCCAAGGCCTCAATTGAAGTGTGGTTGGACAAAGGCCTCTGATGTCTTTCTCAGCACAATCTGGGCACGTAACTTCTGTGAACTTAAAGTTAAGAAAAGTTGGCAGAAGCATGTCATATATCTGCAGCAAGGCTTTACCCCTCACATGTAGCATAAGGGTGTCATTGTATGGCTTGAAGGGAATCAGAACAGTTACCTCTAGCTTCTTCTCTTCTCACTATTCTCCAAAGGAAACCTTAATTCCTTCCAGAAGAAGAAGCAAGAGACTAGGATCAGAAGCCTGGTTATTTTGCTGTCCTCAAAGAGGGCAGAGGGGGATCCCAGACTAGAATTATATCTCTCTAATCTCTTAAACATTGTTAGTCTAGTATTTCTAGTTTTCAGGTTCAAGCTAAACTCTAGTCATTGTTCATTAATAGGGAAAGGGGGACCCTAAGTTCTATACCCAAGGCTTGACTCCTTTCTTGCCAAATACCACTTCTACAAAGAGTACAGATAAACCAAATAGTAAAGAAACTCATTTATCCAAGTTGGTGGCAAAACAGGAATCAGAGAAAATATAAATAGGAGATTCTATAGGAAACAATACAGAATGAAGGAACTTTTTCATTGGGAGTAAGATAACTCAGTTCACCCAAGAGAAAGAGTCCCAGATCTCACCCAAGTGGAAATCTCCCAGTCTGTAGTATAACAAGCAGGGGATGAGGACGTGATGGAGAATCTTGGCTCCTCTCATGTTAGCTTCTTTCTAGAGTCTTTCTACTTCCGTCACCTGAAGTGGGGTTAGTATCATCCACTTCTGTCTCAAAGCTGGAAGCCAGAAGAACCTGGAGGGATTGCAGAGACTGAAGAGACTCTAAGAGACTGAAGGTTTGCAAAGCCCTCACATAAGTGTGGGGCACTGATCTCAACCAATGAGGAAAGAGTCCTATGCCAATAGGCTTTGGGATTCAGGTTATATTCTTCCCCTAGGCTGAAACTCTTTGCAGTCCCTTGCAAAACTCAACCAGGGCAAATCCCAAACCTGTAATTGTACAGTATAAACACAAGCATAAGTACTTTAAATCAATGAGGATGATTTTCCTGGCATCCCAGGGAACCAACCTGTAGTACCTTTGAAACTAAAATAAAACAAATGCACATTAACAATATATATAGTATATATACATATATATATACATTTTGAAAGTACATGCATATCCATAGTACACTGCAATCAATCAAAAGCATTAAGCATGGTTAACTAACAAAGCAAAGCTAGTTAATTAACTGCAACAATGACATTATCAATAGGCCTATATACAATATGCAACTTAACTATAAGCAGAAGGGTATATACAATAGCATATACACAACACAAAATATAGTCAAAGGAACAGAACAGCTAAATAAGAGACTGCTCTAACAGGTCTAGTTCTTTTGTCACTGACTAATCTCTCAGCTTCTATGCTAGAGCTAGAAGTGGGTATGGACTGACCATAAGGATCATTATAGACCTCTATGTATATTCCTGGCCATGTTAGGTTGACTCTTAGAACCTTGCTGCTCTGTGAGTTGAATCTGTACTCTTGCAGTTACTTCCATGGCAATTTGGGTCAAGAAAGGAGGTGCCTCTGGGTTTAATTCTTGTGCCTTGTGAAAGTTTCCTTCACTGGATGTGTCATTTTCAGTGCCTATATTGGAATCAGAAAGTCTTTGTATAGCTGATGGACAGTCTGGGGTTTTTTTTCCCCCCGCAGCCTTTTCCTAAGTGAGTCTCTATCAGTTTTCTTCATTTTCTTATTAGAAATTCCAACTAACTTTTCTTGGACAATAGGTAGTTGTAGTTAGTAGTCCTGATACGGCCCCCTCCAGGTTTTGAGGCTTTTTTATAAGCAGGCAAGTCGCTCGATTTCTCTATAACTTTACATAGATTAGCTTTCCATAGATCAGTTCAATTGTGAGCCCCTTGAACGTCAAGGTTTCTCGATAGAACTCTGTCTCCTTGATGAAAGTCTTGACCCTATCTGTTCTCTGGCATCATAACTGTCTTTTGTTTCTGTCACTGATCTTCTGAACTGAAGCTATGAATAGTTGGTAGGAATCTCTCAGTTTCTCTTTCTACTGAGAGATGTACTGAATGTGAATAACTGAATCACATCCTTCACCTGAGGTACTAAAATATAAATCATGGATCTTGCCCAAACATAAGCAAATATGGTATAAAGCCTGAAGCATCATTCTTGGTGGTATTGTATGCATGTGCTAGAAATTATGCCTGTTAACTCCACTGAACTTTTTGTTCTGGTCTCCAAGTTCCCAATATGTTCAACAGTGTTTAGTTCAAATGTTCAGGCTGTGAGGGTCCTTCAGGTTAGTAAGGAGTAGTCCTGAACCTTTTGATACCTGCCAAAGTTAATATTTCCTTAAGCTTATTCTCAAAAGCTCTGCCTTGATCAGAGTCGATCCTGGCAGGAAATCCATATACTGAAAAATACTTCTCCTATACTACTTCAGCAATAGTAGATGCTTTTTGGTTTCTGGTTTGGTATGTTTGTGCATATGTGGTGAAATGGTCAGTTACCATAAAGATATAACTCATATTTTTACTGTCTCCTTCATATTACTGTCCCTCCCTCATTGGCCAATTCAATACTCGAATGTTACAAACTAAACAGCAATAGAGTGAAGAAAATAAACACTGAGCATAGCACAGACTAATTAGTTTATTTACCCACCACAAGAGTGCCAGACTGCTGAATTCCATTAAGACTGATGCCTCCAAACCTTAAATACAACCTTTGGCACATATATCTATGTCTTTTTTTCCTAAATTTTGCAGTTTTCCTCGGCTAAGACCAATAAACAGGAGAAGCATGCACAGCCCTGTAGATCATTTGGCATATGGGCCTGAGAAAGGACAGACTTTGCCATTGGTCTCACTACGTACAGTTCTTAAGTTAAGTCATGTAAACAAGCATTAATTAAGTACTTGCTCTGTCCAGGCACCGTGCTAAGTGCCAGGATACAAAAAATCCAAGGACAGCTCCTGCCTTCCAGGAGCTCATGGTCTGATCTTATGAGGCTCAGAGCAGAGCAGAGCAGGACAGGATCCAAAGAGAGAGGCCGCTGGAGAGAACTGCAGCATCTTCTGCTTTTAGGGTTATATCGTATTCTTCGGAGATACGTGAGCACACCCAGGAAGGGCCCTTCCATACTTAAGAACCTGAGGGTGAATAGTGTCCCCCAAACCCTGGGAAATACCACATTCATTTCGATGATATCAAAGTCTCTCACCATAGCCCAATTTTCTGTTTATTCTGAATCCATTTATACTATCGGTGGTTTCCTATGTGCTGGAGGAATCGTGTTTGCTTCTTTGAATGGATGGAACATCTATTTGGGAAATAGCCAGTGGCAGTATAGCCTGGAGGAGCGTTCTGACCATTTTGTCCACCACAGGGCAGTGAGGTTGGCTCAGTGGATCTCAGAACTTTGGGCCTAGTCAGTTGGTTGGTAAGTATTTCTTAAGTGCCTGTGCTAAGTGCTGGGGATACAAACATAAAAAAGAAAGACAGTTGCTGCCTTCAGGGGGATTACAATTTAAAGTGGGAAGACAATACAGAAAAGGAAGTTGGAAAGTTGGGGGAAATACCGAGTGTAATAGAGAAGTACAAAGGAGTAGAGAAAGACCTGGGTTCACATCTTGCCTTAGATCCTGAGAGACCCTGGGCAAGTCATTTAACTTGGTTTAGTTTTTTCATCTGTAAAACGAGGATAATAATAGTACCTACCTTCCAGGGTAATGGAGACAATATTTGTAAAGTACTACACAAACCTCAAAGTGCTTTATAAATGTTGTCAATTTTTTATATGTCTGTCAGTGGGGCCAATTAGAATAGCCCTAAATTCCTAGTTCTGGGAATTCAGAATTGAGTTTGGGTTTTAAATACCAGCTTAAGGAGTTTATGCTTTATTCAGAAGGCAGTGGGAAGGTTTTAGAACAAAGTGGTTTTCAGAATGGCAACTGCATACCAGTATAATGCCCTCTGACTGAACAACCAGCCTTCTTACTGTTTCTTGAAGTTAAGAATTGTACAATTTATTTTTGAAGAAGTGCTATGGAAAAGGTAAGTATTTATCACAAAAATATGTAGTTCTAGGGTTGAGAAAATTCAATATATGCAAATTCAGATTTATGAAAACCATAAATAAAGCCAAGAGGTCCCAGTAGTCTGATTATATACATTGAAAAGGTCTTTAATTTTTAAAAAAGCATCGTTTGTACTGTTCCTTTGGTGAAAGCTCCTTAAATAGATTTAAGATCAAATGATAAAATTCTGTTTACACTAAAAATCTCAGCAATATATATTATATATAAACACACAAACATATATATATATATATACATGTGTGTACATACGCATACATACATACACAATATTTCTACTATGGTTTGATACATTATTCCCAACAGCTGTTATTTCTAGAGTATGAATGTCAAAATGAGTCATTTGAAAGCATTGTATTTATTGCTAAAAGCCTTTTTACATGGTTATTAGCAAGAACATCAAGATGAAAAGAGATTTCATTATGAATTACCAATTCATTTGTGTAATAGGGCCATGTCTGTCCAACTACATTTTCCACAGTGCCTAAGCCAAGGGAGCAATCATTCATTGGGGGTAAAAAACCTCTCCGGATAGCATTTCTCCTTGAGGACTGTGTGCCTGGATGCACGGGGACTGAATTGGCACATTGAAAGAGAAAAGAAAGGGGTATGGCCAAGTGGGATGTGGGAGGGAAGAAAAAACATACTGGTAGTGGGCTGGAGGTCAGCTGGTTGACAAATGCCCCATCCCTGGTTCTAACAGATACTACTACTGTGACTACGACTGCTACTGCTACTACTACTACTACTACTACTACTACTACTACTACTACCACCACTACTACTACTGCTACTACTGCTA
>CM053598.1:114812930-114872248 GCA_028646575.1 Pseudocheirus occidentalis | reverse complement strand
ATTCTCATTTCTCTTCCCAATTTTTCCTCCACTTCTCTTATTTGGTTTTCAAAATCCTTCTTAAGCTCATCTATGGCTTGTAGGCAGTCTACATTTTTCTTGGAAGCTTTTGGTGCAGGAGTTCTGACTGTGCTGTCTTCCCCCCATTCCATGCTTTGATCCTTTTTGTCCCCTCAAAAAGATTCTAGAGTTTGATTGCTGTTCTTACTTTCCTTCCTTTGCCTGCTCATGCTGCCAGTGAATTACTTGATTTTTTTTAACTCTGTGGAACTCTGTTTCCAGAGGGGAAAGCTCTGTCCCAAATCACTGGAGTTTTCACAGCTGTCAGAGTTATTGGGAGGCTGCTGTAGTCCCCACCAGCTTTGGCTCACTGAAAACGCACCCCAGGCCCCCCTGCAGTCTGCAGGCCAGGAGCTCTGAAGCAGCCACATGGAGGTGGCTACAGGGCTGCTGCTTCCTCACCCTGGAGGCAGTTTGGCCAGACTGCTTTTCTCCCCCAAATGTAGCTAAGTCCCACTGACCTTTCACTAGTCCTTGTTTCTTATGCCTTGATAATTCTGGAAACTGCCACAGCTGCCACTGATCCACTCTCCTGAAGTCTCCAACTGTGACTTGTCCTGGCCGCCCCAGGGCCAAGCTGTGGTTTCAGGATGGGCTGGTTTTGGCTCCCAGCATGCTGAGATGAGCCCTTCCTGTCAAACAGCTTTCAGCAGGAGATGTGTTTTTCTGTTGTGAGTTTGGAACCCTAAAATTTGTTTAGAGTTATATATTATGGGTATTTGAGGTGGCTATGTGGGAGCTTCAGAACCTTGTTGCTTCTACACCACCATCTTGGCTCCACCCCCCAAAAGCTCCTATTTTTAATAATAATAATATTCTTTTAAAAAATAAGTTTTGATTGCTGTTTTGTTTTTAATATTATCCTAGTTATCCCTTTCATCCTTCCCCCTCCCAGACAGCCATCCCATATAATAAATAATATTTTTTAAAAGAAAAAAATCAGCACAATTGATGTATACCTTGAAAAAGTTCAAAACAAAGCCACCAATGTATGACATCTGTGAACCTTCTACCTTCATGACGGGGGAGAGAGAGGTGAATGTCTTTTCATATCTCTTCATTCAAGACATGCTTAATCTTTATAGTTTTGATACATTCACTTCTGAATTTTTGAAATGTGGTTCTTCTTTCCATTTACATGGTTGTAGTTACTATGGATCAGTTTATGTAGATCTTTCCATGCTTCTATGTTCTCATCACACACAATTTCTTACAACACAGAAATATTCTATGACATTCATGTACCAACATTTGTTAAGCCATTTCCCAATCAATGTGCATCTACTTTCTTGACAATTCTTTGCTATCACAAAAAGTACAACTATAAATATTTTGGTGCACATGAGGACTTTCTTCTTATTGATAGCTTCCTTGGACCATAAGCCCAGTGATGATTCCAAGGATTTGGACATTTTAGTCATTTTATTTGCATAATTCCAAATTGCTTTTCAAAATGTTTGTACCATTTCATATCTGAAGAACTCTGAAATTGGTTGAGTGGCGTGGGAGACACTGGCAAACTACTACCCAGCATGACATACATGCATCAAAGAAGGTGCTGTGCTTTATGAGCAAAGAAGTTGAAAAGAAATGCAAAATGAACAAATTTAGAGAACCCACCCCAATTTTGTATGGATTATTTGTGCCCAAACTGTGGTAGAGCATTCTGAGCTCATACTAGTCTAATCAAACCCAGTTGGACACACTGTAACTTGACTCTAACATAGTGATGTCATTTTGGTTCTCTCCAAGAACAAATGACAACAACTGGACCACCAATCATTTCATGGCTTCACCAATAATTTATGAGTATGCCTATCATTCCACAACGCCTCTAACATTAGGTATTGTAATTTTTAGTCATTTTTACCAATTTTCAGGGTGTGAGGTGAAACCTCAGGTTGTTTTGACTTTCATTTCTCTAGCAGTTTGGAGTTTCATGTGATTGTGAATATTTTGCAATTCTTCTTTGAGAAATGTTTGTCCATATTCTTTGACCACTTACTTTTAAGAAAAATTTAGTCTAATACTAATATTCATACTAATACCAATAATCATTTGTTGATCTTGTACGGAGGGGAGTTATGAAACACTACAACCTCTAAAGAGTTAGAGCTGAGGATTACATGAAGGGCAATGGAAAAGAGCATTATAGATGAAAGTAGGATGTGACAAATTTCAAATAAGGAAATATAAAGGAGAAGCAGGATAAGGGTGCACAGTTTTTTTTAAATAATGTACTGGTTACATGTCAAAAGCAAGGTATAAACAAAGGGTAGCCTATATACTTTACTGATATATTGGAATATTCATGATGTCAGGAAAAGTCAATGTACCTTCAGTACATTGATAATATTCCTTGTGGTATGTTTATGAGAAACATGATTGGAAGATGCATAGAATGGAAAAGCATTCTTCATTACCAAATGAGCCACCATTTCACTCCTATTACAAGGAAAGCTGATACTTTACTCTGTATCTGTGCCATCATCTTCTTACTGGTAGCCATGATCTCAATGACATAGCTGTACTACTTGACCAGTCCAGGGATCCAGGGTCTCAAGGGTCTCAAGCAAATCCTAACCATGAATATTTGGAGGAGATTCAACCAGAAATACTTGTAACTCAGAGGGGGTACCAGTAATCTTTTTGTAAAAAGGCAGAAAGCTCAGATTTTGCCATGACTTAATGAACTCCAAATCTAATTGCTATCCATAACCAGCACTCCCTATCACTGATCCCAAACCTGATGGTTATATTGGTATTTTCCTTTATTCTTAACAATCTGGCTGGCACATAAACCTTTTGGCTTGAGGGAAGGGTGGGAACAGGGACATGGAAATGATTTACAATTGCCCTAGAGGCAAATAGAAAACTGTAGTTTAGCTATGGCATCAGTATCTAATATGGCATACTGTCTGATGCCATTTTTATTCCGTAAGACATCTACTTTTCAATGATTCAAGATTTTGTTAGACTTCCTAAAATGGAGGTGGTCTTATAGCTCAGTGATATCCTGATTTACACCAAGGATGACACCCTGCACACCATGTTGGAACAAAATGGGCTAGTTAAAGTCCACAAGTACCAAAATGGCAAAGGGCTTAGCTGGACAGAAGGAGGTAGAATTCTTATAGCACAGTGCAGGACACACTGATAACTTCCGATAACTCAGAAGGCCAAGGTCATCAGAATGCAAGTAACCATTCTGACCACATAGTATCTATAGAATCTCATAGAATTCACCAACCCTTTATCACTGAGTACTCATCATTAATCAGCCCCCATCCATAGTCTTATAAAGACCCCTTAAATCTTCAAATTGGTTGAACATTCTTGGAAATCAAGTTCTATTTGTAGCCTATCTTGACCACCTTAGAGGTGATCTATCCCAATACCTTCATTTTATAGACAAAAAAAATGAAGCCCAAAGAGGTCAAGAGACCTAGGCAATATCACACAGGTAATAAATAAACGCAGAGGTAAAATTGGAATCCAGAACTTCTATTACACTAAGGAAACCACAGGATAGAAGGCACTTTGTTTAAAAAAAAGTTTTATTATGTTGTTTGTCTTTATCTTTATCAATAACTTTTGTTTTCACATCACTTTCATTTATAAATACACTTCTTCCATTGCCTTTTGCCAGAGCTTCATCCTTTATAACAAAGAATATTTTTTAGAGGGAAGAAAACAGCATGGCAAATTTAACCAACATTTCTAACCAGCAAGTCTAAGATTATAGGTATATGTTCTTATAACCTTAGTGTCAGTCTTTATAATGAAGGAAGAGAGGTACATAGAAGGAACTTTATTGCAATAATCATTACTACCATTCACAGATTAAAGTAAGCATCCATTGTGTTTTACAAACATGTAAAACCAAAGGACCATTTAATTCAAGCACAGGAGATTTAGGCAGCCTCAGGACTAGTGCTAAAAAAGCAAGCATAAATTAAAGCAGGCAGTACTAGAGCAGTAGACAACCTTGAAAGACTGTGAAAAGAAACTGGAAAAAAGACATGATTTTTTTCCCCAAATATATTTTATTCTACTGTCAGGATCTCTGCCAGATGCCAGGGAACACAAAGTATAGTGGAACAAAAACTCAGAAGATCCACCTGGAACTGGAATGAGTTCACTGTACCCTCGGTCACTTCCTTTTTCTGGGCTTGATACTCATCAGGAAAAGGCTGGACCAGAGATATTACCCAATGGTTCTTTCCAGCTCCAGCATTCCATGACTGTATATTTCTTTAGTTATGATCACTCACATGAGAGCTAGGTTTATAATTCTAGTTATTGGTCAGATTGCCTTTCCTTGTATTCTCTACTATTTCCTCAAACAGACATAGAAGGAAATACACAAATAATTATTATAACTAAATGCAAATGGGATACACTCACCCACAAAATGGAAGCAGATAGCAGACTGAATTAAAAATTAGAATCCTATAATATGTTATTTACAAGAAACACATTTGAAGCAGAGAGATACACACAGGGTATAGGTAAGGGGCTGGAGAGGAATCTATTATGCTTCAGCTGAAGCAAGGAAAGCAGGATAGCAACCGCAATCTCAGACAAAGCAAAAGCAAAAAATAGATCTAATGAGATAAAGAAGAGATCTACATTTTGCTGAAAGGTATCATGGACAATGAGGCCATATCAATACTAAACATATATGCACCAAATAGTATAATATCTAAATTTTTGAAGGAGAGGTTAATGAGTTACTGGAGGAAATAGATAATAAAACTGTAGTAGTGAGGAACCCCAACTTTCCCCTCTCAGACCCAGATAAATCTAACAAAAATAAGAAAGAAGTTAAAGAGGTGAAAAAAATTCTGGAAAAGGTAGATATGTTAGATCTCTGGAGAAAAATGAATGGGAATAGACAGAAATATACCTTTTTCTCAGCAATACATGGTACCCACACAAAAACTGATCATGTTTTAGACCATAAAAATGCCACAACCAAATGCAGAAAAGCAGAAATAATAAATTCATCCTTTTCAGATAATAATGTACATTACGTTCATTAATGGACAATGGAAAAAGAGATTAAAAATTAATTTGAAATTAAATAATCTAATCCTATAAAAACAAGTGGGCCAAAGAACAAATAATAACAACAATCAATAATTTCATTAAAGAAAATGTCAACAATGAAACAACACACAAAAATTTATGGGATGTAGCCAAAGCTCTACTTAGGGGAAAATTTACATCTCTCATGGCTTACATCAATAAAAATACAGGGAAAAAACAGATCAATAAATTGAGCATGCGACTAAAAAAAAACTAGAAAAAGAACAAATTTTAAATCTCCAATTAAACAACCAAATTGGAAATTCTGAAAATCAAAGTAGAGATTAATAAAATTGAAAGTAAGAAAACCATTGAATTAATAAAGCTAGAAGCTGGTTTTACAGAAAAAAAAAATAAAATAGATCAAACATTGGTTAATTTGACTTTAAAAAGTAAAGAAGAGAACCAAACTACTAGTATCAAAAATGAAAGGGGTGAATTCACCACCAATGAAGAAGAAATTAAGACAATTGTTAAGAGGTATTTTGCCCAGTTATATGCCAATAAATTTGACAATCTAAATGAAATGGAGGAATATCTACAAAAAATATAAATTATCCAGATTAACAAAAGAAGAAATAAAATACTTAAATAACCCAGTCTTGGAAAAAGAAACTGAACAAGGCAAATGAACTTCCTAAGAAAAAATCTCAGGACCCGATGTATTCACAAGAGAATTCTACCAAACATTTTAATAACAATTAATCCCAATACTATATAAACTATTTGGGGAAACAGCAAAGAAGGAGTCCTACCAAATTTCTTTTATGATATAAATATGATGATAATATCCAAATCTGGAAGAGCAAAAACAGAGAAAGAAAAGTATGGGTCATTTTCTCTAATGAATATTGATGCAAAAAATTTTAAATAAAATAGTAGCAAAGAGATTACAGAAATATATCACAAGGATCATACACTGACCATGTGGGATTTATAATAGGAATGCAAGTGTGGTTCAACATTAGGGAAACTATGAGCATAATTGACAATATCAATAACAAAACCAACAGAAATCATGATCATATCAATAGATGCAGGAAAAGTCTCTGACAAAATACAGCACCCATTCTTATTTAAAAAAAACAACACACTAAAGAGTATAGGAATAAATGGAGCTCACCTTAAAATGATATGTAATATTTATCTAAATCCATCAGCAAGCATTATCTGTAATAGGGATAAACTAGAAGCCTTCCAATACAATTGTAGGCTAATGCAAGGATGTCCATTATCACCTCTATTATTTAATATTGTACTAGAAATGTTAGCTATAGCAATGAGAGAAGAAAAATAAATTAAAGGAATTAGACTAGGCAGTGAGGAAACAAAACTATCACTCTTTGCAGATGATATGGTTGCACTTAGAAAATCCTAAGAATTAACTGAAAAACTACTTGAAATGATGAACAACTTTAGCAAAGTTTCAGGATATAAAATAAACCCCCATAAAACATCACCATTTCTATATATTACTAACAAAGTCCAGAAGCAAAAGATAGAAAGAGAAATTCCATTTAAAATAACTGTAGATGATATAAAATACTTGGGAGTCTATTTGCCAAGACAAACCCAAGAACTATATGAACATAACTATAAAACACTCATCATACAAAGTCAGATTTAAACAATTGGAAAAATATTAATTGCTCATGGGTAGGCTGAGTTATTATAATGAAAATGACAATTCTACCTAAATTAATCTATTTCTTCAGTACCATATGAATTAAACTGTCAAAAAAAATTTTATAGAGCTAGAAAAAAAAATAACAAAGATCATCCAGGAGAACAAAAGCTCAAAGATATCAAGGGAGTCAATGAAAAAAAATGCAAAAGAAGATGGTTTAGCCATACTAGATCTCAAATTATATTATAAAATGGTAATTATCAAAACAATCTGGTACCAGCTAAGAAAGAGTGGTAGATCAGTGAAATAGATTATGTACAAATTATGTTATAGTAAATGACCATAGTAACCTAGTATATGACAAACCCAAAGATCCAAACTTTCTCAACAAAAACTCATTATCTGACAAAAACTTCTGGGAAAACTGGAAAGTAGTATGGCAAAAACTAGGTAAAGACTAACATCTCACAATGTATACCAAGATAAGGTCAAAATAGATAAATTATTTATACCTAAAGGTGATACCATAAGCGAATTAAGAGTGTGGAATATTTTTATTTTTCAGATAAATGAATAAGAAAATAATTTATGAGCAAACAAGAGATAGAGAGCATTAAAAATATAAAGTAGGTAATTTCAATTGTATAAAATTCAAGTGTTAGTACAAACAAAACCAATGCAACCCAAATTATAAGGAAAGCAGAAAACTGAGGGAAATTTGTCAATAAGTATCTCTAATAAAGGTCTTGTTTCTCAAATGTATAGGAAACTGAGTCAAATTTATAAAAATACAAGTCATTCCCCAATTGATAAATGGTCAAAGGATATGAACAAGAAGTTTTCAGGCAAAGAAATCAAAGCTATCTATAGTCATATAAAAAATGCTCTAAATCACTATTGATCAAAGAAATGCAAATTAAAAGAACTCTGAGGTACCATTTGATACCTATCAGAGTGGCTAATATGACAACAAAGGAAAATGTTGGATGTTGGAAGGAGTACGGGGAAAATTGGTATACTAATGCACTGGTGGTGGAGTTGTGAACTGATGCAACCATTCTGAAGAGCAGTTTGGAACTACTCCCAAAGGACTATAAAATTGTGCATACCCTTTGATCCAGCAATATAACTTCTAGGTCTATATCCCAAAGACATCCCAAAAAAGGGGGGGGGGGGAAAGGATCTATTTGTGTAAAAATATTTATATTAGCTCTTTCGTAGTAATTTAAAATTGTACATTTAAAGGGTGTCCATCAATTGGAAATGACTAAACAAGATGTGGTATAAGATTGTAATGTAAAGATTGTGCTATAAGAAATGACAAATGGAATAATTTCAGATAAACCTGGAAAGACTTACATAAATTGATACATAGTGAAGTAAACAAAACCAGGAGAACATTGTACACAGTCACAACAATATTGTTTGATGAAGAGCTGTGAATGACTTAGTTATTCTCAGCAATACAATGATCCAAGACAACCCCAAAGGACTAATGATGAAGCATACTGACTCCAGAGAAAGAACTGATATTGACTGAATACTAAGTGAAGCATGCTAATTTTTGCTTTCATCTTTTTATTCATCTTCTTGTACAGAATGATTAATATGGAAATATTTTACACAGTTGAACATGTATAACCATCTCAGGGAGAGGGGAGGATAGAAGGGAGGAAGGAATGGAATCTGGAACTCAAAACTTTTTTTTTTGGAGGGCAGTTGGGGCTAAGTGACTTGCCCAAGGTCACACGGCTAGTTTTTTGTATTAAGTGTCTGAGGCCGGATTTGAACTCAGGTACTCCTGACTCCAGGGCCGGTGCTCTATTCACTGCACCACCTAGCCGCCCCTAGAACTCAAAACTTTAAATAAAACTAATAAAAATTTGAAAAAAATATATTTCTGAGATGTCTTTCTTTTCTCTCTATTCCTACTGTCACCAGTGAAATTCAGACCTTTAACTTCTCATACCTTGTCAAATACAATCTGGAGTGTTTGGTTTTAGTCTTTCCCCATCTCCCTCATTGAAATCCATCCCAAATGTGCTACTAAACTAGTCTTCAAAGAACTTCCCCCCCGCCATTGGTGTTACCTATCTTTCTCAGGTTGGAAGTATAGTGGCTACTTCATGGGTTCTAGTCCCAGTACTAATTACACATAACATTATGCAAGTGACTTAATCTCTCTAGGTCTCTAGGTCATCAGCAAAATTACTGTAACCCTTTAGACTTTATCAAAGGACAAGGCTAACAAGAGGCAAAGACAAGAGATAATATCTGTTAAGAGTTAGGGCCTTTTAGATGTAAACATACATTCTACATTTTCTTTGAGGAAATGAGGCTTTGAATAATTCAATTGAATATGAAAAGAAAACCAGAAACAATGCCTTTGCCCTCAGAGAATAGATTATTTCAATGTCTTTTCCCTAGTCACTCATTTAGACAAATGAGCAGGAATCTGGGAAATGTGCTAAATGGTTACCAGGAGTTGGGGTTAGATGCCTCATCCAAAGAACTCGACTCTGAAGGAGGAAGAATTATTGAAAAGTAGCTATAACCTCTCCCACAAACTGACTTGAAGGAATCAGAGAACTGAGATCCAGAAAGGGCAGATTAATTAAAAAGAAAGGCAAAAGATGGCTGCTGCTAATGAGAAGCTCATAGTCAAATAGGGGAAACACTATATCAGCAATTATGCACAAATATGATATGTACAGGATAAATTGGAGATCATCAAAAGAGGGGAGGATGTAAAAGACTTCTTGCAGAAGGAAGAAATTTTTCTTGAACTTGAAGGAAGCCTGGATAGTCAGGATACAGAGAGGAGAAGGAAGAAAATTCCAAACATGGGGAACCACTAGTACAAACACAGTGTAGAGAGATGGAATGTGTTGTGTCAGAAACAGCTGCATCGTAGAATGCAGGGAGATGTGTAAGGTATAAGAAGACTATATGAAAGGTAGGAAGGGGCCAAATTATAAAGGGCTTTATTGGTCAAGCATGTGATTTTTATATTTGATCCTGGATGTAGGAAGAAGTAATGGAATTTATTGAATAGGGACTGACATGATGGTCTCAACTGTGCTTGAAGAAAATCAGTTTGACAATTAAGCAAAAGATGAACTGGAGTGGGGAGAGACTTGAGGCAAGAAGAACCAGAAGGCTATTGTAATAGTTGTCAGTATCAAGGGAGAAAAGGGGCCTTGGTTTGTATGAAAGGTGATATAAAGATAGGTAAAAGAAAATCAAGAATTGAAGATGACATCTAGATAGCAAACCTGGGTGACAGAGACAAAGATTTGGTAGTGCCTTGGCAATAATTCAGAAGTTCAGAACATGGGAAGGTGTTAAAGAAAAGATAATATTTTGGACATAAACATGTAGAATTTAAGATATCTAACGGGACATCTAGTTTGAAATGTCCAATAGGCAGATGAAGATTTGAGACTGGCAGGAGAGAGGTTAGGGCTGGATGAATAGATCTGAGATTCATCGGCATAGAGATGACAAATGAATCTATGGGAACTTATAAGATCATCAAGTAAAATGGTATAGAGAGAAAAGAGAAGAGGGTCAAGACAGAGACTTGGGGTCATCCATAGTTAATGAGCATGATCTGAATGAAGATCTAGCAAAGGAGACTGAGAAGGAGCAATCAAACAGGTAGGAGAATCCAAGAGAGCCACATCATGAAAATCTAGGAAGAAGAGATTGTTAAAGGAAACAATAGGAGAGAAGAAGAAGGAGGCGAGCATTTATATAGTACCTACTATGTATGAGACATTGTGGTTGGCACTTTTGACAAATACCTCATTTGATCAACAAGTGACAAAGGCTGCAGAAAGGTCAAGAAGGGTGAAAATTAAGGAAAGGCCATCATATTTGGAAATTAAAAGATTAACTTTGGTTAACTTTGGAGAGGTGTTTCAGTTGAATGATGAGGCATCATCACACTATAACTGAAAACACTTTAGCATCCTGAAGAGACCACAAAGAGTCAGATAACTGACTAACTTATCCTGATAGTAGTCTACCAACCCATCCAAATGAACAAATGCACAATAATCAGCCTGTTGCAACCTGGCTAGCAGAAAGGCTATGTCCTATAAGGAGTCAACTTAGCCTAGAAGCAGAGCCATCCACCCATCACTAATGCCACATGCCCCAATAAACTGTGAGTACTTTCCTGAGAGAGAAAAGACTTCAAGACTCAGAAGTTCTAGAATTATGTGATACTTTGGAAATATATGTCCCCTGTGCATATGCCTTATAATGACTGTGCTTTATGGCGCATCCATCCCAGGGCATTACCAAGAGTGATTTAATTCTCCAGTATTTTGACTTTTGTCCACTATGATAGTTCTGAGGCAGGAGAAGAACTTCAAAGATCCTTCCTCCCAAATGGCCAGCATACATTCTGTTTTGGAAAGATTTTTTCTTGCAAACAAAATAATTAGAAACTAGTTTTGTCACTTTAAAGCCAATGCCAGATATAACATATAGATATAAATACAGATATAGATATAGCATACAGATATAAAGTCAATGACTAGATATAACAGATTTTAAAACTAAATGTGATTTGTTGCATTTTTTTAGAAAGCAAACAAGTACTAATTGCTAAATACAGTGTTAATATTTCACACTGCTGTTTGGTTTGTTTATTTTTAAGCTTTCAAAAGCTTAATACAATGGTCCATATGAGTAGCATACACATACACTGGAAGAATGAATAATAATAATGTAGCTAATAGGGAGAAAGTTTGGCATAGATTATAGTGATTAATTTGAATCCTTATTTAGTCTGACTATCTAATTAGCATTCTCCACCTGTCCAGATGCATCCTTCAAGTTCCAGCTCAAGTCTCACCATGAAACTTTTACTTCAGTAAATTTCTCTAGCATTTATAGAGAAGCAGTAAAGTGGATAAGGAGCTAGACTTGGAAACAAGAAGACATGAATTCAAATGCTATCTCAGATTCTTCCTAGCTATGTAATATTGGGTAAATGACTTAATGTCACAGTCCTCATTTTCTTATCTATAAAACCGGGACAGCAATAGTACCTACCTCACAGGCTTGATATCAGCATCAGATGAGATAATATTACTAAAATGCTTTCCAACCTTGAAGTTTGATGCTGATAGATGGTAGCTATTAAGTAATATTAATGTCACTATTATTATTGTCTGACCTATGTGATAGTGTATAAAGCATGGTAAATACCAACCAGGTTTGAATCTGTGAGAGAGATTCAAAATTGTCTTTTAAAATTGAAATAAACAATATTCATCATTAAAATAACCAAAATTGTGGCAGCTAGTTGGCACAGAGAATAGAGCACTGGCCCTGGAATGAGGAGGACCTGAGTTCAAATCCAGCCTCAGACACTTAACACAAAAGTAGCCATGTGATCTTGGGCAAGTCATTTAACCTCAATTGCCCTACCTTCCTCCCTCCAAAAAGCAAAAAGAAAATTTTTTTAAAAAATTAACCTTTCAGTTCAACAAACATTTGCTGAGTATCAGTTATAATAATATATGAGAGTGTATGTGCGTGTGTACATATGTGAGAATACATACATATAAGTTCATGCATGTGTATATATGTATGTACATATACATGCATATATGTATATATGAATGAATGACCTGGGTTCTGTAATGACTATTCTATATGTTAGAACTTTCCTTCTTCACAGGGGATCAGGACAATGGAGTGATATAACAATCAGTCAATTAGAAGGATTTCTGTGGCTCAGAGCTGTATGACATACCAATTATCCTTTGAGAGTGAATTCTAACCAAATTTGGGGATACTTGTAGCTCTAGGCTGGGCCATTTTGATGACATGGATAAGAAATTGGTTCAAATTCTACTCCTCTGACTAATGTTTTGCAACCCAGAACTTCCTCCCTCTGGCACAGACAGATGGCAGATAGATGACCAGGCCTAGAGCCAAGAAGACCTACTTCAAATGCAACTTCAGAAACTGTACAACCCTGGGCAAGTCACTTAATTCTGTTTGCTTCAGCTTCCTTGTCTATAAAATGAACTACAGAAGGAACTGGTAGATCATACCATTATCTTTGTCAAAAAAAAATCCAAATGGGGTCATGAAGAGTCAGTTAACAATAATATTCCCTTCCTTTTGCCACGTACCTGGTGGGAAAAGGATCCCTTGTTTCCATACGACTTAAGGTGTTGGTTGGGAGGCAGCTAAGCTATAGTAGAAATCATAAGTGCATGATAGGTACTCAGTATATACTTGAAAAGACACTTGATGAATATTGAATTGAAATGACTAAAGTTCAACTCTTGTGATAAAGATTTTTAAAAGTTAATTCTATGTACTAAAATAAGCTATTTGGGGTTATTTTATCCCAGGTTTTTAATCCCAGAAACAAAAGAGCAAATCCAAATGCTGTACAAGAGCCTTCACATAGATAATGAACAGAAATACACCAAAAATGAGATAACACAAGGAAAACATCTATCACTGGACATTAGAAAACTATATACAGACTTAAATATTCACACTCTCGACATTTATACATAACCAACACTGAATAAAAAAAATAAACACCAAAATTAGCACTGAAATAAAACACTTTCCATAAAGGAAGGCTGGGTTTAGAAATCATATGAACAGCTGGTAGAAGAAAAACGAGTCATCTGATGAGGTAGTAAAAAAAACTTATTTGTTCCTTATCCCTCACTTTCACACTCTGCCTGGGGATTTATACTCTGCCTGTCTATTTATCTGAGCCTGGTATTGAGCTAAGCACACCTCAAGAGTAAGGGTAGCCTTGATAGAGTAAGCAGAAACCCTTGGATAAGGGAATCTGTGCCTCAGTATTAAGGTAATAATACTTTGAGTTTATTACCCAGAGTCCTTGCCTGAATTCTAGTGTGTTTTTACTTATATAATTTTATTTCAATTCCTGATACTTTAAGGATTTCCCTAATCTCACTCTAGGTCACTAATTCTTCTCTCAGTGTTATTGGTCTCAGACCTTTGACTGAATGGGATTATGGGACATAGAGACTAACCACAATTGGGGAGGGAAGTAAGTGGCAAATTTAGAGGGTACCGAGCAGAAGAATAACTAAGGGGCCATGCAAAAGAGGTGGCATGGGGGAAGCAGACTATCAGCACTCTAGGCTCCCTTAATTAAGTCACCATTAAGGTCACGGGAAGTCTAAATCAGGCATTTCAATCAATAAAAAAGCATTTATTGTGCACCTTTTATATTCCACACACTGTACTAATTACTAGGGATACAAAGAAAAGGGTTTTTTTTAAAATACTCGTCCCTCCCCTTATGAAGTTTACATGTTAATGTGGAAGACAACATCTAAACAACACATATGTGTGCAGGTGTGTGAATATACACCACTTACACATATATATGATATATATGGAATAGATGAGAGGTAATTTCAGAGAGAGAGGGCATTAGAAACTGAGGGGATCAGGAAAGGCCACTTGCAGGAGGTAGAATTTTTACTGTATCTCAAAGGAAGGGAGGGAAATCAAGAGGCAGAAATGAGAATGGGAGAAATCAACGCAAAGAGGAGACAGAGAGGGGAGTGGTTCATCATTTTCAAGGAATACCAACCAGTCCAGTATTCTGGTTCATAGAAGAATAGGAACATAAGAAGACTTGAAAGGGAGGAGGGTGCCAGATTATGAAGAAGTTTAGGTGCAAAAAAAAAACAAACAAAAGACTTCATATTGCATCCTAGTGCTAATTGCAAGCCGCTAGAAGGTGCTGAGTAGGAAGGGTGATATGATCAGACTTATACTTTAGGAAAATCATTTTGGTAGTGAAATGTAGGATGGATTGTAGCAGGAAGAGACTTGAGGTGAGGAGACCAATTAGAAGACTATTGTAATAATGCAGGGAAAATTATGAGGTTCTAAATTACAGTGGCCTCTATGTGAATGCAGAGAAGACACACTGGAGATGTTGTGAAGGTATTAACAACAAAATTTGAAAATGGATTAGATGTGTGGAGTGAAGAGTCACTCATGACACTGAAATTTCAAGTCTAGGTGACTGGAAGGATGATGGTATCCTTGACAGGAGTATGAAAGTTTGGAAGAGAGGAAGTTTTTACGGGAAAAGGTAATGTTTCATTTTAGAAATATAAGGTTTGAGATGCCTACGGCACATCTAGTTCAACATCTACAAAAGGCAGCTGTCGATGTGAGACTGCTCAGGAGAAAGAAAAGGAAAGAAAGAAGGAAGGAAGAAAAGAAGGAAGGAAGGAAGAAAAGAAGGAAGGAAGGAAGGAAGGAAGGAAGGAAGGAAAAAGAGAAGGACGAAGGAGGGATAGAGGAAGGAAGAAAATAAGCATCTCTAAGTGCTTACTACGTGCCAAGTGTAATGCTAAGCACTTTAGAAATATTCTTATTTGTTCTTCACAACAACCCTGGGTAGGAGGTGCTATTATTATTAATATTTAATTTAACAGATTAATAAATTAAATAATTAATTTAAAATCTTATTTAACAGATGAGAACATTGATGCAGATAACAGACTTGCCCAAGGTCACACAACTAGTAGGTTTCTGAGGGTGGATTTGAACTCAAGTCTTCCTGACTCTAGGCCCTATGCTTTATCCACAGTGCCATCTAGTTTCCTCCCACTGGATATATAGATGTGGGAATCATCTGGATCAATATTAATTGAATTCATGGATGCTAATGAGAGTACCAAATGGAACTGTATAAAAGAAAAAGAGAAGATCATCCAGTAAAGATCCATAGGGAGATACTATCAGTTTGCAGGCATGACTGGGGGGAAAAAATGCAGCAAAGGAAGCTAAAGAGGAGCCTAAGAATAAGCAGGAGAGATCATTGTCATGAAAAACCAGAGAAGCAGAGTTGAGTTTCCTGGGTTCCAGCACCTTGGCCAGCTCCTATTCAAACCAGACAAGAATTGAGACAAGGAAATAAGAACATGAGGAAGCCCCCAGTTTTGGAATCTATTATCAGAAACAATATGGATACCTCGGACCAAAGCATATGAGTGGAGAGAGAACAGAGCATGGGGTTACCCTTCAGTAAGTCTGATAGGCATAGCCACATCGCCTAATTACAGAGACCTCACTCACTGTCCCCACTCCTCATGGGAGACTTACACCTAGCAGGAAGCCAGAACCAGAAAAGCAGTTGTACCCTCAGAAATGCCATGAGGTACAGAGGGAGAGGGCATCCTTTGGACAGAATATTTGACGAATCTTATCTCATCTGATCCTCATGACAACCCTAGGAGGTAGGTGCTATAATGATCCCACTTTACAGTGGAGGTAACTGAGGCAAACAGAGGTTAACTAACTTGCCCAGGGTCACACAAAGACTAAAGCTGGATTTGAACAGTCCAATGAGAAAAGAGGGCATATTCCTTGTTCCCTTTCAGACCCTCCCTCCATCGCCATCATTCAGCAATTAACTTCTCTTGCATTAAAGTTCCCTCTAACCCATCTATACAATATGAATATTTTCTATTCTGGGAATTTGGATTTTAAGTTACAATATACACATATTCAGTGGTGTGGTGATAAATGTTTAACATCCAGCTCTCCAGGGGGAAAAAAGTATATGTGATACACTTTGAGGTTTAATGTGTGATAATAACATTTTCTCCATCACTTTCTCATCTTGACTATCAACAAAACAATAATTGTAGGATTTTCTGATTTCCAGGGTATAAATGCTCACATTAACAATTTAACAACTGCTTCTCATGAGCCATTAGATCTGGCTCCAGCATACCCTAGTATGCACCCATCATAGCTTTAGTTATCACCCAAATAGTCTCCCATCCTCTACCCCTACTGCTACCAGATGCATGTCAAGAATAAGAGTAGACTGGCAGGAGAATGAGAATTCAAACACTTTCCCCACAGTATACAAGTTGAGAATTATAAAATGTAAATAGAAAAGGAGTCACCAGTAAATCATAGTGCAA
The DNA here is from genome assembly GCA_028646575.1 of Pseudocheirus occidentalis. Lineage (NCBI taxonomy): Eukaryota > Metazoa > Chordata > Mammalia > Diprotodontia > Pseudocheiridae > Pseudocheirus > Pseudocheirus occidentalis. The sequence continues at coordinate 114,855,493 of CM053598.1, read as the reverse complement.
TTAATGGGGTGGGGAGAGGGAAGAAAATAAGGATCCTTTATAGTATACAAAGGTATGAGTGCTTGCACAGCCTAGGATAGGTCAGCACATAAGAAAGTGCTCTAAACAGTAGTTAGTCCCATGCCTTGTTTTTTCACAGGAGAGAAAAAAACTTGAAACGCTACCAAGGTACTACAGATGGGAATAAAATAGTTAATGTCATAACGCATCCCTCTATTCATTAGGGATTCATGGCAAGGCAAATGTACAAGCTCTAACATTAACTATGGTTCTTAGCCTTTGGAGTTGGCAGCTGAACTCAGTCTCATCCAAACCAAACACTTCTGCTAATAGAAGAAAAACTTTCTTAAAAAAAGAAAAAGACAGCCAAATCTAAGAGACCTGTCAACACCAGGGTCATCAGTGGAATGATAACTATTAAGAGCTGAAATCAAAGGCTGTCTTTTCCTTCCCCTCTACGCTCTGTTCTGCGGGAGCCCATGGTGGTCACAGCTCCTTTAACAATATTTATAATGAAGGAACAACGCTGGAGATGTCAACCCTGATTATTCATAAAGCCTCCTCCTGCCCAGCTCTGCCCAGAGGCTAACTGTAAAAGTACCTGATTCCCAATTCTCAAACACAAAAGCACACAGGGCTTGAAAGCCTGAGCTGACTAATAAAGTTTGCATATCCCTAAGAAAAAGAGCATACAACGAAGAAGAAAAGGAATGGCAAGATTAAACAAAAACAGTCAGCTTGGATTGGGAAATGATAAAAATTTCAGAAGGCAAGAACTTAAATCTATTTTCAGATTTTTTGTTTTTTTACCCTTGTTCATTTACATTTCAGTGTGAACCATTCAGAGAAGCTGCTATTTTATCTCCTGACAAGAGGACTAAGGTATCTTGCTTGTCTGTCTTGTGAACAGGATGCTTGCTGTTTGTCTCTGTTCTGAAGAGGGGGTCCAGAGTGAAGGTTTACAGTGGTGCTAGGAGAGCCAGAAGGAGGAGGCACTCTCAGATCCAGTCTCACTACCCTGGCAACAACCCAAGGCCATAACTTTGACAAGTTATTAACTCTGTGAAGATCTCTCAAACTGCCCTGGCAATGGGGTGCTTGCTGTTGGATGGCTGCAAAAGATGCATGGTTTGAATGGTTCTGCTCACCCTAATTTTCCAATACACTCCCAGAGGTTTTGTATTGTTGCCTTTATGTGACTCCAATCATTTGGTCCTCTCCAAGAACAAATGATAAACAGCAGCAGCAGCAACCTATATGTGTATATCTTGTTTCTTTCAGGCTAGACTGTAAACTTATTGAGGTGAGAAAGTATCGATTTTGTCTTTAACACCGAAAACATTGCCTTGTACACTATAGGCATTTAATAAATGCTTATTGATTAATTGACTGAGGCTGAGACTAGGTCTGCTGGACTTGGAAGCACCACTCAGGTCCTTTTCTAAGATGTATAGTCAAGTCAACAAACATTTGGTAAGCACCTACTACATGCTAGACACTATACCAAGTGTTAAAGATACAAAGAAAGACAAACAGTACCAATCATCAAGGGCTCACAATCTAATGAACATTTCCTCTCTAAATACTCAAGCAGCTTCAGACTATGTAAGAGCTCCTGGGAGAAAAATTCTTGGCACGCTAGCTCTTGAATGTTCACCTAAAGGTATAGCAAGTAGGGCAAGCACAACACACCACTAAGGAAGACAGTAGGGGAAAAACCAAGTAACTTCAACCAGGCTTTTGCAAACTTCTTAAGGTCTTGCTACTCTTGTGCACACTTTCAAACACTGCACTCAGACCCCAGGCCAATTTGACCAGTGTTTATCAGGGAGTAAGATAACGTAAAGTTGAATCTTTTCTGGTTACCTGACACTCTCTCCAGTGCACAGTTTTAAGTGAGCTTCTTTATCCCGGTATCCGTAGTTGGCACTCTCCTACTTCCCTCAACAATTCTATTCTAGCATAGAGCAAGCAACTGCTGTTGAGATCATAGGGGACTGGAGTCCTGCACTACATCTTGTTCTGTATCCAGATGTTTGATTCCTGAACTGGATTCAGTCCCAGAGAAGCTTGATCTCTAATTAAGGGGGTTAGGTTCCCTATTCTTTTTTGTTTTGTTTTGTGGGGAGAGGCAAGGCAATTGGGGTTAAGTGACTTGTCCAAGATCACATACCTAGTAAGTGTGATCAAGTGTCTGAGGTTGAATTTGAACTCAGGTCCTTCTGACTCCAGGGCCAGTACTCTATTCACTGCACCACTTAACTGCCCTGGCTCCCTATTCATTCATTGGATTGCTTAATAAACCTCTACTCTGACTTCCCTAGGACTCCATCATACAGTCAGTCAATATACATTTAGTAAGGACCTATTATGGAAGAGGCCCTTTGCTAAGAGGATACAGAAAGTGGCAAAAGGCCTCAAGACCAGTCCTCAAGGAACTCGCAAACAAACGTGTACAAACAAGATATATGGGAAATACAAGATATACAGGATAAAAAATAAATAACAAAAAAAGAACAATACTAGAATTAAGAGGGATTGAAGAAGGCTTCCTATTAGGATTAGATTGCAGTTGGATCTTAAAGGAAGCCAGTACACAAAGATGAGGGGGAGGGAAAGCATTCCCAGAGATGGGAAACAGAGAAATACTGGGGGCTAAGAGGTGGTATGTATCTTAATCATGGATTAGCAAGGAAACCAATGCCATTGAATCAAAGAATATATGGTGTAAGAAGACTACAAAGATAGAGGAAAATAAGTTATGAAGGGCTTTGAAAGCTAAATGGAAGCTTTTGTGTTTGGTCGTAGACATGTTAGGAAGCCAATAGAGTTTATCGAATAGGTGAAATGGTTGGACCTGAGTTCTAAGAAAATCACCATTTTGAAGAAGTGGTAAAAAGTGAAGACCAAAGAAAGTGAATGATGACAACTGAAGAAGTATAAAGGAATAAAAAAGCCAGCTTTCTTGGAGCTGTGGTGATAAAGTAGACATCAGAACATTTATCTCATAGACTTGAGTTGTAATATACTGTACTTGATTGTTTAAAAAGAAGCTCAAGCTTATTGAATAAGAACTGCCTTTTTAGCTATTGCCCTTCAGTAACATCTAGAGCAGTGGTGTCAAAGTTAAATAGCAAAAAGGACCACTAATTCCTACATAAGGGTCCCTATAGGCCATATGTTAACTTGGTTTTAAAATGTCATGTTATCTGTATCTTATATTTTTATTTATTTTGCTAAATATTTCATAATTACATTCAAAAACCTGTACATGTTTGAAACCTCTGATCTGGAGTTTGAAGAAGTCTTTCCAAAATACATGTCGCTCTCTCTTCCCCTATCTGGTTTGAGAGAGAAAAGCAGAGAAGAAAGATGGGCTCTACAATCATTTCTTAAGTTCTCTTTGCTACAAATGGTTTGTCGGTGCAAAATCCTGGTGAGTCAAAAATGGCTGGGCTTGTCTATATTGTCCAGAGAAATCCTGCCTAATAAGGTTGACAGCTCTTTAGCTTAGGCAAATAAACATATGACATTGTTTTTTTTTTCAGTGCCCTTATAAGAGGGCATAACTTGAAAGAGCTTACATAAATGCCATCATTTCAGCGTAGAACTAGATTTTCTTATTTGGAGATTGGCAAGGGGGAAAAAAAAAGGAAGACTTAGCAGAGAAAATTTCATGTATCTCATATATTTCATGTAAATGATTCAAGTATCCCTGAATGGACTGATGACTTCAAAATTTGTAGTTCTGAATTAAATTAACCACAGTAAATGAGTTTTCCTTACTCTTATGCTTCCCTTTTAGGTTTTTCTAAGTGTGTGCCCACTTTACCTCTTTCCCAACAGACGTTGAATGCATTTGTGGGAGAATATATCCAGGATAGTGATATATTTATTACCCTTTAATTTCTTTCACTATTTATTTTCCCTTATAGGTAAATAAATTATAATGTTTAAGAAAAAAAAGAAAATCACTATTTTTATGTAGCGAGGTTGTCCTCTGCATTCAGCATGGGGTTGTTGTTATGAGGGTGTGGTTGGAAAGGAGATAAAGTAGGCATTTTGAGCCTCTTCTCCCCCCACTCTTCTCTAAAGGAAACTTCCTGCCAGGATGGGAAGTAGGAGGTTGGGACCAGAAGCTTAGCCATACTGCTCTCCTCAGAGAGGGGGAGTACTGAGCTAGAATTATGTCTATCTATAAAGTATTATTGTCTAAAGGATGCAGTTTTTACAAGTTTAAACTAAACTTCTTATCACTGGTCCTTAATGAGGGAAGTAGGACCCTAAGCTTTATATGCAGGTCTTGACTCCCTTCTATCAACTACCAATTCTAAAATGAATATATGTAGAACTTAACTAAGAAACTCATTTATCTAAACTAGTATCAAAACAGAAATAAGAGAAAGTATACAGAAGAGAATATATCATGGTCCTCTTCAAGAACAAAGGACAAATCGCGCAACAACCATATAACAGATGATAGAGAGTGAAGGGGTTCTTCCATTGGGAGTAATGTAACTCACCCAAGGTGAAGCTCCCTGAGTGTAGCAAGCTGGGGATAGAGACATGATAGAAACTGCCTTAGCCTCTCATGTCAGCTTCTTCCTAAACTTCCTAGAGTACCTAAAGTTGTACTCTAAAGCTCTATTTAGTAATCTGAAGTAGGCTTGACCAAAGGGACTAAAGAGAGACTCAAGAACAGAGTTTGCCTCTCCCCTGCTCTTGCCAACTCCTGCCTTGACACAAGGAGCTTTAATCTTTACCAATGTGGAGAGTCCCACAGCAAGGGCTTTGGGATTTGGTCTACATATATGCTATTGATAACATGAGTTATGACTCAGAAGACTAAAAGGATCCCAAAGTGGGGAGTAAGAAAGTTACTCAATGCACAGTATGAATTAGGCATGGGGGAGGTGGAGAGAAAATGCCTAAACATGGAAGAATCAAAGTGTGCATTGAGAGAACTAATAGGGTAAACAAGATTAAGTAACAACTTATAACTAAAGTTGTAGTCATTTGCAAGGCTAACTTTCAAGCTTCATCAGGATGTAATTTGAAAGGCTGCTAATCAGCTACTTTACATGTTTGCCTTTTCTTAGCACTGTCCAATCACTCCTTGGTTTGTCTGTTAGTAAACCAGCCAATCTAAGGCCAGTTTACTCATTGATGCACATTACATTCACTCTAATTCAGGGCTTCCTCTGTTGTCAACCAATGCTACTTTAGAGATGCTTCAGAAATCTCTTCACGGGCCTCCTAGAACTTTTGGATCTTTCAGTACTCCTAAGCTTATCATTTTTCCCAAACGCATCCACCAATGGAGAGTTATTCACCTATCGTCAGGAAAGAACAAACATGAAAGATGCAGAGACAGTTAAGTGTTCATGGAAGCTGAGTGGGAGACAGGACAATCTCCTACCCCCTATTGATTCTTGGGACTTATCTGGAAGCAGTCACAGGCATAAAGTAAGAGAGGAAAGAGAAAGTGCCACTGCTTTTTCTGTCATCTACTTATTGGGTCCAGCATTCAATGAAAAGACTTGTCCTAATTTTCCATAACAAGTCCAGAGACACCAATGATAAGAAACATCAGAATCTGACTGGGGAGAGCTCTGTCAGATCCAGTCCTATTGTCATGAGGACAACTCAAGGCCATAACTTTGAGATGTTAATAGCCCTGAAGAGATCTCCCAAGCTTCTATATGTTCACCTAGAAGCAATAATAAGATTTGGACATGGTCCATAAGGGGAGTAAAGGCTTCTGTTACTCTGCCCATTCCCCTGCTCTGATGTCCTCCATGAAACCCTCCTTGATCAGTCCAATCTTGATATCCTCCTCCTCCTCCTCTTCATTGCATTTGTACAGTCTGCACCACATAGCAAAGGTATATAATATATAACAATAGGGTCTATTTATCACATTTGTAATTATTTCGAATGTACACATTGTCTAATCCCAATATGTAAGCTTCTAGTAGTCAGGAACTAAGTCATAATGAAAAGATACTACAACACTTGGAGCCAAGAGATTTGAGCTCAGATTTAGGCTCCAATGCTCACTACTAGAATGGAAAACATGCAACCTCTCAGAGCCTTAGTTTCTTCATCTAAGAAAATGAGTTACCGGTCAGGATGTTAAAAAGAAAAAAAGTTCTTATTGAAGGCTAAAGAACTGTGAATTGTCCTTATTTGCTATAAAAGCAATGTCCCAGGGAAGTGAGGGTAGGAGCTTGTTAGCAATTAGTTGTCATTATGCACAGAGCCAAGCTTATAATAAGGTCTCAACAAAGGCATATTGATTGATTCTGCCTTCCCCTGAAGTTCTACAGTGTGAATAGTATTGGTTAAGAATGTATTGTCTGAAGTAGTGTTTATTTCTTTTTTTTTTTTTGCTTTTTTTTGGAGGGCAGTTGGGGTTAAGTGACTTGCCCAAGGTCACACGGCTAGATTTTTGTGTTAAGTGTCTGAGGCCGGATTTGAACTCAGGTACTCCTGACTCCAGGGCTGGTGCTCTACTCACTGCGCCACCTAGCCGCCCCAGTAGTGTTTATTTCTACTGTAGAAAATCCACTCCATGTCTTAACAGTGGCTGAGTCAAAGAGAAGGAATTATGGAATATTTACTATATCATTGGTATTCTCCTTAGTAAAACCACAAATTTTTCTTCAAATATTGAACTCATTGACTTTTCTTACAGAACAATCTGTGGCTTGATGAAATTTTCCGCTTCTATGTTTCAATTATACTGAGTTTCAAGCAAATTACAAATGACCCACTCAACTTTTTTTTAATTTTGAAAAGATTTGTTTAAAAGACATATTGTTCCAGATTGATTTGATAAAAATATATCTAAAGAATTGAAATATTTATCTGGGATCACTACAGATTCTACACTTGCGTTAGAGTTTGTTTCCCCAACTCAAATTATTTAAGTTTAATGAAAGCAAAATAGAAATGTTATCTTAACAGGAACATGACAGTCTGCACCCACAGTCAACCACTTCTCAACCAAGAAGAGGGTACCCAGACATTATATTTCTAGAATAAGAAAACAACTCATCTTTAAGTCCCTTTCATTGGTTACTAAACATGTCCCTTGGCTAGGTTATAAAGTGGGGGTAGGGATACCCTTTTCCATTTCACTTCTCATATACAGTCAAGCAGTGCCAAATTACTCTCACAAAACAGAAGTGTTGTTTTCTTTGCTCCATTATTAAACAAAACTTCAAACCAGTCTTACTCAGAACTAAAATTTGGGCATTCATTCACCTCACATTGACCTTGTCTCTCCCTTACTTTCCCAAGCCCTGACATTTAAATTGGATTAATGACCCATTGGCATGATTCTAAGAGAATCTAGGAATTAATGAGATCACTGAATTTTTTAAGAGCTGCAAAGAAGCTTGAAAACAATTTGGTTCAAAGTCCAATGACCTTATCACCTGTATGTCCAAAAGCACTTTATTCAGTGATTCTGGACACAATGTCAATCATGATACTGTATCAAGATGATTCTGTGTTAACAAGGTTAACAAGGTTCTCACAGTCTAATGGCAGAGACCATAGCCAAATGAGATTTATGTAAGATCATTTGGAGATAATCAACAGAGAAAAGGCACTAGAATTAAGGGAGCTGTGAAATGCTTCCTATAGAAGATGAGATTTTAACAGGGACGTGAAGAAGGGCAGGGAGGCCAGGAGACAGAGAAGAGACAGGAGAGCATTCCAAGCATGAAAATGTTTGGAGACAGGAAATGGAGTGTTGATTGAGGAACAGCAAAGGAGGTCAGTTATCACAGGATCACAGAGTTCATGGGGGTAAGAGAAGGACGTAATGTATAAGAAAACTAAACAGGTGGGGATGGTCAACTTATAAAGGACTTTGAATACCAAATAGAGAGTTTTATATTTTATCTTGGAGGTGATAAGGAATCACTGGAGTTTATTGAGCACAGGAGTGTCAAATCTTCATTTTGATGGATGAATGGACTAAAAAAAAACCTCTGGCAGGGAGACCCATCAGTAGGCTATTGCAATAATCCAGGGATAAAGTGACAAGGGCCTGCATCAATGTGGTCAGAGGAGAGAGGGTGTCATAAGCAAGAAGTTTTACAAAAGTATAATTGACATGCTTTGGCAACAGAATGGACACAGAGGTGGTGGGATGGCAAGAGAGAGAGAGTTAAGGATGATTCCTAGGTTGTGAGCCTGGGTCACTGGGAAGATGATAATACCCTAAACAGTAATAGGAAAGTTAGTGGAAAAGAAGAATTTGGAATGAAAGAGAATGAGTTAGGTTTTGGACACATCGAGTTAAAGCTAAACAGGACATCAAGTCTGCGCTGTCTAATAGGCAGTTGGAAATGCAATACTGGAGGACAGCAGGGAGGTTAAGGCTGGATATGTAGATGAAAATCATCAGCGTAGAGATAATAATTGAGTACGTAGGAGTCGATGGGATCACCAGGTGAAGGGGCACAGAAAGAGAAGATAAGAATACCCCACAAAAAGAGTCCAGTATGACACCTTTGGTTAGCAGGAGCAATCTGGGTAAAGACCCAGCAAAAGAGACTCAGGACAGGTCACATTGGTAGGGCCAGAACCAGGAGAGTAGTGTCATGAAAATCTAGAGAGATGAGAGTATCAAAGAGAGGAAGGTGATCAGTTGTCATAGACTACAGAGAGGTCAAAAGGTTGAAGATTGAGAAAAGGCCATTAGACTTGGCAATTAAGGGATCGTTAATAACTTTGAAGAGAACACTGTTGGGTTAAATGATGATTTAAAAAGAAAGGAAGAGGAAAGGAAATGGAGGCGTTTATGGCAGATGTCCTTCTCAAGGAGTAAGGGAGGAGAGATATAGGATGCTAGCTAGTGGGAATGGAAGAACTAAGTGAAGGTTTTTGAGGATAGGAGAAACATGGGCATGTTTGTACACAATAGGGAAGCAGGTAGTAGACAGAAATCAAAGATAAATGAGATAATGGGAATAACAGGACAGAAACAGGACCACTTGTGCGTGTAGAGGGGTTTGCTTGCTTTGATAAGGAAAAGGGACAACTCATTATATAAAATAAGTGATGCTAGAAATACAAAGGAAGGCAAATGCAGTCCCTGCCCTCAAGGATCCCACAACATTATGGGGGCAACAGCATAGATACAGACAGAAAAAATTGGAGGTTCTGTGGAACATAAGTTTTACAAAGTACTTTTACTACAAATATTACCACATTTTATGATCATAACTACCTTGTAAGATAAGTGCTATTCTTATTCTCATTCTAACACATGAGAAAACCGAGGCAAACAAAGTTTAAGTGGCCTCCTAAAGAATCACACAGGTAATAAGTATCTGGGGCCAGATTCAAGCTCAGGTCTTCTGAACTCCATGTCAAAATGATGAATCGTTTAGCTAAGACAAAGCACTGATATTAGAGGGGCCGAGGAAAGGCTTCTTCTAGAAGGGGGGGGATTTTAGCTGAGACTTGAAGAAAACCAGGGGACAGAGCTGAGTCGGGAAAGAATGAGACATTCTTTCCCCTCCCCTAGATATCATGTAACGAAGGCTGCCCCTATGTGGAACATGAAGCTGCCATTGTGTGGAGCAAAGCAAAGCAAAATAAGTATCTCTAACATCTTCTTCCTCTACCATTCTCCAAGGGGGACTTCCATTTCTAGGAATAACTTCTAGGCCTGCTCACTATTCATAAATCTCCATTTTAATCTAGGACCTTATCATTTCTCACCAGAATTAGGTAATTTCTTCATAATTGGTCTTCCTCTTCATTGTCCCCCACTTAAACCCATCCTGGGCTCATCTTTCATTTTTTTTAACCTAACGCCTAGGTCTAACCATGTAACTTACCTGATAAGAATCCTTCAGTGATTCTTCATTGCCTATCAGATTACGTATCAGCTCCTTAGCCTGCCATTTAAGGCCCCCCCATAACCCAATTTCCCCATGTGTTTCCAATCTGATTTCACACCACTCTCCTTTACAAAGTACAGCTTCCATACTGGGCCATTCATACCAGCATTCAGCTCCTGCCTTCATTTATACAAGCCATTATTCATGCCTAGAACACATTCCCTCCTTGTCTCTTTCTTAGAATCTGCATTTTCCTTCAAGATTCAACTGAGGTGCCACTTCCTCTACATTGTAGAGTCTACAAGATCTTCCTTGAGTTATTAGTGAGCTCTCCTTCGATTTCCCTTTCATCATATTTATTTTGTTTTTATTATTTTATATTCTCTTTTTCCAGTAGGATGGAAGCTCTCTGAGGGTAAGAATGGTTTCTTTTTTTTTGTCTTTATGCCCCCGGAGCCTAGTAGGCATTTAATATTTGTTGAATTTAACTGAGTTTGCATTGATGCCTATGCTACTCCCAAAGTTCAGGGAAAGATGCTACAGTAGGCAATTGTGCATAATGAGAGCATGATAGGAAGCTGCATCATTCTAGTTTGTACTTTTCTGCATTCCCAACAGGAAAGGAAAGGTGAACAATCTCTATGTCCACTGGTTGCATATACAAAAGAATTGTACTTTTATGCCCTCACATACAATTCTTGCTTATGAAACCAGTCTTAAGCATAAGAGGGAAGAGGTAGTTGTGGTTTAGAGCTATCGGGAATGTAACATGCCCTCAAAGTGTGGACACACACATATATACACATCAGGAATGTACCCTACATCTCAAAGTACACACACACACACACACACACACACACACACACACACATCTGCACATGCCTGAAATTATATAACAAAGCATAAAAACACTCATTCCATAATTAGAACTAAGGCTTCAGATGCAAATACTCCTGGGAGAAATAACTACTGAGTGGAGAAATGTAGGCACAGAATGTTGAATTTTCTGTAAGACAGTTTTGCTTAGCTATTCTTTCTTACAAAGAAGGGTTCAAGGTGGTCAAGAGATGAGGGTGATATTAGAAAGTGACTATGTTTTTAAAAATATAACAATAACAGTTTCTTAAAAGGAGAGAAAAACAGCAAGTGACTTTAAGACCTTAAGTAGAAACAAAAGTGCTTGAAAACACAAGTGACCTTTTTATCTTTTCTTCAAATAAAAAGTCATAACTTTGGAATAACAAAAAACACTAACAACAATAGCTAACATTTATAGAATACTTACTATGCGCCAACAGCTGTGCGGAGAATTCAACTATTACTCTTTCATTTGATCCTCAACAATCTTGAGAATAAGTGTTGTGATTATCCCCCATTTTGTAGTTGAGGAAACTGAAGCAAACAGAAGTTAAGTGACTTGCCCAGCGTCACACAGCTAGAAAGTGTCAGAGGCCAGATTTGAACTCAGATCTTCCGGACCCTAGGCCTGCTGCTATATCTATTACACCCCCTAGCTTTTTTGGAAAAAACGAGAAAGTTATGGGAAATTACCTATTGGTCAAAAGGATGTTATTGAAGAAGAGATTTACTTTTCCAAATCAGTGTTCTAGAACCATTTTTTTTTTCACTCAGAGCACAGCATTGTTTCCTGTATGTCTCAGAACATTTAAATTGAAAACACCAAGAGAGAGTCAGAAGACTCATGTGGTTTTTTTTTTCCATAACAACATCCATTTTGGTTGAGAGTCTTTTGTGAGCTTAAGGTCTGACATGTTTCCAGGTTAGTATCCATATAGAATATTGTCCCTGACAGATGTGGACAGCCTGGAGACTGAAAGGGCCGATAAAAACAGAGGTGGGGGAAGTGTACTCACAGCAACAAAATCACAATTTTAACTTTGAAGGGGAATTTTTTTTAAACTAGGACTGGTTTCGTATTGGGAGGGGAAGACCCTCAGGGTTGCTGTTCCAAGGAAACACAATTACCACTGACATTCACTCTAAGCCAGGAAGGCAGGGACCTATTGTGGTCTAATCTATGAGTTTCAGAGTGAACTGGATTTAAGGGGATTTTGTTCGTTTGTTTGTTTTTTGGAGAGGGAAGGTAGTGAAATTGGGGTTAAGTGACTTGCCCAAGGTCACAGGCTAGTTTTTTGTGTTGTGTCTGAGCCCAGATTTGAACTCAGGTCCTCCTGATTCCAGGGCTGGTACTCTATTCACTGCCTCACCTAGCTGCCCCTTGGATTTAAGGTTTTGTGAAGGAAGAAAAAGAAAGAAGAGAAAGGAAGGAAGGAGGGAAGAAAGGAGGGAAGGAAGGAGGGAAGAAAGGAGGGAAGGAAGGAGGGAAGGAAGGAGGGAAGGAAGGAAGGAAGGAAGGAAGGAAGGAAGGAAGGAAGGAAGGAAGGAAGGAAGGAAGGAAGGAAAACAGTAAACACCAAGTTAAGTGGGCAGCTTCTGGCCATCAAAATTTACCTTCCTTTGGAGAGGAGAGGGAGAGGGAGGGGAGGACAAGCTGAGTTACCCAATCAGCTGGGTCCCCATTGGGAAAATCCAGTGAGGAAACTCCCTTATTGAAAATCAACATCTTTGGGGCGGCTAGGTGGTCCAGTGAATAGAGCACTGGCCCGGGAGTCAGGAGGACCTAAGTTCAAATCCGGCTTCAGACACTTAACACAAAAACCAGCCATGTGACCTTGGGCAAGCCACTTAACCCCAAATGCCCTCCAAAAAGAAAAAAGAAAAAAAAAAAGAAAAAAAAATCAGCATCTTTTCTGTAATTTATAGTCCTTAAGAATTGCCTGGGATATTAGGAGATAAAATGACTTGCACAGGGCAATACAGTTTATAAATATGAAAGCCTATGGGCCATCTCCAGCCGTCCTGATCTATATCTTGCCACTGGATCCAGATAACTCCAGAGAAGAAAGTGAGGCTGGTGACTTTGCATAGTTCTGCCTCACTTAAATCCCATTCACTTACAAGTCATGACATCGCCTTCCTGATGTCATGGATCTCTTTATTTAGACTGAAGGACAAACAATAACATCAAGCCCTGCAGTGGATCCCAACCAGTTCTTCCTACCTCCAAGATCAGTTCTTTATCCATCATATCATGCTACCTCTTATTCTTGATAGAAGTAAAAATGATATTCCCAGGAAGGATCCTTGATCTCAATTCTCCTTCTTGCTTTCTTTCTCTCGCCCATTTACAACTCTACCTAGATTCATTTTTTTCCCATTGAAAAGAGGTTTGTTTTTCTTTTTTAAAGATTCTAAGCTGACACCCTTCTACATATTAGCAATGAAAGGACCACTGTTTGTTAAATATGTGCTGATTTGGCTATTAAAAGGAGGAAAGTGGAAAGAGTGAAGCTTAGGAGGTAATATAGAGAATGCAGATGGAATGTAGGTGATGCTAATCATGTAAATTCTGTTTGAAGCTTCTCCCGCCTTTTCTATTACAGATTCTATGGGCAGCTTCTAATTTGGTGCCACTGCTATACTCTGGTTGCATCAAATCAAAAATTCTCTCTGCTGAACTTTTGTAGAGATTTCTGTATCATATAAGTACAAGCCATTTCAATTTCAGAGTGGCCTAATTAAGGTGTTTCAGTTCACATTTGTACCGTAAACTATATCATTAAAAAGGCCACCATTTAAAAATTTTGCAAGCAATCAATTCTTCTGCCCTAATAGGAGAAAACGTCATTTAGAAATTACCCTTACACAAGATTCTGGGAGTAGCTGTCAGCAACCCATTTTGAAAATCATTCAGTAGAGACCAATGCATGTCCACCCAGCCCCTACTAAAGAAAACTTCTTCATTAATTGGCTAAATTACCAAAAGACAGAAATGTGACTCTTACATACTACATGCCTCCTATAGCACATTCAAACTTAAACAAGTCACATTCTAGGGAAATTTAAGGTATAAAATAAAAGGAATAAAAACAAAAGGGAATATGCAAGGTAGAGATACAATTTAATTTTTCTAAAGGATTAACACAATCATTGAGCCTCTGAAGCTCAATATAATATCCATCCTCAAATAGCTGATCCCACACAACTTTTATTAAGCATCTCTATTCCTAGAGATGTAGGATATAGACAGTTTTTCTTTCTCTTTGCTTTAGCTATTGCATTTTGTAATACTTTAACACTTTGACATTTGATACATGTGGGAAATGATACCATGAAAACAATAATTTTTAAATTCTTTTTTTTTAATCTAGACCACGAATTTCTGCATTTTGATGACAGCACAAGCTTTTCAAAATCATTTCAATAACCAATTGAATTAGTTTCAAGTAGCCTTTTCCCCCTTGTTTTACTTCTTTGCTTGGAGTAAGGTCTTTTAGGACCTTTCTTTAAGTTGTCAACTTGGAACAGAGTTTCAGAGCAGACAGGGGGTAAAGAAGACAAATCTGTCTCTATTGTGTGAGAGCTGTAGGCCCGAGTTATCAACTCTTTTGCTATTGAGAGTCAATTTGCATATCCATAGCCACCCAAGGCATTTTGAGTCTGATTTTTCCATAAGAACACATCAGGGAGTGGAGGAAAATTAGAAGACTCTGCAAAGATGCAGTGACCACTTAAAAAAAAAAAACCAACCTTTTCATTCAAGGCCCCTTTTTCCAAAAGGCACCCATGGGGCACACAAAGAAATTTCTAAATATTTTTACAAAAACAGTCATCAGGTTTGCCAATACTTTTGTAGTGTTGATTGAAAATTTGGCAGTTCTTGTATTTAAACTATATGCCTTGTCCCAAGCACACCAGAATTGTGGTAGTAGTACTTTTTGTGGTAGCAAAGAAGTGAAAAGAAAGTAACTGCTCAGACTGAGAGATAGCCAGCAAGTTATGATAAATCAATGTAATAAAGTATTGGACAGGTAGGTGGTATAGTAGATAAAGTGCTAGGACTGGAGTAAGGAAGACTGATCTTCCTGAATTCAAATCTAGCCTCAGTCTCGTACTAACTGCAACAAGTCACTTAACTCTGTTTGCCTCAGTTTCCTCACCTGTAAAGTGAGCTGGAGAAAGAAATGACAGACCACTCCAGCATCTCTGTCAAGAAAACCCCAAATGGGGTCATGAAGAGTCAAACACAACTGAAAACAACTTGACAACAACAATAGAATATTATTGTGCTCTGGAAAAGGATGAAAATGAAAGCCAAAAAAGCAGAGGAAGATGGATCTGCATTGATTCAGAGTGAGGTAGCAGAAACAAGAAAGTACTATTCATAAAAACAACAATGTAAGAAGAGAAACAAAAAAAAAGAAAGAAAAGAAAAGAAAAACTAAATGCCCATGATTACAATAGCCAAACTTGACTACAGGGAAGAGATGAGAAAACTTACTTCACTCCCATCTTTGCAAAACTGGGGGAGACTACAAGTGTGCAATCTTGCAAAAACTCTCAGACTAGCTTGATGAGTTATTTTATTTTGCTAAACTGTTTTTCCCCCCTTCTTTCTTTCTTAATCATTGTTAAAGGAAATCAAGGAATGATTCATTGTGGAGAAGAGAGGGAGAGAAATTTGGAAATAAAGGTGATTATAAAAATAAAATAAAGTATATATGCAATGCTATTCAATCAGATATTTTCAAAACAAAAAAAAATGAAAGAGAAGCCACATAGAGACAAGTTGGTTATCATCTTAGACACTAAAGTTTATTTTCTTTAGAAAATTCTACATTTGGCACGAGGAGAGTTTTTCTCCCTCTCTACCTCCTCACCATATGTACCCACTCAATCAAGTAAATTCAACCATGACACTAGGCATCATTCATTAAATAGTTCTTACAAAACTCTAATCCATAATCTTATCATTCTTTCCACAAGCATTTAGTATTAAAGCAAATAGTATTAAAGCTATCAGACTCATAGACGTGTAGCTTCCCATACCCGATACCCCGTGATTTGAAGGGTAAAGCCAAGAAACTATTCCTTTTCTTCTAGTCACTATTTCTAAATGTCCTGGAGTACGTTCTTTGACCAAGCACATGAGTTTCTTGAGAAACCAAAGCAAGCATATTAAAAATACTCAGATAAGAAAGATCAAAAAGATTTTATAAGAGAAAGCAGAAAAAGAGAATAATCTCTCATCACAACTATTCTCCTACATGAAAAAAACGACTACTCAGGAGTCTAACAGTATGTTAACCACTTTTGGAAACAGATGGTTCTAAATGTGACTAATTTTCCTCCACATTTAACATCAACATCAGAAATTAAGCATGTTATAGAAGCCATTAGAGTTAGTCCCGCCCCTCTTGCTATCAATGTTGTGTATTAGTGAAATCACATCCCATTAACTTATTTACATTAATTGAAGGAGGAAGATTGGAGGAGGGAAGGGAATTAACTAGGCCTACATTCACCAGATTAAAGTCTCCCTTGTCTCTCAATTTGAATATAATATATATCTGCTACTAACACTTACTTTTAGACTAAGAAATTTGGCAAATCATATCCATATTTTTAAAATGAGCTCTTTTATCTAGATCTGATCCATTTCTAGAAACCATAGGATGCTTTCACCTTTCCGGAGGCTGAAATTCCTTTGCGTAAAATAGTGTTGAGCTATTGAATAACAAAGTGGCTCAAGGAGCAAGACTGGTTTCAATCCTGGTTTTGTCCGAGTTGAGGGCAAATAGGCAAGGGAGTATGCAGAAATATACATGCAGATGAATAACTTCTCCAGTAGGCTTAAATAGATCCATTTCAACGGACAAGCCGGAGAAGTAGCAACCATTCCATTTTAACCTTTCTGAAACAGAGTGCTTACATTAGAATGGCTGACAAAAACCCTTTTATAACCCAATTATTATCTATACCCTAGAAGTATGTGAAATATTCATAAAAAGATTTTTTGTGGACTGTTGTTTAAAGAATATACCTACACTCAGCATCTCACACAGATCTTTTTCTCTTGCTCAGCTCAGGAAGAATATGTGAGATAGTGAAGTGTGCCTCCTAGCAGGGAGATGGCAGACTATATAGGTGGGGGATGGCGCATATGGTGTCAGATGTGGTCAATATTTTTCTTAATCATGCTTCTTTGTTACATGGAAGGAGTTTGGTGTTTGGGGGTGGGAGGCTGGAAGGCATTGGCAACATGACAACAAATTTTTTTAAAACATCAATAAAATTTTTATTTTGCAAAATTAGTCATGCCCACTACCATGGTGATAGACCAGATTGGACTTGAGGATCCATCCATTGGGGGCCACCATTATAGGTACCTGACTAGTCTCTCTAGTGCAGTGGTTCTCAACTTTCCTAATGCCGTGACCCTTTAATACAGTTTCTCATGTTGTGGTGACCCCCAACCATAAAATTACTTTTGTTGCTACTTCATAACTGCAATTTTGCTACTGTTATGAATCATAGAGTAAATAGCTCATATACAGGATATATTTTCATTGTTACAAATTGAACATAACCCACAGGTTGAGAACCGCTGCTCTAGTGACACTTTAATGTTCTAAGTTTCACATGTGAAGATGATCCATTGGGTAAGATCATATGATCATAGCCTTAGTGAACTAGAGGTCATCTAGTGCCAATCCATCATTTTACAAATGAGGTCCCTGAGATGTAAGGAGACACACCCAGCTTCACACAGGCAGTAAATGGAAGAGCTAGTTTTAAACACATATCATCTGACACCAGGCTCAGTTCATTTCTTTTTTGTTTGTTTGTTTTTGGTTTACCACACGTGTTTGGGACATGTGCCTTACATCATTTTTATTATGATGTCAATGGGTCTGAGCTGAATCACTCATCCATATTCACCTCATTTCCCTTGTGATCTGTTATACCTACCTGCGAAACAGTTGGCAGGAGATAAGGGTGAAGTCTAGAGTTTTACAGCTGAGTAAATCTAACTAGCCCACAAGAGGATTAAACCTCTAAGTTCAACGTGGTGCCCTAGTCAGATAGCAAAAAAATAAAAAACAAAAAACCAAGAACAAGCAAAAAATAACCAAAAACAAAAAAATCACCTTTTTCAATCATGATAATATACTATACAGTAAAAAACTGAACTACTCCCCACTTGCTACATAGTGGGGGAAAAAAAGACATCTGAATGAATGGGAGAAGGAAGCACAGTAATAGTAGTAGTCGTCGTCATAAGTGGCTACAAGGGACAGAGGGGTAGGCCTGGATTCAGGAAGATGTGATTTCTAATCCATCCTCAGTCACTTACTAGATCCTATACAAGTCACTTAACCTCTGTTTGCCTCAGTTTCCTCAGTGGTACAATGGGGATATTAATAGCACCTACTCCCTTTGGTTGTTTTTAAAAATTAAATGAGATAATATTTGGAAAGCACTTATCTGAGATATAGTAGGCACTTACTAAATGTCTATTCTCTTTCTTTTCGTTCACATCAGAACTAAGATTCTAGGCATCGTCATTTTATGAACATTAATATAAAGAGCTGAGCCCAGAGAGAAAGCTGTGTCCCATCAGCAGTCTTTCACTTACACTGTGGAACTGGTCTGACCTCTTGGAGCAGAAGTGTCAAACACTGGCTCTCACCCCAACCACATTAAAATGCATTTGGGAAATATTTAGCAAAATAAATAAAAATATAACAAAACATGGATAACATTGCATTTTAAAACTAAGTATAGATAAGTGACCTTTCTTCTATTTGAGTTTGATACCACTATCTTAGGAGACTATTATTAAATGATATCCTCAAAAGTTACAGAGTATATAACATCAAACAATCTCGTCTCCAACCTGATGGGGTAGGCAGAAATTGTACAAAAAGGAAGAGTCTTACCTATCAGGAAGAATAGAACTCCATCAGGAAAAAGTGACAATAAGGATAATCAGAAGGCATTATCAGAAGTTATCAGTAATATTAACATATCTAGAGAGCATGAAACTGGAAAGGAACTTCTATGGTCATCTAGTTCACCCACCTCGTCTTACAGATAAAGAAACAGGTCCAGAAAAACATAATGACTTGCCCAAGGTCATATATACAGTAAATGACAGTGGGGATTTGAACATAGGTGCTCTGATGTCAAATCAGGTGCTCACTCCACTGCAACACGTTACCAGCATAAATATTATTATCTCCATTTTATAGGGAAGAAATTGGAGACCCAGAGATACCGTGCCCCATATTGATGTTCATCAGCTGATTGAGGAAAACAACCAGAATTTACTGATTCCAAGTCTAGTGTTCTTCATGGTTATACCATATTGCCCCTGGAGAAACAGTTCCTTCAAGCACTATGACTCACTGTCAGGCAATCCCAATTATCAGGCTTACAAACCCATGTTGCATGAGTATAAGGTGCAGGTTTGGGGAGGGTGAAGTCCAGATTCTAAAGATCCAAATACAGCAAAAACCTTTTTTAATTTAGGCTCTAATTAAATTCTGAATTTGTTATAATATTGGGCAAGGTATATACTGAGAATAAGTTTAAGCAAACCTTTTTCTGAGGATAATATAAATTGCAAAAATATTGCACTTCAACAGTTTGAGGAAATAATGTTTTCTGGATAGGTCAATTTACCAAATAAGTGAACCTTATATGCACTGGGAATTTTAAAATACATTTTAATTATTTTTAAGGGAAAATATATTGCACATGCATCTGACTTTGTAAACATGAAACATAAAGCATAAATTAGCCTTTTCTTGATGATCCATGGCCATTGTTAAGAGCATTTCACAAACTCATATTATTTAGATCTATAAAAGGAACTCAGAGAGCAACTAATCCAGGGAGTGTTAACACCTAAGAGGCTTATGGGTAGATTTCAGGGGGTCCTTGAACTTGAAACTTTTAATATTTTGATAATAGCATTTCAATATAACTGGTTTCCTAGGTTAACCTGTGGATTTAATTTTGTGCATTTAATTTAATTTGTGCATCTCAGCCTAAAAAGGGATCTGGGTCTATGCTACAAAAAGGTTAAGAATCCCTGATCTAATCCAATTCACTTTTCTTACAGATAAAGAAACCAAGGCCTAGGAAAGTTAAATGATTTTGCCCTATGTCACATGGGTACTGTGATAAAAAGTCAAAATTCTGTATGTGTGTTCTGGTGTTCGAATCTAAAATAAAATTTTTAAAAAGAGGGAAAAAAAAGAAGACAAAAAAAAGAAAAGGGGCAGGTAGGTGGCAAAGTGAATAGAGCACCAGCCCTGAAGTCAGGAGGACCCAAGTTCAAATTCAGGCTCAGACACTTGACACTTACTAGTTCTGTGACCTTGGGCAAGTCACTTAATCCCAATTGCCTTGCCTTTCCTCCTCAAAAAAAAAAAAAAGTCAGGATTCAAATCCAAGACATTTGACTTCATCAAAGCCAGTGCTCCTACAGCATAATGTTCTCCTCATCATTATCCTATTGTGTTACAACACACAGACACCCTCTGGGGCTGTCAAGATCCTCAGGACTTAGTTTGTCCTTTGAGAAAATTCTCCCATCAAGTTGCTCTCCTTGGTGGCCCAGTGATTTCCCATACATTGATTTCCTTATGAGCTATCCAGGTATATAGGGATTTGGATTCTGTGCCCTTAGAGGTTGCACACTGCTGTTCTATTTGAGATGACAACTCTCTTTGTCCCTCCCTTGGGGCCGCTGTTGTTCTCCACCTGCCACTTTTGCTCTCAACATCTTTTTCTAGCAAAACCGTATTCCTTCTTTGGTTTACTAGAGAAGAGAGACTATAGTTCCCCTCTGCTTCTACGGGAAAATCTTTGGAATTTATGCTAGTTATATGGGTTGGACCTGAGGTTTTTTCCTATCTCCAGCTTCTTAGGTGCTTTTCAGAAGGTTAAAGTTTCCAGAAATCAGACTGCCCGATAATTGGCACTTTATATTGCAATCATGTAAAGACTGTAGGGTGAATATTTTAAATAATTAAGAAAAACTGCTGTCAAGCCCTCTCAACCCTTTAGAAGTAACCACTTATATACCATCAATATGCTACATGCTTATCTAGTAATTAAAGCAAGTCCCCTAAGGGCTTCTACTAGGTAACACTTAGTTGGTCTAGTTTGAAGTATTCTATGTAACGAAACTAAATTTTTAAAAATGTCACTGATACCTTTTGTTTAAATATCATGGTCATTTCTTCACATTCCCCCTCCATTCACCCTGACCCCCAAATTGTTGTAAATTAATTTCTTGTAAAAAGAAAAACAGTTAAGGGTAAATCGCCAGCTCAGTGACCATAGAGAAAACACATATAACATTCTCCCTTCGCAGTCTCTGAGGGAGAAATATTCCATTATCTATCCATTATGGGTAGTTCAGTTTCTCAGGGCCCAGTTTGACTTTAGTGATCTTTTCATTGACCTCGGCATGGCCATCGTATATATCCCCTCTTTTGCCGCTTAATTCATACTGTGTAAGTTCACATAACTCTTATTCATTTCTCTAAATTCTTCATAGTCTTCATTGTTTACTACAGGAAATTTCATTAGTTTCATCTCCATAATTTGTTCAGCCGTACTTTTTGCTCTCTCAAATTGGCTTTTTGCCAATCAATTTGAATTAGTGAGATTTATACTGTATATTGGGCAACTTAGATGGTATAGTGGACCTGGGGTCCTGGACCTGGAGTCAGAAAGATTCATCTCCCTGAGTAAAAATGTAGCCTCAGACACTTGCCAGTTGTGTGACCCTGGGCAAGTCACCAAACTTTATTTACCTCAGTTTCCTCATCTGTAAAGTGAGAAGGACATGGTAGACCACTCTAGTTATTTCTGCCAAGAAAATCTCAGATGGGGTCACAAAGATTTGAGCACGACTGAACAATAACAACAGTACTGTATATTGGCACTTACTTAGGACAAGTAATTATACAAGTGTCATTGGCTGCGTGCCTTTGAAATGACAAGATAATTTAAGCCCAATTACAAGCAATTCTGTGTTCAAACTACCTACAATTTTCAAATGAGGAAATACTTCTTCATGATACCTTGGGCATTTATGAGGCTAGGTATTTAAAGGTTGTGCACTTCTCTATTCAAAAAAAGTATTCATATCTTATTTCTTCAAAGCAATCATCAAATTATTTTCATAATTAAAATTATTCACATTTGCATGTTTGGGAGCCACAGTCAAGACGCTTATTAAAACAAGACCCTGAAAAAATATACCAAATATAAAGTACTGTTCAATGTACAAGTTATCCAAGTGTTGAAATGAAAATCAGTGGGGTTTTCATTTCTATGTTTATGTGGAAATTAGGATGTCAGCAGAGAACAGTGAAAATGCTTAAACCGATGTCCCTTGTATTGTTTTTGTTTGGTCATTTTCAGCTGTGTCTGAGCCTTTGTGACCCCGTTTGGGGTTTTCAAAGATCATAGAGAGGTTTGCCATTTCCTTCTCCAGCTTGTTTTTTCAGATGAGTAAACTAAGGCAAATAGTTTTAAGCACTTGCCCAGGGTCACACACCAAAGGAAGTGTCTGAGGCCATATTTGAACTCAAGAAGATGAGTCTTCCTGACTCTAGGCCCAGCACTCTATCCACTGAATCACCTCATTACCCAAGTTCTCTCTAGTATGGTCTTTGGAATTTATATGAGTGTGAGTTAGGAATTACAAATCTCTGAAGATTAGGAATGATGTCTTAATCTGATTTTGTACAGATTTGGCACAATAATTTGTATGCGTCATATTCTTAATAAACGTCTATCTTATCACAGCATTCAGGCACACTCATGTATATGACGTGCTTTTATGATGGCAACCATCACTAATGGGCATCAAAGGGAATCCTTGGCAACTTTTGTCATTGTTAATGTTCTAAAGGAATGTTGAATCAGGATTTATAAACCCCACTTAAGTATTTGACCTCAACCTTTAGATTTCAATGCTGCCATGATCTAGACACTGTTTAGAGTTGGGGTAGCTACCAGAGAGCTGACTGGTCATTTCAGGATTTAAGTGACTTAGATTACGGAGATCTAAATTACTGTCGTTATTGTTTTTATTAATAATAATAATAATAACTAGCATTCATATGCTTCTTTAAGGATTGCAAAGTACTTTATAAACATCTCACTTTATCTTCACAACAACACTGGTACTTAGGTGTTATTTTTATCTTCATTTTACAGATGAAGAAACCAAGGCAGACAATGAGTAAGGGACTTACCCAGAACTACAGAGTTAATAAGTGACTGTGGCTGAATTTGAATCCAGATCTTCCTGACCCCGGGTCTAGTTCTTTTTGCCACTATATCACCTCCTTATGGTTTATAAATAAATACATATTTGCAAAACAATAATGTAAAATAATTAATATATAAAATGAATTGAAAACCCCCAGGAGACCAAAGCACAAAAGGGAGGAGATAAAAACTATTAGCTGATAAAGCTATTCTCATTTATTTTAATCCATTATTTTAAATATAATATTTACACAGAATCATGAACTAGTCAGTCAGTACCATTTAGTCATTGATTCCTGATGACTCTTCCTTCTCTTCACTCTTCTAGTTCCACTATACTTTTACACACACACACATACACACACACACACACACCTCTACATAAGTTAATATTGCCTAAAATGGACTGAAATATGACATATATATATATATATATATATATACTTACGGAGGGCTTTTCCTATTTAAATCCATCTTCCATCCAAAATGGTTTTTATTCTGAATATGCTATTTTCTCTTGCTCTGCCTATGGATTTCATCATCATATCACCTCCTAGCATTAGTTACACTCACTAACACTAAAATGGTCTATTTCAGAAGTGAATACTTAATTGACTGAAATCCTTCACGCACAAACTTCCACTGAGTTAAAATCTTGAGACTTCTTGTTTTACTTCTAAGCTTAAGCAGAGTTGTTCTCTCACTTGGAAGTCTATTATCAGAATATCTCTTTTCTTCTCTCTGTTCCTATTGCGCTGTAACCAAGACCTCACAAAACAGAAGTATTCTCTGAATAGACACTATCCTGAAAAAAATCTAACAGGTATCTTTATACATCTAAAAGTTCCCACAAGATAAAATATTGTCATTATTATCAAACAAAATGTCAGTATTCACACAACCAAAGTTTAGGCCCATTCTATTTGATAAGGCAGCCTTATTGTTTCAACATATGGGTAACATTTTTTAAGGGAATAATTTCTGCAAATCCTCAAATACTCTCAAGGGAGTTTCTGCCCTATTGTCTCTCTAGGCATGAACAAACAACTTCATTGTTTTTATCTAACTAAGGATACAGGACTAAATTAATTCCAGGGTGGGAAACCACCCAACACAATATATTTCCTTTTTAAAATATGTTCTCATCTTTGACTGTCATTAGCAAATTTTTAGAAAAACATATTAATGAATTGTAGGTTCTATAAGAAGTAAGGTAACAAAAAAGTGATAGTAAGTCACTTTTAATTTTGATCCAAAGAAATTTTTAAAAGATTAATACTTTAACTTCTTTTTGATGTCAGTGTCTTCTTATTCAATCTCAATTTCCTTGTAGAAAAAAAGTCGGAGAATCAAAATTGTTTATTTTAAAGTGAACACAAATTTGGACCTTGAAGTTTTTATAATAGCTACTCCAGCATCTGCTCTTAAATCTTCATCCAAAAATGCTTAAATATAATTCTCCCAAACAAAAAGGCCTGCCTTTATCAGCCATTACCAAATGGGTTCAAAGCAGATGAAGGCTATAGCTATTATTTGTGGGTATTTTCCAAATCTCTAAGTTAAAAGGTTATTTCAAATGTCAAACTGGCACTTAACAGGCAACAGCTGAGAATCTGACTTGATTTTTATTTTGGAGTAAAATCCTTTTCAAGCTAAGGTATTATTCTGTAATTCCTCACATTATCCAGAAGAGCCATCAAATAGAAAATAAAGATATTTTTCACATCAGTAAGTAATTCAGAGACATTGGGGCTGATCCTTCCCATGTGTAAGGCTTGGGAGTAAGGTTGCTCACTTTTGACAGGGACATTAACTTTCTCAGTCCCCATGGGGACCACTAGGTACACTAGAAGAGATAATTTACTAAATGGATCCTAAGGGACAGAAAGAGTTAATGGACCCATCAAATTTACTCCCCTCTTGCCAGTAGAATGCAGCACATTATATCGTTAAATTCTTTGGACTTCGTGACATAGAGTGCCAACTATAGTCATAAATAAATTTCATGATGTATATATGTACCAAATATTCTTCAATTTTATATAGTTTTTACACCTTCAAGCCATTTGAATGTAACAGGTACACTGTAGAAAGGAGAGTCCCTCCGGGATTCATTTGTAGAATCAAATCCCTATTTTCAAAGCAATTTAAAAACAATTTTACAAGTTTAACTAATCAGGATCTGTTCCTCAAAGAGAATAAATGTGAATAAAAGTAATGGAAATAGAAAAGCTATACCTTCATAAACTGAGGAGTGGCTGAATGGTAAGCATAGGAAAGGCTAATATGTGATGTTTATTTTGAATGCAATATGAAAATCAGCTGAACTTTTATTTTCTCTAGATCCCAAAAATGCCTTAAAGAAATGGAAAGGCCTATTAAACCTAGTTGTTTCTCTTTGGCAAATAACTTTAGCTATAGACTAAAAACATGACTTACAGAGCACCTTTTTATAACCAAGGAGAAGTTTTGAATGGCCAGCAAAAAGCCAATGATCAAATTCACGTTTGAATGACAGGGAACTGAAAATCCCTGACTTCCTTCAACACTGGATGGTCTCACTCTAAGAATATGCTTACCAAGCAGGATTTAGAATATGATGGATAAACTTTGGACTCTAACAAAATTCCTTAAGAAGCAGAAAGGTCTCATTAAGTAGAAGTTTTACCAACCACATGGAATGGGAAGATGGCATCTTAGGAGGTTGCAGGGCATTCAGTGGACCCACAAATGTCAATGCTGCTACTTGTCATATACAAAACAGGGTCTCAAAGCCACAAGTAGCCCTATAGGTCCTCAAGTGCAGGATCCTTTGGGATTTGTTTTGTGAAGTTTGGATTCAGACAAAGGGCTACAATTGAGGACCTAGAAGGCCACATGTAGCCTTGAGGCCACAGGTTCCCCATTCTTGCAATAGAGTGGTTCAGGAGTGGTGCATAGCACATAAAGGACTCTGTGCCATTCAAGGATCCTTATGGACAGGGCCTGTCTCTTTTTTTTCTTCTTTGTATCACAGAGCCAGAGTTTTTATGGGAGGAAAAGTTTTGTGATCCGAGTTAGAAAATGAGCTTAATTCTGATTCTGCCATTTACTGTCATGTGCAAGTCTATTTATCCTTCCTTAGGCTTAGATTCCTCATTGGTATAATGAGATGGTGAGATTCTACAGCCTCTAAGGTCTCTGCCTGATATCTATAATCCTAAATTTTTTGGACTGCTTCTGTGATTTCATCAATGTGGGGAACTCATTGTATAGGAACTCTCTTCACCTGTGCAAATCAGCAACAAATCCATCTAATCATAGAGTTTCCAGGACCACTGGGACGTTAAGTAGCTTCTCTATGATTGCATACTGACCAGTTACATGGAATGGAGGGAGGGAAGGAAGGAGAAAGGGAGGAAGGAAGGAAAGAAGAAAGAAGGAAGCAAGGGAGGGAGGGAGGGAAAAAGGGAGGGAGAGAGGAAGGGAGGAAGGAAGTGAAGAAGGGAGGAAGGGAAGGAGGGAAGAAGAAAGGGAGGGAGGAAAGAAGGAAGCAAGGGAGGAAGGGAGGGAGAGAGGAAGTGAAGAAGGGAGGAAGGGAAAGAGGGAAGGAGGGAAGAAGAAAGAAGAGGAGGAAGGAGAGGAAGGGAAAGAGCATTTATTAAGTGACTGTGTCAAGCATTGTATTAAGTACTTTACAAATGTGGTCTCGTGTGATCCTCACAACATCCCTGGCTATTATATCCCCACTTAAGAGTTGAAGAGACAGACAGAAGTGAAGTGGTTGATCAAGAGCCACACAAGGCTATATTTGAACTCAGGTCCTCCCAGCTCCAAGCCCAGCAGTGTACCACTACATCTAGTGGCCTGCGTCAGAAGCAGGTCTTGAATACAGATCTTTCTAGCTGCAGAGTTATCCTTATGTCTCAAGCTGCATCTCGAGTTACACTTGTAGTTAATAAATGTACATTGAACTGAATTGCCCTTAATCTTCCTCCTGCTGACAGCTGGACCAACTCATTTTGTCTTCTATGTCACTAAGTGAAGCTACTCTATAATACCATTCTTTGATTAAAGTTCTTTTGGGGCACTAAATGCTGCTGGGCCAAAGTACCAAAGAAAACCAAGTTGCCAGAGTAGAGATTAGTTAATAACAGCATATAATAACTGCATTTTAGTTAATCCTTTGAAGTTTGCAGAGTGCTTTGTAAATGTGTCATTTAAGCCTCACAACGACCCTGTGAGATGGGGACCGCTGGTGTTATTATTCCCATTACAGACGAGTAAACTGAGGCCCAGAGAAGTCAGGTGACTTGTTTATGGTCACACAGGCTACTGAGAGGCAGGATCCAAACTCGGGTTTTCGTGACCCCGAATCCAGCACTCCTTTCAGGATACAGTCTTAGCACTTCAAATAAAACTTCCTTACTTTGAAAAGACGAACAAAGAATGCCTTCTTGTCATGCAAAAAAAAAGGAACCATTCTAACCAAATCTGCTTATTCATCTCTGCTACATTTAAAGAAAATCTAGTAGGATGTGAGAGCCAGGAGGAGAGAACTGGGCAGAACGTTACTGTTGTTCATTCATTCGGTTGTGTCTTATTCTATGTGACCTCACGGATTTTGTCCACAAGGTTTTCTTGGCAAAGATACTGGAGTGGTTTACCATTGCCTTCTCCAGTGCATACCCATTTTACAAAAGGGGAACTGAGGCAAATAGGGGTTAAGTGACTTGCCCAGGATCACACAGCTAGTAAGTTTCTGAGGCTGGATTTGAACTCAGATCTTCCTGACCAGGCCTGGTGTTCTACCCACTGCACCCCTAGCTGACCCTACAATACTATTAGGAGCTATGAACTAGATGTTGTTACATTTTTAAAATAATTTTATTATTTACTGTGCAATATTCTTGGGGGGGGGGCTGGGCAGTTGGGGTTAAGTGACTTGCCCAAAGTCACATGGCTAGTTTTTGTGTTGAATGTCTGAGGCTGAATTTGAACTCAGGTCCTCCTGACTGCAGGGCTGGTGCTCTACTCACTCCACCACATAGCCACCCTGATGTTGTAACATTTTGAAGATGCCACGAAATATAACCAGCAACAAACCAATCATTCCTCATTTCACCTTTGATCTCATCACTGGGAGATTTGATATTAGGACAGTCCAAACAACAACAGAGAGTAATTTGTTTCCCTGGAGTTTTTCTTATAGGTTTTTCAGTCTGGGATTTTCTTCTTTAACAAATTGGACCAAGGCATTCTTTTGAGCATAACTAACTGCTTTTTTAATTAAGGGACAATTCAGTTCCTCTTCCCTGAGCAATAGTTTGTCTATAAAGTCCCCCTGAAGCTTGGATGAATTGTCAAAGATTCAGTTCACCTTCCAAAAGACGTCACCTCTTCCTGCTAGTTTTTGTGACCTCGAGCCATGCCCCACAATCCTCTCCATTTAGCCTTCTCTGCTGCGATGTTGATGACTGTCTTTCCAAGGGCTCTAGAGATGCCATTTGTGTGCAGTTTTGTGAAGACAGGGAGAGATTGTGCAGATATCCCAGAGAAGAATAGTAGAGACAGGTGTGATGGTTGCCTTCCAATATTTAATGAGGAGCCGAGATGCAGAAGGGGAAGAAGACTTGTTCTTTATTGCTCCAGGTGGTAGGTTTAGGACCAATGGAAGGAATATCAGGGGGCAGTTTTGGTACTATAAGAAAGTGCATCCAAACAATTCGAACTGTCCAACAATGATAGCGATTGACCTAAGAGATAGCAACCTCCTTGCCACCAGGGGTGTTCAAAGGGATCCTAACTGACCATCTGTCGGAGATTCCTGCAGTGGGTAGGTAGTCATATAAGATGAATTCTGAAATGCTGCCCAACACTAAGATTACATGAATTTGTTAAACATTTTATTACCCCCATTTAAAGCTAGTTTTTGTGTGGATGATTCCCAGATCTATATCTCTAGCCCTAACCTCTCTCCTGACCTTCAATACCACATCACTGACACCTGTTCGGACATATTGAACCAAATGTTCCACAGATATCTCAAACTCAACATGTCTACAACTAAACTTCTTATCTTCCCCTAAAATTCTCACCTCTTCCAAACATCCCTATTATTGTTGAATATGCTACCATAGTCCCAATAACCAAGACTCATAACTTTAGAGTTAGCCTCACTTCTTCTCTCATACTCAGTCCATATATTCAAGTCTTAACATTTCTATCTTCGCTATATCTGTTGCATATGCCCCCTTCTCTGCACTCACACGGCCACCATCCTAGTGGCGGGCCTTCATCATCTCATTCCTGAACTCTTTCAATAGCCTCATGGTTGGTCTCTCTGCCTCTCATCTGTCCCCCCTCCAAACCACCTTTCACCAAGCTACCTAAGATGCTTTCCTTAAGTGCAGGTCTGATCATGTCACTTCCCTACTCAATAAATACCAGTAATTCCCTATTATATCTTGCTGTTTAGTTAGTTGTCTCCAACTCTTTATGACTCCATTTGGAGTTTTCTTGGCAAAGATATTGGAGTGGTTTGCCATTTCCTTCTCTAGCTCATTCTACAAATTAGGAAACTGAGGCAAACAAGGTTAAGCGACTTGCCCAGGGTCACACAACTAGTGTCTGAGGCTGGATTTGCGCTCAGGTCTTCCTGATTCTAGGCAGAGAACTGTATCCACTGTGCCATCTAGTTGTGCTATATTTTGTATATGTGTGTGTGTGTGTGTGTGTGTATGTTATGTATGTTATTTATTACCTCTAGGATCAAACATAAAATCTTGTTTGACAGAGCCCTTCATGTCATGGTCACTGCCTGTGTTTCCAATCTTGTTACACTTTGCCCCTCTCCACAGATTTTTGTGATCCAGTGATCCACACTTTCATGCTATCCCTCACATACAAGCTTCCATCTGCTAACTTTCTGCCCATCTCCCATGTCTGAAATGCCCCCCCTCCACCTCTATTGACTGGTTTCCCTGGATTACTTCAAGATTTAGCTCAGATCCTACCTTCTTCAGGAGACCTTTTCAGTCCTCCCCCACCCCCCACTACCTTTCCTTTCCCTCCCAGAGTACCTTCCATCTACTCTGCATATATCTTTTACATACCTAGATGCTTTCATGTTGTCTGCCCCCTCAAAATGTAAGGTTCTTCAGGGCTGGGACTGTGTGTTTGCCTTTCTTTGCCTTGCACATAACTAGCATCTAACAAATATTTGTTAACTGACTTACTTTTTAACCTTTTGTTTGGTTGTAGTTCAAACCCAGCTCTTCCTTGGAGACAGAAAAAAAAACTGGCCCCATCCCTGGAGGAATCCAATTATTATCTATCCATTTATTAAATATATTGTAGAGCAGTTTCATACTAAGGAACAGATTGGATTAAATGACCTCTGACGTTCCTTCTAGCTCTGAAATTCTTTGACTCTAAATAAAAGCATAAATAGGAACGATTTCCATTTTTATACTAGCCAATTCCACTTCAATGAGTTTTCTGTTAATAATTCTATATCTCACATCAGTCCACAAGCCTGTCATAATTATTCTCGAACTCTCCTGGTACCTGCAAATTCATGGTCATATCTTACTGTGTTTCCCTATTTCTCTGACATAATTTTCTTTTTTTTAAATTTATTTACTTTTTATTTTCAACATTCTTTTATAAGGTTTTGACTTCTAAAATTCTCCCCTTCCCTCCCCAAAATGCCACGCAATCTGATAGGGGCTACACATGTACAATCATATTAAGTGCATTTCCACATCAGTCATGTTGTGAAAGAAGAATCAGAGCAAAGGGGAAAAGCCATAAGAAAGAAAAAACAAAAAAAGAGAGAAAATAGTCTGCTTTTGATCTGCATTCAAACTACTCCATAGTTCTTTTTCTGGATATGGACAGCATTTTCCATCATGAGTCTTTTGGAGTTGTGTTCAATCCTAGCATTGATCTGAGAAGAGCTAAGTCTATCAAAGTTGATCATCACACAATGTTGCTGTTACTGTGTACAAGGTTATCCTGGTTCTGTTCACTTTGCTCAGCCGCAGGTCATGCAAGTCTTTCCAGGTTTTCCTGAAATCTATCTGGCACACTTTTCTTTATTTTTCCCCTTTTTGGAGGGGGGAAGGCAGGGCAATTGAGGTTAAGTGACTTGCCCAAGGTCACACAGCTAGTGTTAATTGTCTGAGGGTGAATTTGAACTCAGATCCTCCTAACTCCAGGACCAGTGCTCTATTCACTGCACCATGGAGCCACCCCAACAGACTTTTCTAACTGTTCTTGAAGTGCCTTTCTGACTTTCAACAAAGTATCCACTCATATCCTTACTTCTTAACCTGAACTTCTCTGCTACCAGTTTTTCTGCCAGTACAAAAAGACAATGTTTTTCAATAAAATTAGATTATGGAAAAAGAGCATTTTAGAATATACCTGCAGCAAATGTTGCTGTTCCCTTGAGAGTTCTAAGGGGAGATGTCAACTAAGATTTATCTAGCCCTTTATGGTTTGCAAAGCACCTTAAAGAAATAATCTTATTTGAACCCCACAGTAACACTATGGTTAATAATAACAGATATTACCATCCCCATTTTATGGATGAGAAAAGTGAGGCTCAAAGAGACTCAGTGACTTGCTCAAGGTGAAACAACTATTAAGTGCTTGAGAAACGTTTTGAACTTGGTTCTTCCTGACTCCAAATCCAGCATTTTATCTGCCATTTTGCTTCACTGAAATAAGAATTAAAAGGACATGAAGTACACACATATATACACACCAACATGCATATATACACACAAATAACATGCACAAAAGTACAGGATAGGTAAGAAACGATTAGCCTGAAGTGCATGTTTGAAATAAAAACAGCAACACCTAAGACTTAGTGGATGGCAAATAATGAGTTAGCAGCCTGATGTAACAGTTTTAAAAGTCCATGTGATCGTAAGCAGCATTAATAAGAATATAGCAGCAAAAAAATAAAAAGGTGAGAGCCTTTCTGTATCTCCCCTTAATCAGAGTACATCTGAAGCCTTATCTTCAATTTGGGGTACTATTATTAAGAAAGACATTGAAGAGCTTGAGGTGATCCAAAGGAAAATACCCTGAATAGTAAAAAAAAAAATCAGAATCAAGACATATGAACATCATTGTTAACAAAGAGCTGAAAATACGTTGGTGGAAGGACATGTACCAGTAATCTTCAAATATTTGAAGGGCTGCCATATGGAAGAGGGGCTAGCTTAGTTCTGTTTAATCTAGAACTAGAACCAGTGTGTGAAAGTTGCAGAGAGATAGATTTTTGTTGTTAAGTCATTTGTCAGCCGTTTTCAACTCTCCATGACCCCATTTGGATTTTTTTTTTGCAAAGATACTGGAATGGTTGGCCATTTCCTTCTCCAATTCATTTTACAGATGAGGACTTTGAAGCAAACAGGATTAAGTGATTTACCCAGAGGCACATAGCTAGGAAGTATCTAAGACCAGATTTGCACTCAGGAAGATGAGACTTCTGATTTCAGGACCAACACTCTATCAACTTTGCCACCTAGCTGTCCCTTGAGATAGATTTTAGCTGAATGTTAAGGAAAAACTTTCTCACAAAGTAGTTTTAAAATGGAATAATCTCCCCTGGAGATATCACTAAAAATCTTTGCAGAGAGGCTAGGTGACTGTCGTGTTAAAAAAAAAATGGTTCATGTTGAGAGATAGATTAGACTAGATAACTTCTGACCTACTTTCTAAATCACGGATTAGATGACAAGATGACTTCCAATACAATCCAATTCAATAAGCACTAAGGATCCATCATTAACAAGGATCCATGTAATGGAACAGAGAAAAAAAAATGAAAACAATTCCTACCCTCAAAAACTGAACATTCTCCTTTGATTCTCCTTTAGAGCTATACAAGTAGTGAGGACAATCACCCAAGATCATTGAAGCATTAAAAAGTACTATTCTGTGGAAAGCCACATATATCCCTAAGAGGCTAATCTATGTGTAGAAAGCAGGAATAGCATGCTAATACTTCACTTCTAAGAACAAAGCAATGCATTGGTCCATATATGCTCATACAAAGAAAATGTCAAAGCCAATCCAGCTGCATTTGAGTTTTCCCTTAATATCCCTTCAACAAAATTCCAACTATAAGACTGTGCAGTTTTTTTAATGCTATGCCAAGGAGTTTGTGCTTTATTTGATATGATCAGGGATTTGAGAAAGTTGATTGGCAATGGTATATGACACAAACAGGAAGAAGGAGAAACTAGACTTGAAGAAACCATTTTGAAGACCAAAGGTAATGAAGGCTTACACTAAAACATTAGCCAAAGAGGACAGATATGAGAGACACTGTGAAGGAACCATTGGCAGAATTTTCTAACTTACTGAGTGAGGGGTAAAGTGTTGGAGTGATAGTCAAGGGAGAGGAAAGAGTCAAAGTTGACCCAGAGGTTGGTAGTATCATTAATAGAAATGGAGAAATTTTCTTTGGAGGTCTTTAGAAATAGGACAGAGTCACATCTGTTTGGAATTATTTCATTCTGATCCTGCCTAAAGTAATTGTCATTGATTAAAAGGCCTTCTCAAGGTTCTTTCCAGTTTCCTGGTTTTATAAAAAGAAGTCACACAAGATGTTGGCACCTCGAAGTGTTTTCAGTCCTTGGATAGCTCCTAAACTTTTATTAGATTAGCCTTAGGGAGTAAAAATCTGAAGCTCAGCCTATGACTCTCCAGTGAAATATAGCCACTTCAACTTGATATTCTTCTCACTGTCAGTAATTACCATAAGCTCATATGTATCAACAGTCTCTGTTACATTGGTAGGGAAAAAAAACTAAATATAATAGCAGCTTACATTCTATAGCCCTTCCTGGTTACAAAGAGCCTGTTACACGTTATCTCATTTGATGGTTTCATTTAACATTTTCTAAAAAAGGCTCAGAAGAAAAGGCCAAATGGATAAAATGAGAAGAACTTGGCGTTTGAGTAAGATCTGGAAGATTAGAAATAGGAGCTCTGGGAGCCTATATTTCTGTTACCTGTTAAAGGACGTGCTATGTCATAGTGGTTAGCAGGGTTGGGGAACCTGTGGCCTTGAGGCCGCATATGGCCCTCTAGGTCTTCAAGTGCAGCCCTTTAACTGACAGTCATGGGGCCTGGGTTAGAACATTGGACCTTGTTCCAATTCCACCTGTGCCACTTACTGCCTATATGACCATGAGCAAGTACTCCAACATCTTTGAGCCTCAAATTCCATATCTATGAAACTGGGTTGAATAGAGCACAGGCCCTGAAGTCAGGAGGACCTGAGTTCAAATCCAGCCTCAGACATTTGACACTAGCTATGTGACCTTGGATGAGTCATTTAACCCCAATTGTCCTGCCTTTCCCCTCAAAAAAAAAAAAAGAAATTAGGTTAACAGAACCTGTGGCACTTATTTCATAGGGTGACTATGAGGTTCAAAGGGCATCCCAAAAGCTTTAATTTTGTTTAAAATTATTAGGATCTTTGGCACTTTGTGAACTGTAAAGTACCATATGAATATAAATCATTATTACATGAAAGATGTGTGATTGATTTGTCAGTGTCAGAGAATCTCAATTATTACTGCAAGCAGAAAATCCAAAACTTCTAAAATTGCATGCAATGCATGCTTTCTTGACTCTCCTTACTGTCTTCTCATGATGGGATTTTGAATCTGCAAATCTGACAAGTAGAATGAAGGGAGAGGAAGTAATGCACGCGCACGTGCATACACACACACACACACACACACACACACACACCCCTAAAGGATTTGATGTTGTATCTTACAGGGCCAGAAGAAGTAGGGACTTAACTTTTATCTGACATATTCTAAAAGACAAGGGTGTGGCAGCTGGAACTAGAGAAATGTCTCAGCCTAGCCAATAAAAACCAACCCTTTTGTTCATAGACTTTTCCTGAAAAGCTACAAGGAAAGAGGATGAAAATCAAGACAAGTTTCAATAAATCACTTAGACCAAGGGCCATGGTAGTTGCTGTTTCCCCAGAATATTCCAGTACAGGCCAGGATTTGCACCTGCAAGTTCAGTGCCTTTCTCTATAGAATGATTCTCGGGAGAACTGTGCACGTGCATGTGCAAGTTATGTGTGTGTCTGTATCCCGAGTAGAAATTCATCCAAAGCCCAAGCTAGATTCCAGCCTCCTTTCCCAATTTCACTTGTATAAACCAGGGTTTTTTCCTCCAGTTAAACAACAACAATTTGTTTTACTTTGATAGGTCCTTCTAAATAATGGTTTCATCATTAAACATCTGGCTTCTTGCTAGCAGATTAGGCCTCCAATGAGGAAAGTGTGTTTATAATTCTAATTTGAAATACAGCACATTAATATGCTGATCCTCATAATGTTTGCCTTAACCTGTTTGGAGAAATTATGACTACAAATATCCTGTACACAACACCTCTAAACTACCAGCTTGTACAAACAACATAAGAGCCGAGGCTGCCTCATACAGATGATTAGACCCACTTCAGAGGCAATCATGATTAGCGCTTTGGCTGGGAGCCATATTTTACACATAAACAAAGCATCTGTTTCTGAGTTCTTGTCCCAGGCTAATAGACCCACCTCCACTATTACTAATAAGCACATTCGAGAAGGCCAGATGGCCTGCTTGGAACAGCCCTGCCTTTTCCTGAGCTAGGCATACTGGAATGATGGAGCCAGAGTTTGGCTGGAAGTCACATTTCCTTGGGCTCGTTGAGTCCATGATGCTGAACCCAAACTGGCTGCACTAGAGACTGATGTAAATGTGGGCGCTATTCATTATTTACAGCTGGCACTCTGCCATCACTTTCTCCTCTGAGTGATCCCTGCCTGTAGGTACAAGGGAAGACATCTGATGAGTACAGGGCATTACTGGCGGAGTCAATCCATTGCAATTCAATCTCTTTAATTCTGCCTGGGGTTCTGCAGGCTCAGCAGATTCTGGCCTGCAGGAAAGCTGAGTTTCCCATTTACTTTCACAGTAAGGGATGTACCTGGACAGATGATTGTGGCTTCCATGTTGCAACGAAGTCTATTTTTTTATTGCCCAACCTTCCCCTTCAACAAAGAGCATTGGGTGCCATGCCCATGTTATTAGATGAGGGCCTTTGTCTCACTTCCAGATTTAGAGACAAGCAAAAAGGATTTTTTAATCACATGAAAGGGAAAAGTCAAAAGAAATGGAGTCCAAGGTCTGCCACTAACTAGTGTCATGAGCTCATTTCCCTGTCTGACTTTCAGTTTCCTTATGTGAAAATAAAAACAGGAGGGAAGCTGGATTGGGATTCTGAGGTGTAATAGTTAGCATGCTTGATTTTTAATTCAACAGTCCTGGTTCAGATCCTGGGGAAGATGAGCGGCACAGTGGGTAGTGTGCTGGACTTACAATCAGGAGCATTCATCTTCACAAATTCAAATCCGGCATCAGATACTTCCTACCTGTGTGACCCTAGGCAAGTCACTTAACCCTGTTTGCCTCCATTTCTTATCTATAAAATGAGTTGGAGAATGAAATGGCAAACAACTCCTATGTATTTGCTGAGAAAACCCCAAATGAGGTCACAAAGAGTCAGATATCACTGAAATGACCCAACAACAAAAAGTTCAGATCCTGGTAAAAACTTATTTCCACCCATCCTATGTGAGAAGACAGACTTCATTTTGGGGAGGCAAGGTGGGGCCATGGGAAGAACACTGGGTTTGGAGTCAGAGGTCTGGACTTGAATTTATGCCATTTACTACCTCTCTGGCCTTGGGCAAGTCACTGACCCTCTCTAATCCTTAGTTCCCTCAATTGCAAAATGGGGGGGAGGATTTGGATTAAATGGCTTCTATGATCTCTTCACTTCTAGTCCTATGATCCTGTAATCTGACGATTATGAGATTCCCTAAACTCTCTGTCATCAAGCAAAACCAGGTTGGGCCTGATTACATCAACAAGAAGTCTCTGCAAAATTTCAAAAAAAAAAATGCAACCCCAAACCCTTCAGATCCAACTTTTGTCTGGATCTTTCCTTTGCCCCTTCACGTCTTCCTTGAATCATACTTAATAATAATATGGAAGACTTTTGTAGTGCTTTAAAGTTTGCAAAGTGCTTTACATGACATAGGTATATATGCTTATACACCCACACATAATCTCATCTGATCCTCACAAGAGCTCTGTGAAACATGCTATTATCATCCCCCAGATGAGAGAGCTAAGGCTGAGAGAAATTAAATGTTTTGTCCAGGATCACACAGTTTTTGAGCATCTGAAACAGGATTTGAACTCAGGTTTTCCCAACTTCAAGAGCAGTACTCTGCTCACTGTGTGACCTAGTTATTCCTAATAATATTAGAAGATAATTATTTGTGTACATGCCAGGCCCTTCAGCCCCTACAATCAGACCCACACAACTCCATAGTTCAGCTCAGAAAAGACTATTCATTTTTAACGGATGAGAATGCCTGCTCTTCTCTGAAAGTCTTGCTGGCCAAAACCCTGATTTCAGGGGGTTCTTAGAGGAATTATTCCAAAATTAGAATAAAATCTGAAGGTTGTAGCATCCAGAACTTTCTTGCCCTGAAAACCTATCTTCTTATCTCAGACACATTGGCATGCTAAAGACAGGGCTAGATAAGTTTGTTTCTTGTTAATTTCAGGAACTATTGATATATGACTATCAATTAGCAATGGAGCAAATGCTTCTCCTCCTGCCCACCTTATTGTTAACTAGTCTAGAACCAAAACGGGAACAGTAGGGAGGAGAATAAAGGGAGATAAAGAGTCCATTTCTCTAGTTTTGCCACTCCAGAAAAATCTTAAAGGAAGTGGAAACCCTTGGCCACAGCTAGGTTTTGAGATAGTGATTTTGATGTTTTTGTGATCTATGCCATATCCTACCATGATAAACATCATGGGGACAGGAAGCATGTTTTAATTATTTTTGTATTTGCTATAATATTTAGCTGAGCATAGCATTTAATAAATGTCCATTCAATGATTAAATGCAATGGATTTCTGACTCCCATTGCAATATTCACTATTTATATCTATCAAGAACTTGTGGGTCAGCTAAGTGTCATGGTGGGTAGAGCACTAGTCATGGAGTCAAGAGGATCTGAGTTCAAATTTGGCCCCAGATGCTTACTAGCTGTCATGGAGACAGTTAATAAATATTTGTTGCAAAATCCTTATGAGTAACAAGATCCAAGTGGAGCTTTGGGTTCAGAAAAAAATGTCAAAATATGATGCTGGTTTTGGTGCATCTTAGAGAGTAGAAAACATCTAAGAATTCTCATTGATATTTGTATAAATTTCCTTTAAACAAAAATATGAATGGAATATCCATACAGATCCAAACTAGATGGTGATTTGAGGGTACCCAAAGACCCCTCTGCTCCCAGTTAAATCCCTTTTTAGTCTATCATGGTAGCAAGTTTCTACCATTAGAGGCCCTCCTTTAGACTGAAACATTGAAGACTTCTGTTAAATATTAATGTCATTTGGAAAGATAAATCTATTGAATTATTCTATACCAACATGGAAGAAGAGAAATGTGGACGAAGGAATAAAACAGACAACCAAAATTCAATTTTTTCATTTTTCCAAAAACCTCTACTAAGACATAATAAAGCTATCAACCAAATAGGTGAAGTTCCACAAAAAGCCATCAATTAATAAGCAGTTATTAAGTGCCTAGCGTATGTCAAAGTACTATGCTAGGCACTGGAGATATATATTCTGACCTCAAGAATCATACAATGTATGAAGGGACACAACATATCCAAGTAAGTATACAAAAATACTTACAAGGTAATGGGAGGCAGTACAAGCTACTGAAGAGGATAGTACATAAAATACTACTTTTGTATAAAGAGGTCCTTTCCATGATGGAAACTAGGAATTCTAAGTTGTGAAGGTGAGGAAGCAGTGAGTTCAGGTACAAAAGATGGGAAGTGGATTGTCTTATTTGAAGAACAACAAGAAGACCAGTTTGACTGGACCAGAGAGTACAATAAAGGAGAGTAATACATACCATAGAGATAGGTTGGAACCAGTTTGCAATGAGCTTTAAATGTTAAAAAAAGAATTTGTATCGAATCTTACAGGCGTATATACCAAATGGGACAATGGGAGTGAACGAATGTGCTGAGGTGGAAAATCTGCTCTAAAGTCCCTAAACCAGAATGTTTGGAATACACTGGGGGGTTTTGTCCCAGACTTGTGACTTTTATGTCAATGCTTTCAGAAGCTGGAACTCAAATCTTCATTGAAATATGCTATAATGGAAAGAACACTTGCTGGGAGTCAGAGGACCTGGTTTCCCTCTCATCTTTGATGCATACTGCCTGTGGAACTTTGGGCAAGTCAGATGACCTCCCTGGGCCTCAGTTTCTTCAATCTATGCCCTTGTGGCATGACCCACCTGTGGAAAAAGCCATCTCTTCCACATGTGGCATGGGGGTGTCATTGTGTAGCTCAAAGGGAGGGAGAAAAGACATCTCTAATCTCTTCTCCCCCAATCCTTCTCCAATGGAAAATTTAATTTCTGCCAGAAGGGGAAATAGGAAACTGGGGTCAGACTACTCTGTTCTCCTAGACTATATATGTATATATATATATATATATATATATATATATATATATATATATATATATATTAAAGT
This sequence comes from Pseudocheirus occidentalis, assembly GCA_028646575.1. Lineage (NCBI taxonomy): Eukaryota > Metazoa > Chordata > Mammalia > Diprotodontia > Pseudocheiridae > Pseudocheirus > Pseudocheirus occidentalis. Next base: position 114,815,799 of record CM053598.1, on the reverse strand, counting down.
TTGCAATCACTATATCATTATGGAGGAGTGGGAGGAGAGGGAGTAGGACTTTATATTTTGTATTCAAGGCTTGATTCTTTTCCAACCCAATATCATTTCCCATATGAACACATGTAGACTAAGCAAAGAAAATGAATTTATCCAAATTAGTAGCAAAACAGAAATCATAGAAGGTATGGTGCACACAGGAGAATATATACCAGACAATACAGAGTAAAGGAACTTTCCTATTGAGAGTGAAGTAACTCAACTCAACCAAGAAAGTGCTAGATCTCACCCTAGGGAGAAATTCTCCAAAGTCTCTAACGTAAACTGGAGGTAAGAATGTGATAGAGACCGATAGGGCAGTGAGGTGGCACAGTGGATAGAGATCCAGACCTAGAATCAAGAAAACTCATCTTTCTGAAATCAAATCTGGCCTCAGGTATTTACTAGGTATGTGACCCTGCACAAGTGACTTAATCCTGTGTGCCTCAGTTTCCTCATCTGTAAAATGAGCTGGAGAAGAAAATGGCAAACCAGTCCAGCATCTTTGCCAAGAAAATCACAACTGGTGTCACGGAGTCAGACATTACCAAAACAACTGAACAACAGAAATTGCTCTCAAGTCTTCCCAAGATGTTTTCTTTTAGCAACCTTTAGAGGTTGGCCTCCTCTATCTTCCCTCTTAAAACTCTTAAGTCAGAAGCACCCCAAGGCATTAAGAGAACTAAAAAAAGAGACAAAGAAATGAAGCTTTCTTGGTCTTACCAACTCTGTCCCACTCCTTCTGCAGGGCAGGGCATTCATCTCTACCAATGAGGAGACAGTCTTGTACCTATGGGGCTTTGGGACTGGAGTTACAATTTTATGAGCCAAACTAGCACTTTCATCTGCTGGCTGATTTCTGCTGGAGGTAAAATGTTTTCTCCCATTAAAACATGAGCTCCTTGAGAGTAGAGATTAGTTCTTTATTATATGTTTATCCCAGCACCTATCTTGATGCTTGGTTCACTGGAGGAACTTAGTAAATACTCGTTGGTTGATTGATTTAACCTGAGTATAATTTTTTAAAACAAATTTTTGTTGTTATCTTTTGTTTTTTTTATATCACCAGAATTTCTCCCAATATGCTTCCCTCTCTTCTCTCCCAGAAATCCATCCTATAAAACAAATAACATTTTGAAAGAAAAGAAAAATAGGAAGGAGAGAAAAACAATCAACACAACTGATAAATATATTGAAAAAATCTGAAAATATATGCAAAGTATCATGGATATCCACCTCCACAAAGGAGTATAAAAAAGAATGTCTTCCCAGTCTCTTCTTTGGAGTTGTGTTTGTTCCCTGTAATCTTATAATATACACTTTTGACTGTTTTGTGGTTGTTCTTTCCGTTCACATTGTTGTAGTCATCGTGTATATTGTTTTCTTGGCTTTGCTTACTTCTCTGTTCATCAAATTCTGTAAATCTTTCCGGATTTCCCTGTATTCATCATATTTATAATTTATTGCAACATAGTAATATTCTATTTCATTTGTTTAGTCATTTCCCAAAAATTAATAGACATCTAATTTGTTTCCAATTCTTTGATTCCACAAAAAGATTGATGTTATATATATATATATATATATATATATATATATATATATATATACACAGAAATTTTTTTTATATATACAGAAATTTTTTGTATATACAGAAATTTTTTTTCTTGTCAATGACCTCCTGGGAGCAAAAATATAGTTGTGAAACCTCTAGATCAAAAGATAAGGGCATTTCAGTCACTTATTTCCATAATTCCAATTTTTTTATGGTTTATCCCTTTGCAATTCCAGCAAGAACATACTAGTGTGCCTATCTTCCCACAACACTTTGAACACTGACTATTCCCATCTTTGTTATCTTTGCCAGTTTTCTGGGTACAAAGGTAAAATCATAGGACTATTTTTGATTTGCATTTTTCTTCTTATTTGGTGATTTGGAATAGTCTTTTGTATGGTTTTTAATGTTTTGCAATTCTTTTGAGAACTGTTTGTTCCTATCCTTTGACCAATGATTGGCTTTTGGTTAGAGAGAGAGAGAGATAGAAGGACAGACAGACAGATCTATTGTTTGTCTATTATGGAAAAAGAAAAATTTTCTAAGCTGAGAAAGTAAAATTTAAGGAACAAGAATGCTCTAGGTAGGGGGGCAGGGCCAAGATGGCAGCGTAGAAGCAGCAAAGCACCACAGCTCCCACACAACCACCCTGAAAACCCATAAAATGGGACTTTAAACAAATTTTCTACTCCCAAACTCTCCAAAATACAGGAGACACATCTGTTGCTACAGGCAGCTCAGTAGGTGGGGCTCTTTGCAGCAGTCTGGGAGCCATGGCCGGCCCAGCCCAAAACCCCCGGGCCCGGCCAGGCCCTGGGGCAGTCAGGCGGAGCCGAGTCTATAGGAGAGCAGATGGGCTGCACTGGAGGCACAGTTACCAAATTTATCAGGCCAGAAGAAAAAAAAAAGGCTAAGAGAAAGGTCAGTGGATTTTGCTAAATTTGGGAAAGAGCAGGTCCGGCCGAACTGCTCCCAGGGCAAGGAAGCAGCAGGAGGCAGCTGTGGCAGCAAGAGTGGCTGAAAGCAGCAGCGGCCTTCAAAGCCCTCAGCCTGCAGATAACAGGGGGGCTGAGGCGATCCATCAGGGCCAAGGGCTCTTGCATTGAGCGGCCTGGATCTGGATCATAGTCTTGAATGGTGGTCCTGGGGTGTGCTTTCAGCGAGCCAAAGCGGGGGGGGGGGGAGTTGCAGCACCCCACTAATAGCTCCGGCAGCTGTGAAGGCCCCAGCGATTTGGGACAGAGCTTTCCCCACCCCCCAGGAAGCAGAGTTCCACAGAGCTAAAAA
>CM053598.1:114780829-114812430 GCA_028646575.1 Pseudocheirus occidentalis | reverse complement strand
TAGTTTTGTGTGTGTGTGTGTGTGTGTGTGTGTGTGTGTGTGTGTTAAGTGTCTGAGGCCGGATTTGAACTCAGGTACTCCTGACTCCAGGGCCGGTGCTCTATTCACTGCACCACCTAGCCACCCCCCAAAGGCAATTAATTCTTAATTTAAAAGATGACTTTCACTTAATAGCTTGGAACTTCCCTTATAACACTATTCACTATAGAATGAAATTCACACATATACAAGATAATCGGTTTTGGACATTCCAAGGAGTTTTAGTTTCTGATATCAAACAGAGCTCATTTCATCTCTAGGTGGTTTCAAAGAAGAGGAAAGGATTATAATAAGAGTTTAAAATATTCTGTATCTATAATATGAAATTATATTTTTAGGCTAGAAAAAGCATGATTAGAACATTATTAGTTAAGTCAGAATTTAAGGAAGCAGTATTTTGGAATAGCCTTGTAGCAACATTCAACTGTTTTACCTGTGGAACTACTGTACTAATACTAAAGAATATATCTGAGAATACTGAAATCTTAATTGATGATATGTTCCTTAGACAACTTTCCCACATCTGTATTTATTAAAAGCTAATATTGTAAAGAAAACCTGTGTAAAAAATATTCTGACTTTTGGGGCATTTTATAAGCATTCACAGAAGAAATTATTGTCTAGAGCCTCTTCTTCCCACCCCAACCTTGGCCTTTTCCTGAAAGAACTTCTTTTTTCTTAGATTTCACCTTTAGTTCAACATCCACAAAGTGAGTCTGGTGACTTTTCACAGCTCTCTCTCTCTCTCTCTCTCTCTCAAATCCAATTCACTTGCGTGTCATGGCATCACCTCCCTGAAAGAAGGACAAACAGCAGCAGCAGCAGCAGCAAGCAAGCAAAGGCAACAAGGAAAGTATCCAGAGGTAAGCTGTCTGGGAGAATGAAGTACCCAGTGTCATTAACTCAAATACTTGGCGTTTCCAATTGCACAGGCGTTCTGTTCTTCAGAGTCATTTTTACAGCTTCAAGATGTGTATTCATACTGACATCCACACCTGAGAGTATTCCATGCACTTGTGTTCCATTCTTCAATTCAGCATTTACAGTTTCATGATTCAGCTTCATCCAAAAAGCTCATGAGCTTCATTCTTCTTGGTGCTGTCAATGTTTTGGTCTGATAGGCTGCAGAACCTTGACAGCTACAGTATTAACATGGACAGAGAGAGTGAACAGCTGTTTCAGTTATTCTTAAAATTCTATTCCTTCTTTGATACAACCAACATGTATTTACTGGGAATTCATTATGGGCAAATCTGTACTGGACACTACATGGAATTTAGATACATCAAAGGTATAGCCTTTGCCTGCAAGCCTATTGTAATATGTGTAAATAATATTTTAATTTATGGGTTGGGGGGTCTATTAATTAAGGTAGGCTTGGTAGAATCCTTGATTGACAAAAGTTCTTAGATTTTGTTGCTATTAATAAAGTCAGGTACTCAAAGGGATCTATGATAGTATTTATGTGGATATTTCCTCCATCTCTGCCATCCCCCATAGAGATTACAATCCTTCTGTGACTGCCCAACTCGTGTGACTTTTGTTCGTATCCTACCATATGTTGAGACACTGGGTCCACCCAATGTGCTGGGAGTCTTCCTTGAGGTCTTTTGACATCTCAAGTCAATGATGGATGAGATGTCCATTTCTCTCCCATTATTGTATGAACTTTAAAGGTATATTTAAGAAATGTAGTTTTTTAAAAAATCTTTTTTAAAAAAATTGTCACTTTTTGAATATTCAGAAAGGTTACCTCCTAAATGATTTTTAATTGGCAAAGGCTTACTATCATTTTTTTTAATGAGACAACTAAACTTTGTTATGGCACATTTTTTACTTTTGGGGTAAAATCTTTTAAGTTAGAAAAGTTTTAACTAAAAGAATCAAAGTAAAAGAAATCTCTTAAGAATTTATCAACATAATCATGAATCTACTTTTAATTTATTTCCCAAATGGCAACCCTGGACTCATCATTTGTTTTCACTTGAGGACTGAACATAAGGAAAAGATTTGAGCATCATTATATGTGCTTGGCCTTGAAGCTAGAAATAATAGGTCCATATATGAATTGTCATCTGAGACATGTAAATACAGAAAGAAGCATGCTTCCAAAAAATCAAGGGGAAAAACACAAAAAATTAAAAAATGGAATATTCTAAAACAAGCTAATAAAATTTTAAAAAATACTTTCATTGAGTTAAAAATTGAACTACTTTAACTTACTTTTAAAAAACTCAGTAAGGTGGACTTCTAAATTGTTTTATTTTTCAGCCACAAAGGGATCTGTGATAGTATCTATGTGGGTATCAATTTTACATTTATAGGGTTTGGATAGAAGTTCACCAATTATCTAGTCCAGTTCTCATTTTGAAGATGAGGAAATAGATCTGGGGAGGAAATGTCATATTTATAAACCTGAGCAGTACCTGTCTCTTACTTTGATGGGCCTACCTATTTGTTAATGGCATAAATTTCTGCATATGGACCATAGTACTTTATATGGACCAACTGCTTCTGGGATGAGTCCATTTAGGGATTAGTCACAGAAGTAAACTGATTCAAAGCCTGGTTCTATTACAAGACATACCATCCTGATTCTTTGGTTTGAGAATTTAGACAAATTGGTCTTTACTAGAATGCTTTAGAAACTTCTTTGAAGTTCTCTAATGAATGGCATAATATTACCACATCTGCCAGGTCTCATCTATCATCCCCAGGAAAAATCACTTGGTGTCAGATAGCCTATTGAGGATCAAACCATGCTTTTGTTTTCCAGATTTTCAAGTTAGAAATCTGGGCTCATTCTCCAATCTCCCCTCAAAAACTTGAAGAGAGCCTGAATGACAACAGTCATTTCAGTGCTTGAGGCAGATTCCTACACTCCCAGGACTTGTTGGTCCCTTAATGTTATTCCCAACTCTCCTGTCACTGATCTGAGCAGAGGTGGGGCTGTGATGCATTCAGCTCTCTGGAGGGATTTCTCAGCCCACACTTTGACTTTCAAATTGAATTTGACTGGGTCCCAAAGGCTGTCTTTTCTCTAGGTGGGTAGCCTATATTCATGCTCATTGAGGGGAAATTGTCTCCCTTCAAGTAATCTGCACAAAACATTAACAGAGGAAAAATGTCCCATCACTGTCAATGGGATGAATATTCTATCAAAATTCTGCTCTCATTCTCCTGTATTGAGATTAACTTTACCTGCTGAACATGGTAAAATTTATTTCAGTGCCCTATGACCACCATATATCAGCATCCGACCCTTATCTATATAAAACAATAAGCATGATCTTAAGGCACTCTTAGAGCCTGTCTAAGAGATGTATATTTGCTGACATACAACCTGACTCAAGCCAAACATCATTACCCCTGTGACTGATTGGAAGGCAGCCATAACTTAACAGTTTTATTTCCCTCTTGCAGCTGAGCTCCTTGACCATGCTGGCTGAGCTGACACGGCATTTCAAGTCCTGTTACCAGCTCAATGGTTCTCTTGTAAAAAAGCACCTCTTCATTTAGCCTCTCCATCTTGATCATTGCTGATGGGCTATCAATAATTTCAAGCTGGTTGAGCAGTTGGCTGAAGGTTAAATAAATTCTGCCTGGTTGTTTGCATGATCGTACCCAAGCGGAAGAATTCCAATTTGAAGCAGGTTTTCTTATGAGTGCTCCTTAGAAAATTCTTCTAGAGTCAAATAGGTTAAAAAATTAAGTTTGGGAGACCCAAGTACGCTTGAAGTGGAAACACAGACTGAAACCATAACACCCTGGAATTTCCTTTAAAAATATAAGAAAACGTTAAGAAGGATCTCTTGGTGTCCTTCTGGAATTTCTTTAGTTATTAAGACTGAAATTCTAAGTATATATTTAATTCATCATTAGCAGGAATATTCTCAACATTAAGTAACTTCATTTCAGTAAATTGTGTGCATTGTAATTTAGTTGGCTGTGTATAGGAAGGCATTATGAATGATAGTCAAATAAGCTTCTGATTTATTAGATGCAGATTGTAAACTTGATAAGGTATAGTGTCCTAGGTAGTCTGATAAAAATGTACCCAAGATTCAAAATGTTATAATGATGTGTTCCTGCTATTTGAAAATTGCATTTGCTGTTTTTTTAAAAGGCATAAATCAACATTATAAATTTCTTCTTTAGTGTTAAGACAGTGACCTGGCAGGAGGCTGCTCTGACCTTGCAACTGGGAATCCCATGAAATTAACAACTGCTGGGTTTTTTACAATGCTGCAGCATTATATCTAGGTGATTATCCCATTTCTGAGTCTAAAAATATAGCTGAGGTGTTTGAATCAATATAAAATTCCTTAGAATAGGGGACATAATTTCTAAAATATTTTTTGAGATCATCCTTTAAAAAATGCTCCCCACATAAGAATGATACTCCTATTTCTATATAAATTATGTGCATGGGTTCCATAGCAGAGTTAGATTTTTCAGGCATGGATCAAGTGTACTCTCTGGAAATTAGAGCATGGCAGGAAGCAGCAACCATGATAACAATTCCCACAGTCTGCATATGGTCTCCTCAGCCCCTGATTATGTATTTATCCATCCCTTGCATTTTCAATCACTTGCAATCATGAAATGATGAACTGTTTAAGGGAAGCAGAGCCATGCTAGACTTTCTCTAGGGCACCAGGGCACCACAGCCTTGCCTTGCCTGATACAGCTCATATTATCTTCTTTCTGATTTGATAACCTATAATGTGAAGCTGTTTGTTAGATAGAGAAGACAAAGCACGGGAGAATTATCTACAAGGAAATAGAATAAAAAAATTATGGGTAGCAGGTAGAAGGTAGAACAGTAAAGTCCCCCCAAATTGTTAAAAATCAGGTATTTAAATGGAAACATATAACCTGAAGGTGACTGATTACTCGTTATTATTTTTCAATTAATTCTCATTCCTCCCATCCATTACATATTTTGCTTTTCAAAAGTGAAGAGCAGTTTTTGTCTCTTTTCCAAGGGAAGCACAAAATCTTTTTTGGAGACAGTGATATTGATTAAAAAACCATTTAAAGATAGTTTAAGCATAGTCCTTTTTGGAAATCAAGTGATGGATTGTGACCTTTCAAGATTTCTCCAAGTTTAGAAATCTCTCTTATCACTTGCCTTATACCTGGTTCAAGCAGTCTGGGTTCATCAAAGATGAAACATTTCAGCTCATTCTATTACCTTGTCACTCTGACTTTTTAAACAAATCTCAAAGTCTGCCCTTAAAGTGTACCATCATCCACAGGGGCTGCAAAATATGTTGGCTCTTGGATAGCATCATCTAGAACTTTTCATTGCACCTGTCCCAATTAAGGTCCTATCTGTGAAACCTATTCCTAAAAATGATACTCATCTCTTGTTCTCTTCAGGGGGGATGATAGTGATTTATACTTCATTAGACAGTGATATTTCCAACTGTTTTTAAGCCCTTAAATATTACTATTAAAATACTTGCCTATCATTTAGCAATGAATTATAGGTTAGCAATAGCTTGTCTTACCCCAAAACTGTGGCAGGGCAAAATTTTTTGAAAAGTCAAAGTGAATTAATTTTTTTGGTAGGGTTGTTTCTTAATTTGGGGAAGTGGGGAAGAAAGAAAGAGGTTGGGAACTTTATAACAGTCTTTGAGATAATTGGAGACATCCTGGGGTGTAATAAAGCCAGAGTCAGAAATCATTGACATACTAAATAAGAAGACCTTTGGTGCTCTTTATATGAATGTGTCTCTGCTGGGTAAACCTATGTATGAGATAGTCAATGGTACTGCTGCCTAAACCATTGGAATAATCAAATAGGTCCTTTCAAAGTATAGGCTCAGGTTAAGGAAAAGGAAAGCAATGAGTCCCAGTTTCCTGCTGTTAAGGTGATCACAGTGGCATTGTGGCAATTATTCTCTGTACTAAGAATCATTTTGCCATCCACTTCAAGTAAGGACTGAATTCTCCATAAGGAAACAAGTTATTTCTAATCATTTTAAAATGCACAGCATATTTATGAACCACCGTAATTAATATATCTGTCAATAGAATAGAAATGTAGCCCTAATAAAACAGAAGGTTAAAGTAAGTCAATAATTAAGATTAGCAGTTTGGCAAGCCATTTGAATCAGTCTCACAGATTCATGTCAGAAGAATACTTAATGCAGTAACAAAGAGTTCTGTGAGTTGGCAGCCCACAACATTTTGTTTTAAAGATATATATGTATACACATATATACATATGTATGTATGTATGCATGTATTTCAATCTCTATCTATATAAATAAGTAAAATCTTGGTTCCAGGCTTTCTGCCTCTGACCCATACTACCTGTGTGATCCTAAATAAGTCACTTAACTTCTCTGTGTCCCAAGTAATCTATGTCTGCAAGTAACAGAACAGTTACCTATTTGCCTTAGTGACTTTCCTCACTGGGAGTCTCAGAAACCAGTAAAATCACAGATCTAGCCTTTCCTCCCTTTGCTGTTGTTGTTCAATCATGTCCTACTCTTTGTGACCCCATTTGGGGTTTTCTTGGCAAAGATACTTGAGTGGTTTGCCATTTCCTTTTCCAGCTTATTTGACAGATAAGGAAACTGAGGCAAACAGAGTTAAGTGACTTGCCCAGGGTCAGACAGCTAAGAAGTGTCTGAGGCGGGATATGAATTCAGAAAGATGAGTCCTCCAGGTCCCGTGCTCTATCCACTGAGCCTTCTAGCTGCCTTAACTTCTCCCTTAACCCCTGCCAAATACATACATACAGCAATACACACATACACAAATACAAGTGTGTACATATATGTATAAATAAGGCTGTACTGGAGCCAGCTTGGAGAGCCAATTGTTAAATGTTCAGGGTGCATTTGTGCCTCAGAAATGGGCAAACTTATTATGTCTTGATTAGTTGTTTTGTTAATTTTCTAGAATTAAGAAAGTGAAATAGGAAATGCTAATAATGCAGATAAAACTTAAAAGTGTGTTGCGGGTACATTTCCCCCAGAGAGTCAATTGTTAAACATTTACCAACATACCCCTATGTGTATATCTATAATAGATATGCATATAAACATATATGTATTTATGTATACATATGTTTATTGTATATGTGTGTGTATGTATGTATATATAATAGCTTTAATTTCTTAACAATATTATTGGCAGTTGAAAAATAATTATTTTTTTAAATGACATTATTATGTCCTTTTCCTACTCCTACCCATTCCCTCAATCCCCAACACATTTTGTAACAAAGAAGAATAATGGTTTAAGGAGGATGCAAGTGATTAAACTGGATTAGTTGGGGGAGTGGGTATCATGATTATCATTAACAATAATACACATTTGTTGAGGACATTGTATGTGTTACAAGAAACTGGGCTTGATTCTGAACACTGGATCCAACAGATCAAGATTATGAATTACTCTGAGCTCAACTTTACCTCTATCCCCCTTAACCATATTTATCAGAATGAATTTATTAGGGAATGTGTATAATTAGCCCACTAGAGAGCCCCACTTCTTGCTTCTGCGCATGCTTAGTCAAAGGCCTCAGCCATCTATAACTTCTCTTTTTTCTTCATCCTCCATTCCCAGGTTTACCATCTCTCAACTATTTTCATCAACAAAATTTTTGATCTTATGAAGGAGTTTAGAATTTCTAGTAATTCTTCTGGCTACAGAACCAGCACCTAAAATCTAAAGATGGTTTCTGCATGGAAGGTAAGCTGATGTGGCAGACCTGGTTTCAATAGAAATAACAGTGTGCTCTGACACAATATGGCATACGAGACACAGTGCTGACCCCCCTGGAAAACCTGAGTTCAAATCCTGATTCTGAAAGGTAAAAACTTCAGGACCATGGACAAGTTGCTTCATCTCTGAGCCTAAGTTTTTTCACGTGTAAAATGAGCCTTAAATACTTCCAATATCTACCTCAGAAGTTGGCACTAGTGTATTGATCTATATAAATCACTTTGTAACAACTTTAACACCCTGGTGCAGGCCCTAATCCCCTCACAGGGGCATGGATAATTTCAGTAACTTTTTGGCTGGTCTCCCCACCCCATCTCTCCTTCCTCTCCTTAATTCTCCACTCAGCTGCCAAAGAAATCTTCCTAAAGTGCAGGTCAAACTATGTCATCCTTCAACCTCAAACCCATCAATAAACTCAAGGGGCTCCTTTATACACGTTTAAGCCTTCAAGATCAAATATAAAAACCTTTGACTTTTAAAGAACTTAGTCACCTGACCCCTTTCCTAAGAAATATTCTAGACTTTTTATATCTTACTCCCCAGCACTGTATGATTTATGATATTCTATGGGGCAATGACTCTGGCCCTCCTTGCTCTTACTTATATGACACCGTCTCCAACTTCATGCATTTTCACTCACAATCCCCTATACCTGGAATGTTTTCCTTTCTGATTTCTGCTTTTTGGCTTTCCTGGCTCTCTCGAATGGATATCTATATCTATATATCTATCTAGCTATAGATGTATTGATATATGTATACAATATAAAGTAGAGATAACTAATAGAAAGTACTAGTACTGAGGGGAACCAAAAAGCAAGAGATTTGAGGGAAGCCAGGAAAGCCTGGAGGCAGAGCATTACAGGTTTAGGGGACAGCCTTATATAAATATATAGGAGTGTGTGTGTGTACACGTAAACATTCATACACAGACACACACACATATACACATATATGTGTGTGTGCATGTATGTGTGTATATAGCACACATATACATATATTTGGGATAGCTAGGTAGTGCAGTAGATAGAATGCCAGTCCTGGAGTCAGGAGGACCTAAATTCAAATTTGACTTCAGACACATACGAACTGTGTGACTCTGGGCAAGTCACTTAACCTTGTTAAGTAACTCAGGTTAAGACTCAGTTTCCTCATCTGTAAAATGAACCAGAGAAGGAAATGGCAAACCACTCCAGGATCTTTGCCAAGAAAACCCCAAATGGGATTTTTCAAAGTGTGGGTCAAACCATGTCATCTGTTCAGCCAAATGGGGACACAACTGAAATGACTTAAAACAATAAAAATACATAAGTATATACATATACATGCACATACACATATAACATCTCACCTAGTGGTGTGCATGTTGTCTTCCCCTGTAGCTGTTAGCTCCTGGAGCCCAGGAACTGTTTTTGCCTTGATATGCTCAGTGCTTGGCATACAGTAGGTGTTTAATCAATCCTTTTTGGTTTGATAGGCTTGCAAACTTTAAAAGACTGTGTAAATGTCAGTTATTGTTCCCACAGAATTTAAGAAGTTAGTTTAATCAAATAATGAGAGTTGCTCCCCCAGACTCATTTATTTTTTGTTTGTTTTCAAAATCCACCACCTCATTTTCAGGTACTAGATTTCATCCCAGAAATCTGCTGCATCTTTGCCCTTTCAGCTCCTTTCTGGAAAGCCTTTGTTCGTAGCTCCCACCCACAGCAGGAACAACCTCTCATTTGTGTTCAGCCAACAGTAGTTTATCAATAGGGAGAAATGCTTCTTACCAGGGCACCCCTCTTCTTTAGAATTTTTTTGGATTGTTTTATTTCCATTTGGAGAGCCTTCTCTGCCTCCTTCAGGGCATCTCTTTCTTTGATGACAGTGTTCATTTTATTAAGATTTGAATCAAGTTTCTGAGTCAGGTCCAGTTTTCCTGTTTCTAACAGACAATATATGATTCCCCCTGTTCTTTAACTTGTTCTCCAACTGACACAGCAGTAGCTTAATCTCATTTACCTCTTTTCTCACACTAAGAAGCACCTCTCTGTTTCTTGACACTTTAGGATCTTTTCTGACAGATCCCTTTTCAATTTTTCAGTAATAATTTGCTTCTTCAGATCCTGCTGTTATGTGATGGAAGAGGAGGTTGCCAATGTGAATTTTGTCATTTTTGTACTTTTTGAAACCAGTCTTTCTCTTCCAAAAGTTGAGTTAATTGATCTTCTCCATTAACTCTAATGTTTCATTTTGTTTTCCTTCTCTCTTTAATGTTAAAACGAACACATCTGCTTCCCTGGATTTGGCATCACGATTGCCTGGAATCAATTACTTTGAGTACAGGAACGTGAACATGCACTAAAAATGGATCCAAAATATTAATATATGATGGGGGTTTTGTTTTTGTTGTTGGTTTTGTGTTAGGAGGTTTTTATTGATTTTTCTTACAACACCTAAATTTCTCCCTGTATTCCTCCCTATATCCCTTTGTGGTTTTCTTTTAATCTTTTCAGATCTCTTTATCAGTGGTGCCTAAAGAGGTCATGATTATCAGGTTAAAGAAAGTATTAGAAGATTCATTTTTTAGACATGAAGACAGTAAAACAATTACCCACACTCTTTGGTCCATACTCAATTCATTTGCAAAGCAGTGTTTGACTTGAACAGCCCTGGATGACTTGATCTTTCTTTGTTCATTACGGAAGGATTCAGAATTCAAAGTGAATTTTATCTGATAGGTTGCAGTATTTGTTTTAACTTAATTTAAAACTGTGTGCTTTCAAAGTATTTGACATTTAAAGGAAATAAAGTTATTAAAGGAAAATAATCTAATTGATAGAATGAAAGATAAAATGTCTGCTGAATTGACATTGAAAATACACTTATATAAAAAAAACAAGACTAACAAGGAGTGGGAAAGAGTGGGAGATTAGGGAGAGTTGTAGAAGGAAATTCTCATGGAAGTGAAATAAAATTAAAGACCTCCTCTTAAAATTCTCTCTCTCTGTCTGTCTCTGTCTCTGTCTCTCTGTGTCTGTCTCTGTTTCTGTCTCTCTGTCTGTCTCTGCCTCTGTCTCTCTGTCTCTGTCTTTCTGTCTCTGTCTCTGTCTCTGTCTCTCTGTCTGTCTGTCTCTCTGTCTCTCTCTCTGTCTCTCTGTCTCTCTGTCTCTCTGTCTCTCTCTCTCTCTCTGTCTCTCTCTCTGTCTCTCTCTCTCTCTCTCTCTCTCTCTCTCTCTCTCTGTCTCTCTCTCTCTCTCTGTCTCTCTCTCTCTCGCACCCCTCTCTCTTTCTGTCATTCCTGTAGAATCAGCATGTTACAGAGAACTAACCTCAAAATGAGGAAGACCTGGGTTCACTCTCCACCTTTGATTATATACTGTCTCTATGTGACTCTAGGCAAGTCACTTCACATCAAGGCAATTCTTTAAGGTTATAAGCTTCAGGGAAGGTGCCAAACTATACTAGTATAGAGAATTTCCTTACCTGGGAGTTGGCTATGGCAATGAAGTCATAGCTCTAGACTCTATAAGAGGTGGGGAACCTGCAACCTTGAGGTCACATGTGGCCCTCTAGATCCTCAAGTGTGGCCCTTTGACTGAATCCAAACTTCACAGGAAGAAGTTCAAGACTATCATTCTAAATTTCTCTTATTCTCCATGCTAGCTTTATATATAACAAAGAAATTAAGTACCTCTTATTTGTTTTGCTTGAGGAATTCCAATGTCAGTATCCTTACACTGACACATACCTACCCATCTTCTTTACCAAGTCTAAAATTCCTTTTTTTTTTTTGAGAGGGGAAGGCAAGGCATTTGGGGTTAAGGGACTTAACCCAAGGTCACATAGTTAGCTAAGTGTTAAGTGGCTGAGGCCAGATTTGAACCTAGGTCCTCTTGACTTCAGGGCCAGTGCTCTACTCATGTGCCACTTAGCTGCCCCCCAAGCCTAGACACAGAAAAATAGAAATTGTCTTAAAAAACAGCTTTAGTTATTTGAAGCTTCTTTTGTTTGAATGTGATCCTGCTTCCAATCTCATCTATAGAATTCTCTTTCCCTGCCCCTATTTATCTTAGACCTAGACCCTTTGATTCTTTCACTGTTTTTTTTAATAATAACTGGCATCATAACTTTTAAAAGTTGGTACAGCACTTCACATGCATAATTTTTTTTGAGAATTTTTTTTGTCTTCCATGGGCAAGGCAAAGAATGTGATTCAGGGTCTTCCCTCTTCTCTACCAGCCTTCCTCATCCCTATCCTATTGTGTCTTGGTATTTTTGTTTGTTTGTTTGTTTTTACCTATGCCACTTTCTTCACTTCCTTTCTGTGGAATATTTCTGCTCTATACTATTACGTGGAACTTGGCCATAACTGTTCTTGTTTTGTTCTATTAGTGATACTCAGGTAAGATGAGACTTCAAAAAGAAAAGGTCCTGTTTCCTTTTAGTATGTAAACATTCAGCAAATCTTTGCTACCATATGAATCTATTTATCTTTATTAGGTTTATTTTGTATTTCAAAGACACTGTGCTCATTGCTTGTTTCCATGAAGGAATAATTGAGGATCTGTCATCATTCTGAATTTATACTTTTTTATGTAGGATTTTTTTGTTTTTAAGGATATGCTTTCTTTGAGCACAAATTATTTTCTTTTGCTTTTGGAATATCATACTCCAACATTATCTTTCCTGTCCCACAGTTGTTAATTATTCATTTCAAATTGACAGTATTTGAAACATAAAGAGATTTCTCCTAGACGAAAGACTTTCTTTTACCATGAAGCCTTAGAACTTAGTGACTACATCTCTGGATGAGTTAAATTTTGAATTCTTCTTGGAATGCATACTGTGGATCTGCATATTACCTCCAATACTTCCATATTTCTTGGTGAAATATGGCATTAAAGCATTTTGTTTTTATCATGTTTTTCTGAAACTCTAGTAGGTCTTGAATTATCTCATTGAATTCCATGCTCAAAGTCATGGTTTGTGTGTGTGTGTATACATATATGTATGTAAGTATGTAAATATATATCACAAAGGAATCCTGGTCCTATCACAGATGAAATCTGTGTATATCTTTTGTAATCTGTGATAGGACCAGGGTTCCTTTGTGTCTCCAAAACAGGTATTAGTTTTCCACAGAGAGCAACGAAGCTGTCTGTGCGACACAATTGACCTTTCCATCTTTTGAGGAAACTTCCTGGTCACCTATGAGCATGAAAAATACCATCTTGGTGGAACCAAGTCTCCTCTCACTTGATAGAATATTGAAGACCACACAAGTCTCCACATCCTTCCTTGTTGACCAAATGTGTTTCCAAATGGAGATGAGAGAGGCAACAGAAACTGTAGTGCTACTATATCCTTGTTGTGTTAGGACAAAGCAAATTTCCTTTTTTTTAAAAAAAAATTTATATTAACATTTACAGGTGTTTCATTTGTCTCAACACTGAAGTGAATGTAACAGGATACTGGCCTTAGGCCTACCTTTAGCACCATTTCCACATTTTAAAAAAGTTCTATCTGCTATTTTTTTTCATTGTCCACTAACTTAGTAATACTTCCCACCAGATATATGTCCTAAATCATTTATCCTCAAGTTTGTCTTTTTGGATTCTTTACCAGCTCTAGTTTCTCTTCTTAGATGTTCCTTTAATTCTTTCAAGCTTTTCACCCACCATAGGTATTCTGAGTTTCCATTCTTTTCACTGGTGGTCCAGTTGTTGCTACTGCGCTATTGTTACTTTCTTTAGGACTTTTATGCTCACCTTCATAGATTTAAAGCTAGTAGGACCATCAAGTCCATTAAGTCCAATCCTCTCATTTTACAGGCGAGGAAGTGAAATCAAAAGAGGTTAAGTGACTTGCCTAGATTCATGTATCTGGAAAGTGTCCAAGGCTGGGTTTAAATTCAGAACTTCCAGAACCCAATTCCTAAAGTCTTTCCACTATGCTACGTTGCCTCTCTTTTTGCCCCATAATATTGCTTCATTATATCAGTGCATCTTTTTTGTCTTCTTATTTTTTTAAATCTCACTGCTGTGTCTTTGGTTAGATTTCCCTTGTATTTCCTTTCTCCTCTCTTTTTTTAACTTTACATTTGTATTTGTTGTGGTTTTGTTGTAGGGGGTACTCACTAATGGAAGTTTCTATCAAATAGAAATAAAAAAATAGAAAACAACAGTTATAACTATTAACTATATATATTATAGATTGATCATATAGTTAACGCAACTATTTTCAAAGTAATTATCAGTTGGTATTTTTTTTCTCTAAAAAATGCATGTGGAAAAAAGGATGAACCCTATTTTATCACACAGAAAAAAAGAGACTAAACTAAAAAGAAATATGTTTAAAAAAAAAGAAGAGACACTAAATAAATCACCTCATGCCAGAGGTGCTTAATTTCATTGAAAAGGTAATCAGACCCAGTATCATATAATAATATGATAACACAATAATAATGATAACACAATGATAACACAATAATAAAAGTTTTAGTTATTAAAACAAAACTGGTATAATTTGAATTTAATCAAATCTTGAGCACAATAAACTTTACTGTATTCATTGGGATTTGTCAAAAGGGTTTAAGTATTTTCCAATGATTCTAATCACATTATGAAAGAAGCACTTTCTTTTTAACACCAATATTTTTGATTTATTGCAAATCCCATTCCTGGATTTCAACCTATGCTGTATTATTCCAAGGGATCAAAGCACTTTAGTTGATAACAAGATATAACCAGAACATTGTACAACATAATGGCTGTGTCTACACAGCCTTGACATGAAATAAGGGGATGAAAATGCGTGGTACCTGCACTGGTTGTATCTTTTTTTTTTTTAAACCTTTGTGTTCACCTTTTTTTCTTTTCTATCTTGAGGGGTAAGTTTTATGTTTGATTGATTTTCCTTTTTTTTTCTTTTCCTTCCTTCCTTCCTTCCTTCCTTCCTTCCTTCCTTCTTTCCTTCCTTCCTTCCTTCCTTCTTTCCTTCCTTCCTTCCTTCCTTCCTTTCTTCCTTCCTTTTCACTGTCACTTGCTACCTCCCACCACCCCCTTGTAACATTCAAGCTTAGTTGGTCACTTCTGAGAATGAGTACCCGGGTTTAGTGCAGGGATAGTAGTCTTAGAGGAGTAGGGGGTGTGGGGGTGATGCTTCCATTTCAAAGGCTCTATGCTTACCTATGTCATTCATATGTGTTCAGTCAATCCCCAAATGAAGGGCATCCACTTTGTTTCTAGCTCTTTACTACTACAAAAGGTTCTGTGATGACTATTTTTGCATATATGAGTACTTTTCCCCTGTCTTTCACTTTTAAGAGGGAGTTTCCAGACCAAAGTCATCTGATTGGTTGCCTGGGAGTTTGCCTTTACTTAATATTTTGTATGACTTCCAGTTAGCAGGTGAGAAATACATATTCATACAGACTCATGCAGATATGTTTTTAAGTGTCATAAAAAAGTAAATTCTTTCCCAGTCATGACAGGTTCATATACTTATAGAATGGGAGCTGGAAGGGAACCTTAGGAGTCATCTGGTCTAACTCCCAAATGAAGAAAATGAGGTTCAGAGAGGTTAAGTAATTTAGATCTCAGTATGGAGCACTAAATATCAATATTGTTTTATTAATTATATTAATAATAAAACACTTGATGAGAAATTTTTTATTTGCTATGCAATGGCCCTTTGCCAATAAGGATTATGCTAGCATAGTTCAAAAATATTTAAAGTAATTTGGGCATTTTTATTACAATTTTTTAATGAAAGGTATGGTACTCTATTATCTAACCTAGTGTTATAAGTATGAATTATTAAAAGTAAAACCATGCGACTGCTTAATTGAAGTTTTTCTACCAGCACTTATATAATATATAGTATTGACCCTGGATTGACAACATCTTAAAACATAAGAAGAAAATTAAAAACCAGATCTTCTCTGGAAGAAAAGCAAGATCAATATGTAAACAGCAGCATGGCTTCATCCAGCGTGTGTCACATAAATATCATACTATCAAACAAGAAATGTAAATTATTATACATACCCTGTAATTGAAAATTGTATTATACATTAGCGAAGTCACCCATTTATCTAATCATAATCAGTTCCAATAAAATCTCATTTGGGAAAGTTGAATGTAGTTCAGGGTGATTGGTTATGTGAATTTCAATCACAGAAGTCTCTGGGTTCTCAGCCAGCTCTCACTCCGTTTCTACAAGTCAGTAACTGTTCAAACTCAACACAACCCGACACTTATGTGCCTTTTCTTACATATTAAATTATGCAAGTTACCACTTTTTTAAAGATGTTAACTGGTGGTTCTGTTTGGGGGAAATATGTCCAATGAAGTTCTTTTTTTTTTTTTTTTAACAAATTCTTACACCTAACTTACTTATTCAGTATAGATGATGTTGAACTTTTCTTTTTAGATGTTCTCCATTGTTGAGGGAGTCAAACTGGTCAAAGCTCACAAACTCCCTACTTACCACCTTAGAATTAATTTGGAATTTGACTATGACCTGGCCTTTCTTTATAAAAAAATGATGATATATGTTCCATCCTCTTCTAGCCAATGGTAATATAACATAATCCCTTCCTCGCTGCCTAGTCCTGCTTTAAAAATTCCTGTTGAAACTTGGAAAAATAGAAGAAAATTAGTTGGAATATGCCATGTAAGGAACACCAGGACATATCCTAGAAAATAAAGATATGAGATTTTCAGCTACCACTTGCATTTCATGACCTAACTTAAAAATTATTTCAATTTAGTTCATTTCAACAAGTATTTATTAAGGTACCATGCTAGGTACTGGGGCCACAAAGATTAAAACAAAATAATTGTTGTTATCAGGGAGCTTATATTCTACTCATTCATTTCCCCCCAATTTCCCCTCCAACTTTCCTGTCATCGTCAAGGGCAAGACTATTGTCCCAGTTATCCAGGTACTAAACCTAGGTGTCGTCCTTGACTCCTCACTCCCTCTCCTCCCCCTCCCCACCCTCAATATCCAATTTGTGCCAAGTCCTATTGGTTCATCACCCTAGTGTAGGCTTCATCACACTTGTACCTGAATTATTGCTATAGTCTCCAGGTTGGTCTTCCTGCTTCAAGTCTCTCCCCTCTCAAGTCCGTCCTTTATTTATTTTAGCTGTCAAATTGATTTTCCTTAGGTATAATTCCAACCATGTCACATTCCGACTCAAGAAACCCCAGTGGTGCCCTATCCAGGATCAAATATAATATCTTTCATTTAGCTTTCAAAGTCCTTCATGGCTTGTCTCTTTTCTTACCTTTCAGATCTTTCTAAATCTTACTCCCCTCTTCATATTGAGGTACAATGACACTGATCTCCTTGCTGTTTCTCTCCCAAGACCTTCTATCTCTGGACTTCATTCATTCCTTTTCGCTGGCTGTTCCTCATTCTCCTAAATTTCTCCTTCCTCATCTTTACCTCCTGGCTCCCCAGGCTTCCTTCAAGGACCAGTTAAAACCCCAGCTTCCACAAAAAGCCTTTCATGATCCTTCTCTATTCTAGTGCCATCCTTCTGTTGAATAAATCTCTAATTTATCCTGTGTATATCTTGTTTGTACATAGTTATTTGCATGTTGTCTCTCCCATTAGATTGTAAGGTCCTTGAGGGCAGGGACTGCTTTTGTCTTTCTTTGTACCATCTGCATTTAGCATAGTGCCTGGCACAATGCAGGTGCTTAATAAATCCATATTGACTGACTGAAGGAAGCAACCTATTCTCAGATAAGAAATATTATTTGAGGACAGAGGTTAAAATCTAGAGTTGGAGTGACATCAGAGAAAGGTTCATAGAGGAAGTATCACCAGAACAGAACCTTGAAGGAAAACAGGCAAAGTAGGAGGCAGAAATGAGCAGTAAGAGCCCAGGGGGCCATGAACTTGCTAAAAGAACAAACTAACAACTCTGCTAAAAGAACAAACTAACAACTCTTAGGCTGAACCAAGAAGGAATCTAAATTCACCTAGATCCAATCCATTACGTCTGATCTCTACTATTACTCAGTCTACCACCGTTGAAATGACCAATTCCTCTTGTATGACAAGATCAACATAAAAACAATCAGGTCCCCAAATATAAGTACAAAAGGCCATCTCATCCCATGATGCAATCTGAACTCTTCTTGGCTCCATCTCCACGTCTGATTTCTTGTACCTATCTGTTCTGAATCTTGGCACTTTCACTGCAATGAGTTTTTGTGTACCCACTTATATTGCATCTTTGCTGTATTTGCGCCTCTAAACAAATGATAACTAGTGGACCATAGCTCTTCCCTGTAATGATGATAGATGGAAGGGTCGGAACTACTTCCCAGCAGTCTATGAGAGTAGGCTGTGAATTCCCTTTTGGAATTTATCAATATAAAATGCATTAATGGATATTAATATTAGGTCATAGCAAATGTGAATTTAGCTGTGTTTGAATCTATCACCAGCTGCCAGGAGTTCTTTGCTATCTTTCTTTTAAATTGTCAATGGATAAAACATGAACAAACTCTCTCTGTCTCTGTCTCTGTCTTTCTTCTTATTCACTATCTTGATTATGCATACTGATGAAAGAGCATTTTTTTAGTACCATCCCAAACAATAATAATTATAATACATTTTAATTTATGGGCACCCATGCCTGAAGGCCTCCAGGCATCTTAACAGAAAATAACTAAGAGAATAACTTACAATCAAACAAGTCAAAATGCCCAAATAAATAAATCCCAGAGTCAGTCTATAAATAAATCCATGACATCCTATACTCAGCATGTAAAAAAACCAACCCATAAATAAAATTCACTACTGGCAAAGATGAAAGGAAAAGTGAAATTACTTGCTCTTTACTGCCAATGAATGTCATTATCAATACTACCCCAGCACTAGGGTATAGTTTGACTTTTGTAGTCTGGAAAGACTTCTGCTTTTGCACACATAGTTTAGCTTTTACATGTTGTCTCTAGCCCTGAGCATGACCCCTTCTGCCTGACACTTGCTTTTTTTTTTAATGTGCCAGGACCCTTTGAGGATGGAAATTTTCATTACTCCTACAACCTTGCTGGTTGGCTTCTCCTTGTTTATGATACCAGAAGTGGGAACCAGTCAGATCCTCATGAGCTACACCTCTCCCCTCCAAATAAAGCAACTGGCCCTATTCACTGAAATATCAGCCATTCAGCAATCTGTCAGGGCTTCTGGATACTGATTTATCAAGTTCAGGACCAGCGTCTCAGAGGACCACAGTTTTCTGACGGGCAGCCAGAGAGTTAGTATCTACCTGATACTTGGTAAGATTTCTAGTTAGGAAGTGAGAAAGACATGTTCAGCCATACCTCATGCAGACCCAATTCTAAAGGTCAGAAAAAAAGAAATTCTTTCCAATGATTATAGGTTCACATGCTTACAGAGACAGAGCTGGAAGAGACCTTAAAAGTCATCTAGTCTAAGTCTCACAAAAACCCTGGGAGTTAGAACAGTAATGGTGGTAGTAGTAGGGGCTATTATTATTCCCATTTTGCCAACGAGGAACTAGCAGTTGAGAGAGAAGGAGACTTACTTAGGGACAATCATCTCCTAAGGGTCTGAAGGAGGCTTTGAGCAGATGTGGTCCTGACTCTAAGTCCAACGCTCTTATCTGTTGCTCTACCTAGTTACTTATTAACTTATAGTTCTAGTTCTTTTGCAATAGATTTGTCTGACCAGCTTGCTTGCTCTTACTTTTCCAGATTGTGCTTTTCTAGCCTTTAATTATCAGTCTGGGATCTAGGGCCTAAGCAGGTATTTTTCCTCCTAAAGCCACCTACTCAAGTAATTCTCAGTATATTACATCCAGGTCCATTAGGTATGACCTGGGAAAATTTCCTCCTTCCCTTTTTGCTCCTTCCTAACCCTGCCTCTGAAGATGAGGGTGGTGTTGGGTACCCTACATGAGCCCTAGAGAGATCCCACACCAGTGCTCCCCTTCCTTCTTCTTTGAAGGGTATCCATGAGCTAATCTGGAAGATGCTCTATGGTTCACCTTGACCTCTCTGTTCTGGTGGTATCACCTGAAATAGATTCCACAAGTAGGATCCTTACAACTAATTGGGCCCTAGAAAGTGAAATCTCCCCTTTACCCTGTGCCATAAGGGCCTTACAGGGCCTCAGAACCAAGGCAGGCCACTTTCTCTCAGCTAGGGATCTAACAACTTCCTCTTTCAAGGAAGTAATTGGCATATTATGCAAGGCTGGTAGAATGACATGTTCCATTGGCCATATGTCTATTTAGAAATACATGTCACCTAAAAAACACTATCATTGTATTTCCATTCAAGCTCCTTTGATTATTGAGTAAATTCACCTCACCCTCCAACTCCCTGTAATTTCTATTCTTCCCTCCTTTTTTTTTTTTTTTTGCTTTTTGCAGGGCAATTGGGTTTAAGTGACTTGCTTGGCCAAGATCACACAGCTAGTAAGTGTGTCAAATGTCTGAGATCAGATTTGAACTCAGGTCCTTCTGACTCCAGGGCTGATGCTCTATTTACTGCGCCACCTAGCTGCTCCTATTCTTCTGTCCTTGACAAACATGTTGAGACCTCCGCTTTTTTGTATTTACCCTATAAATTTCAAACTCTTCTGCCTAGTATTCAAGGGTTTCTCTTATATGATCCAAAACTACATTTTGTATTTCCTTCCCACTATTTCCTTTCAAATATCTGTTGTTTCTGCTTAGCGGAACCGTTTGGGGAACATGGAATGTTCCCCAAACATTCCATGGTTTCTGGATTTCACACCTTTTTGATCATGAAGTTCTGCCCATCCAAAATGGACATCCAATTTTGGCTCATCCTTCAAGACCCAAATCCAAATTCAATTTCTCCTATGAAGTCATTCCTGTGCCCCTAGCAAGAATTAATTACTCCTCCTTCTGTACTAATTTGTAATTAGTAATTACAATTGTAATTTGTACCTCTACCTCTAACTAAACCTATGGTAACACTGGAACCTCCTTCCCTTGCCATCGACTCTGTGGCTGAATTTCCTATATGTGCTGTCTTTCCTAATTAGGAAGGAAAGACAGACAAGCATTTTTTTAAAGCACTTGCAATGTATCAGGCACTGTGGGAAGCACTTTACAAATATTATTTCATATAATCCTCACTACAACTCTGAGACATAGGTATTATTATTACCCCTTTTTGAAGCTGAAGAAACTAAGGCAGATTGAGGTTAAAGACTAGCCCAGGTCACACAAGTAGAAAGTATTTGAGGCTAGGCCTTCCTGACTCCAAGCCCAGCACGCTGGTTGCTTCTAGTAAAGTTGTGAGTTCCTCGGTAGCAGAGATTATCTTATTTTTCTATTTGTATCCCCAGAACCTGTCATAGTGTTCATTCATGAAAGTATTATTTTTCCTATTAAATAGGTAAGGAAATTGAATCACAAAGAGCTTAAGAAACTTACCCAATGTCACATCATGCTACATAATAGCAGGAGTCACCTTTTCCACCTTTCAGTTCCATTCTCTGTATGTTAGGTATAAAATTTAGCTTCTGTTCCAGATGTGTTATCATACATTCAACCCTTGGTATCTAAAGATCAGGTCTCCAGTGGGGTGAAACTTTTTAAGAAATGGTATCCTCTTAGTTCCAAGCTACCATTTCATCATCACTGAAACAACCCAATATTCAGGCCATACCAGCTGATTGAGAAAGGAGGGGAGTTGGGGCTTGGCAGATTCTATGTCCAATTACCAATTCCCGTAGCTACCCTCAGTTTTTAGTGTAATTGATGTGTCATAGAGTGTGTCCTGTGATTTGTTACGGCCTTGTTGATTAACGGGGACACTGACAGAGTCCATTGTTTCTCTGCAGTTCTGTCTGCCAGGAATGTGAGTTCAGCAAACAAGAAAAAAGCAGGGAGAAACCCTGGTGGGTCTCTGATTCTCACTATTGTTACACTTCTTTTTCTGACATTGCTTTGGTAGCCATCATTGGTTTCTCTTGATAGTGGCGTAATGATGTGTCACCCCTTGCAATAGGTCATTTTAAGACCCCATGACAAGGGGGAGGTTTGGAAGACCACTCCTGCCTTTTCTTATATCTTAAATCATTTGAAGGTCACAGCAGTATGGATCCAAATGTAAGGAAGATGGTCAAAGCTTTGGAACAGGAAGCCAGGACATTTCTAAAAAAAAGTCTCTTTCTCTGGTGTTACAAGAATAGCACTGAACTAAGGGGTCAAAATCCATACATTTAAGAGCTAATTTTGCTACTGGTTAGCTGGGTGACCTTGACAAAACCATTCCATTTCTCTGAGTCTTCATTCCCTCAAAATGAGGGGGATGGACTCAATTACATTTTTTAAAAAGTATTCATCAGAGAGTTAGTAGTAGATAGAAAGGTCTTTAATTAGGACTATGTGGGTTCAAGTCCTCCAACACTGGTGCTATGACCCTGGAGGAGCCTCTTGATCTCTGTGTAGGATTATTCCTACAATCCTAACACCATCTACCTCTTCTCTTACAGGATAGGCTAGTTTTTCCTTAAAAGATATTGAGACTCTCTTTAAGACTTGATTGCTTTAGAGCAGTGGTTCTCAACCTTCCTAATGCTGCGACCCTTTAATACAGCTCCTCATGTTGTAGTGACCCCCAACTATAAAATTATTTTTTTTTGCTACTTCATAACTGTAATTTTGCTACTGTTATGAATCATAATGTAAATATCTGATATGCAGGATGTATTTTCATTGTTACAAAGTGAATATAACCCACAGGTTGAGAACTGCTGGTTTAGATTATTTCTATTTAAACTGCATAGAAGATGAGAACAAGAGTAACAATAATAACTACAAAGAGGAAAGATGGTATTGTGGATAAAACTCTGGACTTAGACTCAGAAAGATCTGGTTTCAAATTCTGCCTCAAAGGCTCACACTGTTGAAGCCTAAATAGGAAGAAGCTCCAGGAAGTCTGATTCTTGACTGGCAGATCCCAAAGGATAAGTCAGATAAGGGAGCTTCATTCAGCTGAATAAACATCTCTCCTCCTTGAATATCCTGCTTCTACTATGGCTAAATAAATCTCTTTTCATTAACTGTTGAATGACATATTAGTATGTTTAATCTTGTTATAGTATTGAACCTAAACTACCAATGGACTGAACCAACTGAGGTGCAGTGCAGAGCAACCTCTCAGTGCTACAGGAAATTCCCCAAGTCTTAAGTTGCAGAACAGTTGCTACTCTGGTGTGGTAGAGAAAGCTTTCTTGTGAAGAATAATGTATCCCTATGAATGACAGTTTGTACCCTTTCCCCCCCGCAAAAATGTGCAAGGCATTTTTCTAGGTTCTAGGGTCATGAAAATGAAAAAAAAAAAAACAAAACAGAACAGGGAAAGAAAGGAAGATGAGACGCAGTAGAGATCATAGTTCAGTCTGGCCAGAAGCTGGACTGAGAGAAGAGAGTGGACTAAAATATGACTAGAAAAGTAGTTTGGAGCCAACAAGCCTATACAAGCCTACTTTATCCTAATGGGGGACTACTGAAGGTTTTTGATAACTAGCTTGATAGAAAAAGCATTTATTCAGCACTTACTTTGTAGTAGGCATTATACTAAGCACTGGAGATTCAAAATAAGTAAGCAAGACAGTCCACACCCTCAGGGAACTAACATTCTTGTGAGGGGAAAAAAAACCGGTAAAGGGGACCTGAAAAGGGAAGGAGATAAAGGGGCAAAGGCTACCCTATCAGAACCAGAGGACGCAGGGATAGATTTCAGGTTCCATTGGGAGGGAGAACAAGAATGCTGACTGGAGGGCAGATATCATGGCAAGAAGACTACGAAGTATTGTGGAGGCCAGGGGAGGGGAGATGTGTAGTGACATGGTTAGGACTTTGGTGTATAGAGAAAACCTGAACGTATTTCTGGATAGAAGGGAAGAGGCCACTTAAGAAACCAAACCAGGTATCAAAGTTGTTTAAAATAGTAATAATAATGACACAATAAAAATATAATAATGCTTTAATAGGCATAGTCATACCAAAAACTCATAACTTCCAAACTACTTGGAATAAAAAGCTTTTGAAATAGAGACCTAACAGAAAAAAATCAAGCAGGTAGAAACAGGATAAAGTTCATATCATTCCCACCATGCTGAGTGGTACTGGAGTTGCCTCAAAGATACCTAAGAGAATAGTAGTAGATGGTTATTTCGCCAGGACAGTTTCTATTTTTTTTTTGGAGGGGGGAAGGCAGGGAAATTGGGGTTAAGTGACTTGCACAAGGTCACACAGCTAGTAAGTGTGTTAAGTATCTGAGGCCAGATTTGACTCAGGTCCTCCTGACTCCAGAGCCCATTCTCTATTCACTGCGCCACCTAGTTGCCCCAACTGTTTCAATGTTTTTTTTTTTTCAATTTTTAACAACTTTTCTTTATTACTGAACTTTATCTTTCTTTAAATTTATTTATTTTTTTTGTTTACAACATTCCATTCCACAAACTTTTGAGTTCCAAATTTTCTCCCTCCCCCTCCCCAAGAAGGTATGCAATCTCATACAGGCTCTACATATACATTCATATTAAACTGGAGATTTTCACATTAGTCATGTTGCAAAGAAGAATTATAACTAATGGAATAAACCACAAGAAAGAAGAAACAAAGCAAAACAAAAAAGAGAGAGAGCAAATGGCAAACTTTGATCTGCAAGGACTGTTTCTATTTTAACTTCATAGAAGATGAAAACAAGGGTGAGAATAATTACTACAAGAATTAAGGTGGTACTGTAAATTATAAAGCTCTAGATTTGGAGTCAGAAAGACCCGGGTTCAAATGCTGCCTCAATCACTTACTGTGTGACCCTGAGCAAATCACTTACCCTTTCTGGGTTTCAGATTCCTTATCTGAAAAATGGTGATTTCACAACTTTTGAGTTCCTTTCCAGCTCTAAATCTATATAGGTCCATGAACTGATATTTATATATTGTTTCAAAGTTTATAAGGAATTTTAATATTTATAAAGTATGATGTATTTTAATACATTATCTTATTTGAGACTCACAATAATACTGTGAGGTACTACAGGTATTATTAGCATCTGCATTTTATAGATGAGAAAACTGGCACTTAGAGAATTTGAGTGACTTGTCCCAGGTCACAAGGTAAGTGCCAGATACAAGTTTTGAACCCCGATTTTCCTGACTCAAGAAGTCCGACACGATCCACCATGACATTTGGGGGAAAGAAAAACAAGATCTAGGACCATAGTTTACTATGTGACTGAGTTATATGAAGATCATAAGAATATGTGAAGAAAAGATAAAGGAAATGATTAATATTCAAGTATAATCAGTTAATCCATTTGAGAGGACCCTTCCCAGCAGTAGACAGACCTCTCTGTATTTCTGTTCTTATAGGCAGTCAAAGGCAAAAGTCTGAGTGAACCCAGGTCAAGATCCAAAACACAAGTGAGGGTCAGTATCAGGAATAAGAAATTGCCAGGAGCAGGATGAAATTCAGAAAAGAGTCATAGAAACAATTTGGATTCCCTCCTTTTTTAACAAATGGTCTAAGCCAGGAGTGGGGATGAGCTCCAACATCTCACATGGTGTAGGGTTGGGCTTGGGTACATGATTTAGACATAAAGGCTGATACCATGAGCTGACTAGGAAAGCAAGGAATAGTTTACCTGTGTCAGATCTATGGAGAATGGAAGAATTTAAGACCAAACAAGAGATAGAGAATATTATGAAATACAAAATAGATAATTTTGATTACATTAAATTGAATAGTTTTTACACAAAGCCAATGCAATCAAGATTAAGAGGGAAGCAGAAAAGTGGGAAAGAAGTTTTACAGCCAGCGTCTCTGATAAAGTTCTCATTTCTAAAATATATAGAGAACTGAGACAAATTTATAAGAATACAAGTCATTCCCCAATTGATGAACAAATGCTCTAAATCACTATTGATTAGAGAAATGCAAATAAAAAACTCTGAAGTACCACATCACACCTGTCAGATTAGTTAACATGACAAAACAGAAAAATGATAAATGTTGGAGAAAATGTGGGAAAATTGGGACACTAATGCATTGTTAGTGGAGTTGTGAACTGATCCAGCCATTCAGGAGAGCAATTTGGAACTATACCCAATGGGCAATTGAACTCTGTATACCCTTTGATCAAGCCATATCACTACTAGATCTATATCCGAAAGATATCATGAAGAAGGTAAAAGAGCTTACATGTACAAAAAACTTTACAGCTGTGCTTTGTGGTAGCCAAGAATTAGAAATTGAGGGGATGCCCAGCAATTGGGAAATGACTGAACACATTGTGGTATATCAATATAATGGAATACTATTGTACAATAAGAAATGATGAGTAGGTGGATTTCAGGAAAACCTAGAAAGGTTTACATGAACTGATGCTGAGTGAAGTGACGGAACCAGGAGAACACTGTCAGAATCAGGAGAACACTGTCAGAATCACACAGTAACAGCAACATTGTGCAAGATCAGCTATGATAGACTTAGCTCTTGTCAACAATACAATGATCTATGACAGTTTTAAAAGACTCATGATGGAAAATGCTATCCACATCCAGAGAAGGAACACTGGAGTCTTAATGCAGATCAAAATATAGGATTTTCACTTTTTTGTTTTTTTATTTTTGTGATTTTTCCCTTTTGTTCTTTCTTTCACAATGTGACTAATGCAGAAATATGTTTACATTATTATATATGTATAACCTATATTAGAATATTTTTTGTCTTGAGGAGGGGGCATGGGAGGGAGGGAGGGAGAAAAAACTTGAAACTCAAAATCTTACCAAAAAATGAATGTTGAAAACTATCTTTACAAGTAATTGGAAAAAATAAAATACAATTGAAAGGAAGGAAGAAAGGAAGGAAGAAAGGAAGGAAGGAAGGAAGGAAGGAAGGAAGGAAGGAAGGAAGGAAAGAAGAAAAGAAAGAAAAAGAAAGGAAAGAAAAATGGCCTAAGCTAATGGTTGGACCCTGTGAGCCCAGTCAGTGCTGGAAGTTGTTACAGGATGATGAAGGCATATATTCTTCTCATGAAGCCAAGGAAACAGGTTAGGGAAGAGCCTGGACAGTAGAAATCTGGAAAATGGAGGCTATGAAGAATAAGTAAATATCACTGCTCTGAAAATTTACAAATTCTGCTGTCTTAAACCCAGAAGGTGAGTAACCGTTGATTTTTTTATCTTGGAGGAAACAATGGATCTTTATTACTAGTGAAGCCATTTCTTACAGATATTTATTTCTTCACTAGGGAGCTGCAAAGTCTTCCTCGACATTAAAAACTTTCAAATCATGTACAGGGACTTATAAACCTGAAAGCTTATAAAGTCTCCTCATCTCTCACTGGTTGTACTCCTTATCTGCTGACAGTTCTGGCTGGTACCCAGCTGCTCTTGGGCTCTGGGCCAGTCCCTTTAATGAATCCCTCTAATTCAGTTCACACTGTCCCGCCTCTCTATGAAATGCTACTTGGGCCTATCTTGTCTAATAGTTGAACCAAATGTATTTAATGACTGTCCCTTCATTAAACATTACAAGCCTTTTAAGGCCTTGGCAAAGGGGTGGTTCACTTTGTAAGTGAGTTCTGCCACAAAGTCAATACCCAGTGCCAAGTGAATCCCTTGCATTCCTTCATGATTACTCTGCTGGGGCCTCTAGGGTGAGACAGTCTCCGTCACTGGGGAAGGAGCAGCTTTTCCAGGCCAATGGATTCGTTGCTCTGGCTATATCTCACGCCTTGACACTAGATGTCAGCGAAGGGTAATTGTTGTCTCAATTTAGAGGCCAGCCTAGGTAGCTGCTAGGGAACTTTTAGTTCATGTTTTATAGCAAAGGTGAAGTATGGCTCTGTCCCCACTCCAGACATATATTACAATAAAAGGGGGATATCGGCGTCTAGTGTTTTTAAAGGCAGTCATAAAAGATGAATAACGAGGCAGTTTAAAACTAAAAGACAGCTGCCAAGCTCAATGGCCGTGATGGATGCCTGAACACCCAGTGTGGAGAAAACCTGTTCTCCAGAGACCACCATCCAAAAAATTAATTACTCCCATTCAGCATCTTTAAATGTGCCACTTAATATACTGCCACCATAATTAAATTTCCAGCCCTGTGACCTTGAGACCATTTCCTGAGATAATAAATGAGATCAAGGTTTAATCGATGCAGAGCAAGTTGAAATTGTCCAAGGAAGCAAAGAACCATCATGGTACAAGTCAAGGTTAGGGCTGGGGGGTGCGGGTGTGTGGAGTTGAGGAAAGGGGAATCAAAGCTAAGACTTAATGATCATGCCATTCTTTGGAGAAAGGTGTTGATTTCCAGTTGACCTTATTTGCAAACCAGGACAGAATAACATAATAGAAAGAGCCCCGTGTGTTAGAAGGCCTGAGTTCTAATCTGAGCTCTGCCAATAATAACTACCTTTGTGAGCTTGGGCAAGTCAATTAATCTCTCCAGGATTGAGTTTTTGCTCATTCATGAAATGAAAGGGTTCACTACTAAGATGGTTTGTATAATGTCTTCTGATTCAAAAATTCTAGAATCTTATAGCCTCCAGGTTCTGCTTTGGTTAGAACAGGAGATAGGTGGTATAGAGGCAAATGTATTGAATCTAGGACCTGGGTTTGAAACCTTGCTTTGCCATTATTGCTTTTACTTATGTGGCCTTGGGCAAGTAATTTCTTTCTGGACCTTGACTACCCTGTCTAAAAACTGATGCCCTCTTCTATTCTTGCTCCAAAACTATGTTTTTAAATCACAGGGTTAATGGAATGTCAAAGGAAAGAGTTTAGTGAAAATGAAGGGAGGAGGGTCTAAGAAGCCTAGAGGTCATACTAAAGGGGAGTTCAAGTATAGAGTAAATCTCCTGTGCTGCTTCCTTCCTCTTCCCTGCCAACATTTTGGTACAGGTAACCTCAAAAAGGCAAAGAAGCTACGAAAGAACAGAAGCGTAGCCTGATGTATGGATGTGGGAGAAAAGAAAGAAAAATTGCTTATTCTCAGTCAGTAGGGAGGGAATTGTAGGAGCATAGATTTAGAGATAGAGGAGACCTCAGATAAAGGCCACCTAGTCCAAATCCCTTCATTTTTCAGAGGAGAAAACTAAGATCATGTTAAGTGACTTTCCTAGGTTCACTTCACTATTAAGTGTCAGAAGCAGGATTTGAACCCAGATTTTCCTGGCTGGAGGTATAGTACTCTACACCATATCGCCTCTAGTTCATATCCTGATTGCACATTTATGAAGGTATTAATTTTTTAAAACAGTATGTGACTGGTGGAGATACCTCCTTTATTCTCCTACCCCTAAGTGTCTGCTTCCCAAAGTCACTGTTGGTACCTGCTTCCCATAGTTGTGAAGGCCAAATGATGAGGCCAAGGTTGATCCTCCTGGATTATTATATCATAGGTGCAGTTCCATTCAGTTCATTTTATAAACATTTATTGGATGTCTCATGAATACATGGCACTATGCTGGTCTCTGGGGATACAACGACAAAAAAAGTCCCAGACTTTAAGAAGCCGAAATTCTATAGCTGAGATGAGAAAATTTCTGAACATTTATGGGATAGACCTCTTTTCTTTCCTGAGTAACTTTCCCTTCTCCCCTTCTCAAATACTTTCCCAGTCCCTCTACCTGCACACATATCCTCATAAATGCTTTAAAGGTTGTCAATGTGACCATTTGAAAAAATAATTTTTGAATGTTGTTGCTGTTGTTCCTGGTTTATTGGATGATAAATTCATGGTTTGATGTTGTACAGGGCTGTTTATGATTTAAAATCATAGTTTTAGAGCAAGAAAAGAAAAGACCATCTAGTTTAACTCTCTCATTTTTTAAATGAGGAAATCAAGGTCCAGAAAATATTTCTTACCCAAGTACAACACAGGGTTAAGTGACTTGCCCAGGGTCACACAACTAAGTGTCTGAGGCCATAGATTTCTGTCAATGAAGAAGTGCCTCGGTGATGCAGAGCAGGACTTAAAGTGGAAACGCCAGAGTTCAAATATTGGTTCAAGCAGTTGCTGTTGTGTGACGGTGCACAAGTCATATAACCTGCCTTAGTCTCGGTTTCCTCAACTATAAAACTAGAATAATAATGGCTCCTATTCCATATGGTTATTGTGAGAATCCATTGAGATAATATATGTAAAGCACATTACAAACTTTAAAGTGCTATATATTAATGCTAGTCGTGATTAATGAATGGGCTGCTAGTTCCATCGTTCCATTGTGTCTGATGCTCTGTGATCCCATTTGGAGATTTTCTTGGCAAAGGTACTCGGGTGGTTTGCTACTTTCTTCTCCAGCTCATTTTCTAGATGAGGAACTGAGGCAAACAGGGTTAAGTGACTTGCCTAGGATCTAATAATCAAGTGTCTGAGGCCAGATTTGAACTCCAGGAGATGAGTCTCCCTGATTCAAACTTAGTGCTCTGTCCACTGTATCACCTAGGTCCCCATCATATGCCTTGGCATAAATTGAATTCACCATACAAGAGAAAAGGACAAGGCAGGTATGGTCCTTTACGATGCTCAGCATAAACTTGGAAATTCATTCATTCAAGAAAAACACAGAGAACAAAATTTGCATTTATGAAAACAAAGAAGAATCACTAATGATCCTTTGTCTTCTACTCCCTTCTATAGTAATTACTGAATGGCAGAGACACAGAAAAGGGGCCAGGAAATACTAAGAATCATATAGCTTTTTAGACCTTCTGTAAACATTAATTTAACTAATGGTACTCTAAATGCTAGATCCTTGTCCAATAACCAGTAAGTTGACATACTACTAGAGGAACTGAATAATATCAATATTGACATTCTCATTATAAATTAAGGTAGAAGACATAAAGAAGCTGTGGCTGAATGGAGGGAAGGCTGACAGGTTCTTTTTTTTGAGAGGCAGAAAAAGATGTTAGTAAAGTTGCTTTTTTCATGGACCCAGAAGCAACAGGAGACAGGTATGCCTGTTGACCTTGATTTTCCGTGTTCACAATGAATTGAAGCAAAATGACCACTGGGAAGATAATTGCAATTTATGCACCAATATCAAATGCAGAGGATGAAGTGGCAATAAATTCGATAAAATATTAGATCTTCCAAAGAAAATCTTCAATAAAACTTCAATGTGTAGGTAGACATAGGTGAGGATGGCAAAAAATATTTAGAAAAACATGGTATGGGATTAAGAAAGTAGAGGACAAAGGCCTGATAATTACTCAGGTGCCTCACTCCTCTGTTCTGGGAATACAGTGTGTCCCAAAAGTCTTGGTGCAGTCTAAAACTATTAAAGCTTAAATAATAAACTATTATTAAGCTTAAAACTACACTGAGACTTTTGGGACAGTCTATACCAGTGGTTCTCAATCTTACTAATGCCGTGACCCTTTAATACTTGTATGCGGGCGTATCTGCATGTGGGCAGACCCTCCTAGAGATGTATAGAAGAGTGGTGTCTCAGTTCCTAAGACCATTGGAAATATGTTTTCCAATGGTTTTAGGCAACCCCTGTGAAAGGGTCATTCAGCCCCCAAAGGGGTTGTGACCCACAGGTTGAGAACCGCTGGTCTATACTTTCTTCCAGAAGAGAATTGAAAGGGCAGCAGAATGGTACAGTAAAAAATAATGTTGGATTTGGAGTCAGAGGACCAAGGTTTGGACTCCTTTTTTTTTTTTTTTTTTTAAATTTAGTTTTTATTTGTTTTCTTGTTTACATTATTCATTTTCATTACATTTTTTGAATTACACATTTTCTTCCCGTCTTGCTCCTGCCCCAACCCCATAAC
>CM053598.1:114752306-114780329 GCA_028646575.1 Pseudocheirus occidentalis | reverse complement strand
GAGAGTCCTAGACTTTCCTAGACTTTGTCTGGGCTCGTATTTTCTGGGTGTTTAGGGTGGCGGTGTGGGAGCTGCGGGACCTTGCTGCTTCTACGCCGCCATCTTCCAAGGTTTGGACTCCTAACCTTCCCCTTTTCTACATGTATGTCTTTGGAAGTTTACCTTCCTGACCAGTAACTGCTCTCCTTTGGGTTGTGTTGGAAAAAATCCTAGCTATTCTCTCAACAGTGAAGTGTGCAGGCAGTTTTCAAAAGAAGTAACACAAGCTGTTACAATCATATGAAAGAATGCTTGAGATCAATAATAATTGGTCTCAAGAGCAATGTGAATTAAAACAACTTCATTTAATCTTCTGCAAAATGAGTCTGTTTAGACTAGATGGTCCTTTTCAGTTCTAAATATATGAACCTAATTGTTTAAAATAATGATCATGATCTATGAAAGGCATTGGCCATTTTGAGAACCTAACACTAACACACAAAAAAGAAACTGACTTTATCTTAACAGGAGAAAGAAAATGGATTACCAATATGAAAGTCATTTCTAAGTTAGTTATCTGTGTGCAGACAAACCATTACCAGTAACAGCAAAAGTCAAACCTAATATCAAACCAGGAGAAAAGAAAAAGACAATGCTGGAAATTGTGCCATTCCCACTCTGACTATTCAAACAAATTATTGTTGTAAGAAACAGCTGGAAAATGTGAAAGCCTTGTCCAGTGTTTAGCAAGATGTCATACTATTGGAGAAACTGAAGGATCAGTGTTGGTATTCTCATTACAAATGAAGATAGAAGACACAAGTATAAATTATTTGAAATCATAATTGGACATAGTACTGCCCTGAGCTATTAATTCTTTCGGTTCTGTTTTCCTTTATTTTATTTTTATTTTTATTTTTGCTTTTTGGAGGGGAGAAGGCAGGGCAATTGGGGTTAAATGACTTGCTCAAGGTTATACAGCTAGTAAGTGTGTCAAGTCTCTGAGGCCAGATTTGAACTCTGGGCCAGTTCTTGGGCCAGTGCTCTATTCACTGTGCCCCCTAGCCACCCCGCTGTCTTCCTTTATGATATTGTAGTCATCACATGAATTATTCTTCTGGTTCTGCCAACTTCTCTTGACATTCATGCATAGGAGTCTTCTAGTAAGTAGTATGTTATAGAGAGAAATGAGGCAATCAGATCTTATCACTTTTATACTTGAAATAGTCTTATTTGCATTTGTCAAAAGTGCACAATTCAGATTTTGAGATCATTTTGGACTTTGTAAAGGTTGAGACACTGAGTGACTCAATCATTGTGAGTCAATTAACCAATTAGCATTTATTAAGCACCCAATATGTGCCAAGGAATATGCTAAGTACTAGGCATCTAAAGACAAAAGTGAAACAGTCTCTATTTTCTTTTTTTTTTTTCTTTTTGGAGGGGAAATGCAGGACAGTTAGGATTAAGTGACTTGCCCAAGGTCACACAGCTAGTAAGTGTTAAGTGAATCCAGATTTCAACTCAGATCCTCCTGACTTCAGGGCCAGTGTTCTATTCACTGTGCCACCTAGCTGCCCCAATGGGGTGGCCTCTATTTGCAAGGAACTTATATTATAACATAGGAGACAACATAGACATATAAATATCCATTAAATATTTACAAAGTGATTATGAGGTAGTTTAGGGAGTGAAGGCACTAATAGCTGAGAGGAAAAGGAGAAGCCTTATATAGAAGGTGACTTGAGTTGAGTCTTAGGGAAAAGAGGTATTTGAGGAGGCAGAGGTGAATAGATAAGGCATTCCAGGAATAGAAGACTGCCAAAGTCACAAACATATGTGGGAAAGAGAAAGCAGGCTGGTATGGCTGGACCATCAAGTGTATGGAGGGAAATAATGTGTAAGAAGACAGGACATTTAGGAAGGGGCCAAGCTGTGAAGATCTTTCAATATCAAAAGGAAGAGTTTTTATTTGATGTGGGAGTATTGGGAAGTCTTTGGCCACTCAAGTTTATTGAGTAGGAAAAGCATTTTCGAAGTTGTGTAAAGGATGAATTAGCCTGGAGAAAGTCTTGAGGTAAGGAGACCAAATAGGAAATTTTTGCTATCATCCAGGGGAAGCAATGAGGGCCAGGACTGAGGTGAGGTAAGGGATCTATGTGAGAGATGTTTGGAGATCAAAATGACAAGAGTCGACAACCGATTGGATATATGTGAGATGAGTGAGAATGTGGACTTAAGGATGACACTAAGGGTTGGAACCTGGGTGACCAGAAGGATGAAGGTGGTCTTGAATGTAAATAGCAATTATTTCTGTTTTGACCAGAAACCCTGAGGGGTCCCTCCCCCCCCCCCCCCACACAGACTGATTTTTTTACTAGGTAAAAGAGGCCATTTTTACCTCATTTCTTACCTAACCTTAAACAGTAAATGAGTATTGTCATAGACAAACTGAGACCTGGGAAAGACTTTAAGCGTAAAAAGGCCAAGGTCTCCCATTGCATCTGGGGCCATCTCCAGTCATCCTGATTTATATCTTGCCATTGAACCTAGATGGTTCCAGTGGAGAGAGTGAGGCTAATGACTTTGCACAACCCTACCTCATTTAAATCCAATTCACTTGCAAGTCATGGCATCACCTTCCCAATGTCATAGTCCACTTTAAGAAAGAAAGACAAACAACAAATAGAGAAATCAGTTTGGGCTGAGCTCCTCCCTCAGGGTATGATTCTCTGGTCCTTGCTGTTCCTTGTCAAATTTAGGGGTGATGGTCCCGAAGGGAAAGCCTAATGGTGGGGGGAGGATCTTGATTGGTATAGCTTTGCTTTCTAGAAAAGATGACTAAAAGTATTTGTTGCTGTAATAGTAATGTAAATGGGAAGATCTTTTCCATCCATTAATAGGGCCATGTGACTTACCTAAGTCACATGGAAGCCTAAGACACATGAGTTTGAGCCACATAAAGTCTGTGGTAGAAATAGCTTGCTAAACAGGCAAAGCAGAAAGGGTGGAGCAGGAAGGGTGGAGGAGAGTTAAAAGGAAGTTGGTCGAAG
This sequence comes from Pseudocheirus occidentalis, assembly GCA_028646575.1. NCBI lineage: Eukaryota > Metazoa > Chordata > Mammalia > Diprotodontia > Pseudocheiridae > Pseudocheirus > Pseudocheirus occidentalis. Next base: position 114,777,297 of record CM053598.1, on the reverse strand, counting down.
AAGTTAGAGCTGAGGGAGAAAGAGGAAGCAGGCAGTGAGCTATGAGAGTTTGTTTATGGGAAGGCCCTAGCAGGGGGAAGGCTTGGGGATGGCAGTGCCCCCTGTGTTGTTATTGTTTATAGATTTCTTTGGTTTATTTGTCTATGATTGATTCGGCTTTCTGGTGTTGGCATTCAGCTTTCCAGTGTTTGAATAAATGTTTTAGTTCTGTCTTCCAAGTGGAGAGTCTATTATATTTTGCAATGCAGAATTACACCAGCATATTCATAACTGCTATAGGTGCTGTAAATATCTTGTTGGTTCTACAGATGCCATAAAGCAATTAATATTCTTAAATTGCAAGAGAGGGGTGTGATCATCCACACTTGAAGGCTATCTCACCTACCAGTTAGAATTGTCTTATCTTTGAGAGATGTATAGAGTATATAGGGTGTGCAAGGAGCACTAGTACTTTTGATGTGGAGGCTTATTAAATGCTTTTCAGGGCTGCTTATCTCCCTTTGGTGTCCACCTTTCATCCAACTCTCATCTGGTTCCAAGAAGCTGTGGCATCTACAGCAGCCACACCTGGGTAATCCAGGTTGAGGGTAACTGATGGACCTTAAGCCCATCAGTGAGTAAGGGGGGGTATGAACAATTTGTTCTTACAACACAAAGTCGGCTGAAGCAGGTGCTGTAGAGTACTTAGAGTTTGGTTAGCCATTGAAGAGCCAAGATCATCCATTTCATCCCGGGCCATCACCAGTTGTCTGGACGTTTTTTCCTGCCACTGGACTTCAATGACTCTGGAAGAGAGAGTGAAGTTAAACACTTTGTGCAACACTGCTTCACTTAAATCCAATTCACTCACAAATCAAGATATCACTCTATGATGTCATTGATCCTCTTTAAAAACAAAAGACAGTGGAAATCCAAATTATGTACTGTCAGATCAGTCTGTGGAAAGACACATCTAGGTTTAAAAGACCCTATTGACCTTGACTAGGGGCTTCTGGTCATTGGGAGAAGTCATTGACCCAATTTCTTGGTTAATGCTAGCCTAACTAATAAATTGATCATGCTTAAGTGCCTGTCATTTTGCTGAGGTGCTATCATGATTCATTTTGCTAACATTATATACATCACCGTTAATAAAATGATATCCTTCCCAGGAGAAAACTGCCTCAACGTCATTTTTTCTTGATAACAGTTACAGGCCTAGATGACTGGAAGGATGTGAGACCCTAAACCAGAGGTGTCAAGCATCACTCCTGAATGTGGCTCTACCAGATTAAAATGTAGCTCCTATCTGTTTTCAATGTGTCTATGTATTAATAAAAAAATGAAATATATAAATACGTGTGATTTCCTAAGTCAATTTCATAGCCTGGTGGAATTCTTATGTATGGCTTATCAGCCCCCATTTCTATCTGGGTTTCTATCTATCAATTGCCCTAGACAGAAATAAGGAAATTTGGATAAGGGAACTAGGCATGCCAAAAGGTAGGAGTGAGGAGGAAGAGCATTTCCTGGCATGGGGAACGGTCTGAACAAAGACATGGAGGAAAGAGGAAGAAATATCATATACAGGAAAGACATATGCCAATCTAACTGATCTGGACTATGTGAGGGGGAGTAATTGTAGTCAGCCTGTTAATACAAGGGTTCCTTAAGGGTTCCCTACCATTAGTCTCTCTTTTGAATCAAGTTCTTAGCTCCAGAAGGCTACTACTAAAATGCTAAATAACTATTATAAGAAGAAGAAGAAGAAGAAAGAAGAAGAAGAAGAAAGAAGAAAGAAGAAGAAGAAGAAGAAGAAAGATGAGGAGAGGGAGAAGATAAAAAGATAGAGTTTGGGAGTAGTGTAATGTCTGAATGAAGATTTGAATAAGCCACTGAAGGAGAAAGGGGGATTCTCTGGGCTACGGAGATACAGGGTAAAGAGACCCAGGTCACTCCTAAGCAGAAAGCTTTCTGATGCTCTGCCAAGGATAATTTTCTACTATTATCACCCAAGAGTAAGCATGTTTCTCACCCAAAACACAAACCCTTGACATCATGGCCTTCTTCTTTCTCCTCTATGTTGAGTTTTCAACATAACACAAGCTTAACCATCCATTTAAAATGTTCAAGAACTGTTTTACCCCAGTGTTAGTAAATCCCGGAGTATAAACTATACACAACTGTATCTCAGGAAGGTAAATTACAGGCAGATCTCCATTTCTCAGTTTCATCTTGACACAGTTGGCCAATGATCAAATATTTAGAGTTGCTCCAAATTTTATTTCTTAGTTTCACCCTTTTACCCTTATTCCAGACTACCTTTCCCCTTTTATTTTCAAGGCAGGGCCATTGAATCCCTAAATTACCCCAAAACCCAGAAAGAAAGGAGAAAATAAGAAACAAAGACCAGGAACTTCTCCCTGGGTACAAAGGGTGCTGTGCTTAAAACCTGCAATTTGAAAGGCAAGAAAATCCAAAAAGCAAATACTGCTTTGTAAATTACGTCGGCCTTGTTTCTTCACACACAGGAGTGACAGACTTATTTAAGGGATTCATTCACTTTAAGCAGCAGAGATTTATTAAAAAAAGAGAAAAAAGTTAGATTAAGATTTCTGATGACTTTGCTACTGATTGATGTTGCTGGGTGAGTCACTGTTCCTTACTGAATAAGGAGAACTTCAAAGACTAGTGAAGGTGGTGGAGGATTTGTGTAGTTAGATGCTCACAGAATTTCTATCCTGTCACCACAAACTAGTATATATGCTCCCTCTATTTCTACAGTAAAAATATCACAGGGAAGGGAAGAATTTACACACCTAGGTCAAAAATAACAGTAAAAACATAAAAAGAGAGGCAGCATGTGATGGATTTAGAATCATTTAACTGGGTTCACATCCTAACTCTATATGTGATCTTGGGAAAATCACTTTTCTGGGCTTCAATTAACTCCTCTATAACCTAAGAGAATTGGTTCAAATGGTCTTTACAGTCCCTTCTAGCACTTTCTATAATCCTATGACTAAATTCTGCAAACTACACATAATTCTTCTTGGTATTAAAAAAAAGAGTATTGCTATATTTTTCTCTTGAAACAAGACACTTTCCACAAAAAACACCCAAAACCACTCCACAAAAATACATTTCCCAGTTAAACAAAGCCACTGTGTTTCTGACTATCAATACTGGTCACTTTCTATGGTTGTAATTTATCAGTTGTTAGCAGAGAGGTTTGGTCCTTTCACTTTTATAGTATTATACCAACACTGACCACTGGATTATACTCAAGTTTTACTCACTCTTAGTGCTGACTTTACTTCTGTTATTATAGTCATTTTCCAGTAAAGTCAGCAAACATTTATTAAGCATTTATATGCCAGACTGGAGATACAAAGAAAGAACTTTTCCTCATGCCCCCCAAACACTAGTCCCTGCTTTCAAAGTGTTCACAGTTTAATGGGTGGAAACAACATGCAAATGACTATGTACAAATAAAATATATGTAGTATATATTAGAGCTAATTTTTGAGGGAAGGTGATAAGATTAAGGAAAACTGGGAAAGTCATCTTACAGAAGATGGGGCTCTAGCTGGGACTTGGAAAAATCAGGGAAACCAGGAAGCAGAGATGAGGAGGGAAAGAGTTCCAGGCATGGGGAAAAGCCTGTGAAGATGCTTTAGAAAAGGAATGTTAGGCACAAAGGAGTCCAGAGTCCTTGAATTACAAAGTAGAGCTAGTGTAGAGAGGAGTAAGGTGGAAAGGTGTAAGAAGATTGGAGGAGCTAAGCAACCAACTGGTGAGACATTACTGGGGCTGTGAACGAGAGCTCAGAAATTTAGAGTGCGTCAATAATGCTTATACTATTTTAGCAGGTAGGAAAAAAATGTCTAGCAAGAATAATTAATTAAATAGGAAATTACCAGTTGACTGACTGATTTCCTGTTTCATTATAGAGAGTTTAGACAAGGGCTTAAGGATAAATGCTTGATTGGCCTTGTGGAGGCAATAGGTAGTCTCTAGAAGGGCAGATGGAAATGTATATGAACATATAAGTCAATCTAATTTGGAGAGGCCAAAACAGAACTTTGGGTGGGGCCAAAACAAGTCCTGAATGGACCCAAACCAGCACTGGGCAGAATCTAAGCATTTCTTATCTGCCAGCTTCCCTGGAGTAACTCTGAAGTCAGTTTGACCTGTACAGTAAGCTATTGGGTAGACAATTTTCTATCCACTTAATGCTAATGTTAAAGACTATTAATAAAGGATAAATAATAAAAATTTTGTTCATAATCCTCTCTTTGGGGCTTAAAGCCCACATTTTCATGCTGGCAAAAGCATAATTACAGAAGCACAAAGTTGGATTATAATTTCAAAGGGAGCTCATTAAAATAACCTAACTCAGTGGCATCCTCCTCACTACCTATCTCATCTAGAATTTGATAGAATTCCTTTAGGGAGGAGTAGGGCCAAATTGGTGACAACTTTCCCCAGTACCTCATCTTTAGAAGGATCAATTTAAGTAAGTCTCTGGGGACTTAAACTTACACCAAGAAACAAGTGTGGCTAAGAGTATCACAGAAACCATAATCCTGTGCTTCCTTCAATGTCATAAAAAGTTGAGCAAACTAAGTTAAACAGAGTCATAATCTCATATATCCTTTAAGGATATGAACTTTGTTAAACAGACTTTATAGGGAAACTAAGTCAGGTTACAAATTAAATATAAAACTCTATATTTAAATATTTTAACTTTAAACTAGATTTAAACTAGAGTTTACATTTAAACTAGAGTTTAAACTCTATATTTAATATATATTACATAATATATATATACTATATATAGGTATATCTATATATCTGTATAATGTAATCTATATATTATATCTTTAAAGTCTATATTTAGAGTGTTCTCAATAGATTGATTGAGAGTAGAGATTTAAACATCACCAATAAAACTAGGGTCAAGGAAGTAAGTTAGGATCCCTTACAGTTAGTTAGGGGAATACCTAAATCATTTTGGGGAGCTCAAATTTCCCTTTGGCTTCTACCTGAGGAATGTCAAACAGTTAACATTATTATTCCATAAGTCAAGTTTTGGTCAGGCAAGGTTAATATAAACAGAAGACTTTCAGATAACCAAGAAGTTGTGGGAGGAATGGCCCTGATCTCCAAACAAGGAATTTAGGTAGATTCTTCTTGTGGGCAAACATTAACACCATGAAACATTAAAGTCAAAATAATACAATAATAATTATCAATATTAAGTAACATCAAGTCTCCTTCTTGCTGGTAAGGAATTCCCAACCAATGTCCATTTAATCAGTGTATTTCTTCTTAAGTACCAAGTCATCCCCTATAACCATCTGGTCCCTTGGAAATTCTGGAATAGGAATTATTCTCAGGGCGGTCCTGGAGAAGACTTCTGCTAGTAGATCTGCTTCTTTAGTTCCAAATCATTTGCAGAGATTTCCTAGGTAATACTGCTAAAAGTCTGCCAGTACAATTTAGCATGACCTCCTAAAGTTGGTTTTCCAGTAACTTGTTTATGAAGTGAAAACCAGCTCAAATTTTATGGAACTAATCCTATTAACAGCAGAGCAATAAGAACATCAAATCAGGAACTCATAATTGATCTGAAACTTCAGAGAATTTCAGTCTTTATATACCACTTGATTTTTCTATCTTTACTTGAACCCTGTGCCTGATATGGACAATGCTATCTACAAGTTGAAGTGAGAATCCATGGATCCAAGGATCCATGAATGCCTGATCTGTAAAATGAGCCTTTCTGCCTCTTAAGAGTATCAAAGACTTAAACATGGGGGTGGGGAACATGATTTTAACATTTCTTTACAATTATTAATACAATTTATTTATAAAAATCTTTAATTTTGAGAATGTATTTCTAAAACACACTCAAAGTCTGCATATATCATTAGAAACATTTTGAGGGAAATTAATATTATACTAATGACTATTATTTGTGATCTTATATTTTTCCTTCTATTTTCTATAAGGACCCATCTCCTGTTAAGGTCCCTCAATCTCTGAAGGGCATGGCTAATTGGTGAAATTTCTCCTGGCCCTCAAGGAACATGCTTGTCACTTTTGGATGGGACCCCACCAAACTAGGAGACAATTTCTGTTTAGAGAATAAACAGAATCTAGTCTGGGTGAGCCCGTACCCTGAGGGAGGAACCCCTATCCTTGATCTTCTCCCTTAAAGTTTAGTGTGACCCAGCTCATGAAGGAGAAAACCAGTCAGAGAGGTCTGGATGGAAATGGTTACCCCTGCCCAGATTACTGGAGGTTGCTGAGTTCCATGATCAAGTCACATTCTCAGCAGGAGGAACTGAAGACTTTGAGCCCACCTCCTCATTAAATGTCCAGAAATAAGGGTTGATTTTCACTTTTCAGAAGAATTCCCTATCAGAGGGTATTTAAGGCATTTCAGGGTCTCCCTTGACATTTTTCATTACCAAAACCTCTGACCATCAATTTATTGATTGCAGCTAGCCTAATTAATAAATTGATTATTAATTGCCCAGAAACTTCATCTCTCAGAATTCTTATTCATCTCAGTTTGGAAGACAAACATCTGTATATCCTAGTTTAAAGAAAACAGTCTAATCTTGTTGTTTTCTCAAAGTTTCTATTCCATTAAAATGTAAAACTTTGACATCTTTACCTTCCCCTCCCCCCTTTTTGAGGCACTATATACCTATACATACTATACATGTGTGTATATATATATGTGTGTGTGTATATATATGTGTGTGTATAATATGTATGTGCATATATGTATGTGTGTGTATGTGTGTGTATTCTTCATACCATCCTGACAGAATGAGATACATTAAGAACCTAAACTTGTACATGAGTATATAACTAATAGCAAGGGGATGGAAAAATGAAGAACTCAATTTACCTCGTTGCTTAGGATATGGAGCTGACCATAAATTCAGATGAAAACAGTGAGCTCTTTCATACTTGCATCCTATTATAGTAATTCAGAAATGTTTTAGAGTTTCAATGACAAAAACTTATATAGTTCATCTACCCTGATTATAGAAATCTGCTATGAAAGGAAAAAGGAGGGACAAGGTTATAACAATATCAAGACTGTCCCTTCAAGGGCACAGACTGACTGACCTGACATAAGCATAAATGGAGGGAAAGCTCCCCTAGCTCTGTTTGATTCCAGGTAAGACTCATTATTAACAGCCAATAATGCAGCAGTTTCATGGTATTTACAAAGTATTATAGCCAGGCTCAGAATGAACAAAGTGGAAAACTTTTCTATTCAAAAAGGAAATAGCATAATGGGTAAACTGAAGTGAAGAGGATCTTACCTTTGCCTATCTGAGATCATTCCCTCAATTTTTCCAGGCATAGACATCCACCTGTAGCAGTGTTCATATTGCACTCCCTTTGGGTCAAGTATGGCATTTGCCTTGAATGGCAGAATACTGGCTTAATGAAAATATAGACAGTTCTACCTGAAATTGAAATTCAGAACAATACCATATGATAGTCTCAAGAGATTTCACCTCAAATATCAAAATTTCACTATTCACAACTTAGGGCTAGGTTATTACTGTTTTTCTCATGCTGTTGCAATACTAGTTAATAATAAGGATACGGAGGCTTATATTAGGGCTTATCTGATTTATCCTTTCTAGTTTAAATCCATCTTGGAACAGAAATCAATCATTTAGAAATTAAGAGTAATCACATTCTGGCATTTCACATATAGAGTAAATATATGATAGCTTACTAAAAAACTAAGAAAAACTATGGCTACTGTAAGTCTCTAGACTAAATAAATATCTGTATTTTGTCTATTAACCCCCTAAGGCGAAAATAAATTCTTTAAATCTAAGTTCACTAAGTTGGCTCGAAAATTTAACCTCTATACATACTACTTATTAACAAGTTGATTTTCATAAGTGATAGCCAAACTATTAGATAAAACTCACTCTTTAATATAAACAATCTTTTAAGACCCTTTAACCATGAGAGGTCATAGTTTCTCATCAAACCATTTCATTTCTTTAGAACTTCACAACCATGTTGTTAGCAGCTTCTCTCACAGAGCTGATATGATTTGCCCAGATAAAAAGTCTCCAGAACTTCACAAATGAGGAAGAAAGGTCTGTGGTACTTTTTTCCCCTCCAAACAGTAAGCTGTTAGTAACTATTTTAAAGCAAAATACACTCAATTAAATACTTCAGATTTTCAAACACAGTGGTCACATTCTTTAACAGCTCAATTCAAACTTATCTGGATTAAAAGAGCAGCTAATTTTCTAATGACACAATTATATCACTCTCTGGGTTTCATTTTTCAAATTAAACTAGAAGTCTAACGGTAACAAAAATGACACATATTTTAAAAACATAAAACAAAACTTTTTTGCCAATAGATATCAATTCAGTGGAATGCATTTCTAAATCCTTTCATATAGAAAATGATCTCATCATTCTATCAATTTGGCATTCTGTACTAATCACATTCAAAAGCCAGTATGGCATAATTATGTTTAATAAAAAATAATAGCCAACATTTGTATGTTACTTACTGTGTGTCAGACTATGTGCTAAGCACATTGCAATTACCATGTCATTTGAAGCTTCTAAACAATCCTGGGAGTTGGGGGTGCTATATAGTGAGAAAACTGAGGCAAACAAAAGTGAAGGACTTATTCACGGTCACCCATCTAATAAGTGTCTGAGACCAGACTTTATTTTTTTTTCATTGACTTGTTTATTTACTTTTAGTTTATAAGATTCAGTTCCACAATCCCTTGAGTTTCAATTTTTCTCCCCTCCCTCTCCCACTCCACTATGGCAGCATACAATCAAATATAGGATCTGCAAATACTTTCACATTGTACGATAGTCTGGTTGTATAGAAGGATTGTAACAAATGGAGTGAACAATGGGAAAAAAGAAAGAAAACCAAACATGGAAAAGACTGATAGCATGTAGATTGCTTCAGTCTCCATTTAAACTCTGGTGAGACCAGACTTTAGCTCACATTTGCCAAAAATCAAATGTATTTCGCATTAAATTCTGATTTGCCACAATTATCCTAATAGAAAAACACATCTCACTTCAAATGAGATCACATTATAATTTAGTTTCAGGATAAATTTCAACTCAATCAGATTCAGATTTACAATTACAAATGGTAACATTCAAAATCCCCATTTTTTCCAAGGCTTATTAGCTGCCAACACCTCAAAAATAAAGACGCCACTTTACAATTTGTTGTAATTAAAACTATATTATATACATGCATATATATGTGTATATGTAATTGCAAAGTAAAACTGAATTGCCTTCAGTTAGCTTACTTTCAAAGATTCATGGTGGTAGCCTCATGTTCCCACCCTTTTACAGAACCCATAATTAAGCATTAAAGATGAAGATGCACACTTGGAATGGTCCTGAAGGACAGAATTTTAGTATGATATACTCAAATAACTCCATGCTGCAGATTTATTTCTATAGTTTACATTTGATAAACATTAGAGTTTAATAGAATATTATCTGTCTGAAATTGCTAATAGGCATCTCTCTAAAAATTTCTCTTATCCATCTTTTCTCAATGGAATAAAAAACCTCAAACCTCTTTCCAAAGCTCCAAACCTTTTTTACTTTCAAACCCTTCATTCACACTGTCAGTACAAAAGGACTCCACCTTTCTTTTAGGTTTTTATTAGGTCCTCTGGACTCCAAAGGTCAGTACTCTATCCATTGTACCACCTAGCTGACTTTTGATATCTTGTTTTTTTTCCCCCTTTAATAGCCTTTGATTAAATCCCTACAAGCTTTAAAACTGTATCTTTCTTGTTACACTCTGATTCCCACTTCACTTTACCCTTGCTGCTTTTCTCAAGTTGATCTCATCTTATTTCCAGTCTTATTCTAATGTAACAATCCAACTCCTCAACAGATTTTCTTATACAATACCAATTAATTGCTAAACTTTTATTTCTTGAGTTGCCTGGTCTATTTCGATCTAGGTGACTTTGCTCCTAATTTATCTAAACAAATCAATTCTGTTAAATCATTTCAAACTAGCTTTAGTTCTGTTTATTCTCTGGTTGATTCAGGTGAAATCATCTTCTACTAAAAGAAATGAATTATCACCCTCCAGGAAGGTGAGAGAGGCCTCACAAGTCTTAATCCTCTCTGTAAACTTTCAAAAATTCACTAAGATATTTTTAGCAGTTAAAAAAACTTCAGATCATAATATAAAAATTGGTAAAACAGATATTACATTTTAGTTACAAATTTAGTCTCTAGTTTATAATGTCATAAATTTCTACAAATGAGGAGAAAGATTTCTGTTCTTTTCCTGTCTTTATCTTTGCATTCTCTAACCTGTCCAGGTCTGTGAAGGCAGATAAAAAGAAAACCTTTAAGTTTTCCTCTTTATCTCCTACTGAAGTCCAATCAAGTTCCTACTCAATATTACAGCTATCTGGGAGAGCTGTTTCAGGTATGAGACTTTATTAGTTTTCCACATCCTTCCAAGCTCTCTTTCTATGCTTTCTTACATCAGTCTTTGTTGGTGACTAGATGTCACCCTTTAAAGTTCTCCAAGGTAAATAAGACTTGGTGCCTGCTAGAGAAATTCATAAGTGGAAGATCCCTATTAAAGCCCCCTTTTGTATTTCCCTCACTAACCTAGGGTCATCCTAAGTGAATGAATGCAGAACTAAGGTTAGCTAAATTAGCTAACTAGAATGAGACAAGACAAGACACAGGTATCTGATAAAGTGGTCCCTTGCCAGCAGATGACAATACTGAATTGGCAGCCCTTGCTGCAAGTCCTCATAAATGACCTGTTCACCAGGATATTGGGGCACCTACCAGTCAGTCATAGACCAGGTATGCAGAAGGGTTGAGGAGAAATGCAGGATGAAAAAGAAAAAGAAATAAAGAGAAATTTCTACCAAAGGATCTGGCCAATCAAATTTAACCATATTTTTAGCAGCTCTTTACCAAGCCCTCGAGTGAACAAATCAAGGGGACTACTTGTCTCAGGATTAGGGTGCCCTGGACTAATTCTAACTCTGTCTGACTTTTTCTGGAGTAAGGTTAACTCTGCCCTTTAAATTTTCTGGAAACCTAGATTTTGAGCCAGGACTGTGTTCAACATGAACTTGAGGGGACCCCCTGTGTCTAATGTGATTCCCATCTTGGTCAGGTACCACTTGTGTTCAATCCTAAAATCAAAGAGATTAAAACAGCCTCCATGGTTTCAAAGAACTTTCGAATTTACTCAGGGTACACTACTAGAGCAATTCCACTTTTGACAGCAGAATTATTGTTTGCAATAATGAATCCCAAGATCTGAAATAGTTTCAAAAAGAAATCTATTAACTCATTTGGAAGGGAGAGAGTCAGAAAGGTATAGCTCCCTCCATGAGTCTTTGAGAAGTTATGTTATATAGCATTCAAACAAAGGCTAAAGGGCATTTGCCTCATTAGCCTCAGTTAGGTAGTCTTCAGAAGGGCAGTTGGAGCTACATTATCAGTAGGTATGTCAACCTAATTTAGGGAACCTAAAACACAAACTTTGTGTTTGCTAAAACAAGACCTAAGTAGACCCCAAACCAGAACTGAGTCGGGTCTAGATATTTCTTATAACCATTGACCTTCCCTGAAGTGTCTCTGAAGTCAGTCTTATCGCTACAGTAAGCTTTGGTTAATTTTCTAGCCACATAAATCTAGAGTCAAACAATTTAATAAAGGATAAATAACAAATATTTTTCCACATTTCTTACTGAGCAGTAATATTCCATTCTATTCACATGCCACAATTCTGCCAACCCCCAATTATTGGTTATAATTTTTGTTAATACAAATTATATTGTAAACATTTATATATATATATATGTATAGACATTTCTTGCTATCAGTATTGCCTGAGGTTTCTTGTATTACATGGATTCTTTTGATCTTTACTTTTTCCTTCTATTCCAATTTTTATGGGAACTTCTATTTAGTCACTTCCCGAAATGTGCTGATCGGAATTTTGGTGGTGTTTTTTTCTTCAAAGGACTTTTCTGGGAGACGAGTAATTCTTAGATTATTGAGCTCAAGTATATTGTCCCAGTTTGTGAGGACCTTAATCTTCTCTTTTCTTTTCTTTTGAGGTAATTGTAATATTTATTGTTTGTTCACTACATTTTTAAAAAATGAAGCTGTCTTTTTCAGCCTTTTTTTCAGGGTATCCATTTTTAAATTTAATTTTCAAGCTTCTACTCAAAACTCAATTTTTTCTGAGTTTTTCTTTAAAAGTTCTGATTTCACATCTCATCTCCTCTTTCAATTTGTTATTTTTAGGCTTTTCAACTATTCTTCAGGATCTTGTGGTCATTTTATTCCATTTTCTGGGGATATAGTTCTAGTTTTCACAGAAATATTATTTTTTAGAGATTGCTTTCCTTTCATTCATTGGCCCTATGTTATTTCATCATATCAGCTATTTTGTTTGTTTGCTTACCATTTACTTTAATCTCTTGGCAATTTTTTTCAAGATAAATTTCTTTATGAGAATTCCTATCCCTTCTTTTTGTTGCTGTTGTTCTTTTTTGAAAATATGGTACATTTCTTGAAGTCTTGAGTTGATGAGAAGGATCAAGGTTTAAATGCAGCATCTCTCACTCAACTATCTTTCTTTAAGTCCTTTTACCCACCATTTCCTTTTTTTAGCTGCACTTCAGATGTCTTAGGAGATGATTCGTCTCCAAAGAAAAAATTCTTTTCTTCCACATCTTCCAAAACTGTCATACACAGACAAGTTGAGTGTAAGAAGAAGCTTCTATAAAGAAACTTCTCCAGTCTCTATTTAGTCACTAAAACGATCATGAATAGATAAGCCAATAACGAAGAGCTACAGACACCATCACAACATGGACATTCTCCACAACAGATTTTATTCCTCCTCCATACCTTAATAAATGGTTTCATAAGTTGCTAGGATGAAAATAATTTATCACCTTGTAGCCAATCCCCAAGTGGCAGTGTGAAATAATTTGGCTTTTAAACATTTTTAACCATATATGATTACAACATTTAAGTCCAACCAACTTTTGTTAACCAAAACAACAACAGAGGGAAAGAAAAGATATCTTAATGTCTATAAATACATTGATACGGTTCAAAAATCATTTTCTGCAGCTTAGGTAGAAACTGTGGTGTTAGCAGAAGCCCCAAGATGGCATTATTGTCTTCTTTTTCTAAATTGCTCGTTAAAAGAAAACAAAAACAAATTTCATTGGAACCCATTTAAGTTAGGGACGACTTATAAAGGGGTGGGGGATTTTGTCTAATAATCAATACCAGAGCAATGGGCAGAATAGGTAGTTGCATATGGGGCACAGTGGATGGAGATTACAGAAAGGTCTCTTTATGTAAAAATATCTCCACTTGCTTCCCTGCCCAATACAGTTCCATTTTGTGAATGAAAAGGTTAGTCTACCAGAGTCCCTAGTCTAATTGCAAATACTTTAAGAAAGAGGTAATAACAGCTAGTTAGCATTTATAATACTACCCACTCTGATACAAGCACATTTGCTCATTTGATCCTTACAACAACCCCAGGAAGTAGATGCTATTAAATGGGGACATAATATATTTGTGACATGGGTTCATATTTTACAATTGAGAATGTTGAGGCAAATAGTTGTCCCATGGGTTAGGCCTTGTTCCAGCTCAGAGCTGTCTGACTCCAGGCTCAGTGCTCTATCCATCAGGCCATTCCCCTACCTTCACACCCCCTGGCTTCATGGAACATCTCATCACTCTAATGATAGGCATCATTTTCATATTTCTTTAAAGTATGCAAGCAAGTACTTTAATCTGTGTTATCTTGTTGGCCATTCATGGCCACCTTGTGAGTTAGATAGTTCAGGTATTACTGTCCTGATTCGGCAGATGAGAAAACAGAGACAAATAGAAAGCCCATGGTCATACAGCTAGTAATTATCAGAAGCAGGATTCAAACCCAGGTCTGGCGTTTTACCCACTATGCCTTGTTACATCCAGAGTTTAACAAAGAACTAGTTGCTTACCATGGACCTGGAGAAATGGGATACAAGCCAACTTAAGTTTTGATCTGAGAATGAGATTTTAAAAAATAGAAGCAGAGTATGAAAGCGCTTTCAGGGAAATGCCACAGCAAATGACCAGCGTAGCCAGAGCTTCACACATGGGCACAGGACATTATGGAGGACAGTGATTAAAAAGGAAGAGAAAAGTACCATCCACTAACTTCAAGTGCTCTATTTTGCCTGGTTGTTGTTGTTGTTGTTGAATTATTTTCAGTTATGTTCAATGTTTCATGACTTTGGGTGGGGTTTTCTTAGCAAAGATACTGGTTTACCATTTCTCCAACTCATTTTACAGATGAGAAAACTGAGGCAGAATTAAATTATTTGCCCAAGGTAACACAACTAGTAAGTGTCTGGGGCCAATTTGAACTCAGAAAGATGAGTCTTCCCGACTCCAGGCCTGGCACTCTTCTGCACCACCTAGCTGCTCCTTATTTTGCCTAAGGCCAACGCTTGTAATAGAGATAATTTTTCTCATGTAAGAAGAAAAAATGAGTACTCTGTGTACACAGTTTGAAGGAATACTGATATTATGGACTTGGGGAAAGATTTTAGATTTCTCATATCCATTCCTTTTTTGTTTTGCTTTGTTTTCAAATTAATAAGTCATAGTGATCTAATCCTAGCAATAAGTGAACACACTCATAACCTCATTTCCATCAGTATTGATGGTAAAAAAACAACAACCCTGACAGATAAATATTTCTTATCCTCAAATGTGGCCCCTGATATATTTTTGCCCACTGGGTTAACAAATTGAGGTTAGCAGGCAGAAGCCTTTTGGAGAGGCCCCAGATTCCAACCTGGAAATGTCCCAGGTCAGCCGTAGACAATCTCAAGAGAGCTGTTCTCTCTAATGCAACAGCAAGGGTTTGGGAAATAAAAGAGGATTAAAATAAATTACAGTAGCAAATGAGAAAAACAAACCAGTGATTCCTCCTCCTGTAGATTCTGGCTAGGGGCACACTTCTTTAAACTTAGTATGAATCTTCAAAACTAAAGACAGTGCAAAGAGCAAATGGCACAGTCACCTTCAAAGTAAATGGTGTCAGATGCCAGAAAATGGTCAGACTCTCTGGAAAAATTATATTGTAGCTAGAAAAAAGGATAATTCATTAAAGAACTATAGTTTCAACTGTCAACATAAAGTATTTAATTTTCTTTTTGAAAGTATCTTATGGTTCTGTGTTTGTATGTGGAGGCTGGACTGACAAAAACTAGAGATTTCAAACAGTCAGTGAGTTAGTGCCTTCTAATGCTTTGGAGTCAGAATACCTGGGTTCTACTCCTGTTTCTGATACTACCTGTGTGATCTTTGACAAGTCACTCAGTTTCTGTGGACCTCAGTTTCTTCATCTGTTAAACAAAGGTGTTGGGCTACGTGGTCCCTGGAGTCCCTTCTGGATCTATGAGTGTTGCCAGAATAACTGGATGGTTGTCAGGATTGAACAGATTGCTTTCTTTTTCTCCCCCAATTTGGGGTTTAGACAGAGATAATGTTTCTGTAGATCCTTAAGTTATATACCATAAGGAATATGTATATATATAAGGTATATATATATACACACACAAACACACAATATGTATATGTTTGTATGTGTATGTATATATGTATGTGAGTGTGTCTATGTATGTATCTATAAAGAGACAGAGACACAGAGACAAAGACAGAAAGAGAAGCAGAGAGAGACAGAGAGACGGAAAGAAAAAGAAAGAGGAGAGAGAGGGAGAGGGAGAAGTGGAGGGGGAGAAGGAAAGAGAGAGAGAGAAAATTAATTTACTAAGTGCTTGCTCTATCCCAAGCACTGTGTTAAGTGTTGGGGTTAAAATTACAAGCAAATAAGACAGTCTCTGCCCTCAAGGAGCTTAAATTCTAGTAGAGGAAGACTTTAATTATAGGGCATCTGGAAAGAGGGTGGGGATATGTATGTGGCATGGTACTGAGATTGCTGGGAAGCGGCAATGAGGCCTAGATCTAGACAAGATTAGGTGAAAGCTTGCCTGTTAGAGCCCGGGATTCCAGAGGCAGAGTTCAACATTCTGATTGGAGGAAGCTAAGGGTGATGGCTGAAGGATGGGGCAGGATGATGTAGGCATGGAAATGGCTTGAAGGCCTGCTCTGGGTGAGATGAGATGAAAGCTCATGTATCAGAACCTGGCTTCCCAAAGAGCACTTATTGTCTGAGTAATTATTTTAATTGGCAATTCCATTGTTATAGATCCTAATACCAGTTAAGGATGATTGGAGAGGAGTGTCGAATAATTAATATCAGAGGCACAGGTTGAGTGGGTGGTCTTGAGCAAACAGGTCACCTTTTAGCATATACCTATCTTGTTTTCCCTTTAAAGTTGATAAGAGGACTATTAATCACTGAAGAAAGGAATACTGTGCATGTTTCTTATAGCCTAATCTGGTTTATTTTTTGGTCCCTTATCACATTTTATAAGAAAAGCCAATGGCAAACCCAAGATTTCAGTGAAATATTTTTAAAGGTGGAGTTTCTTTTCCTCAGCTTAATTTAGGATTTCTGTGATAAACAAGATGTTTTACATATGCCTGCTAGGAATAATTGATAGTTCATGCTTCTGTGTGTTATACTTGTTAAAATATTTGCATTTAAAAGCAAAGTTGGACTTGTAGCTTGGGGCTATATGTATGTCTTTCCTAAGGAAGATCAGACAAAAATAGCATTTTGAATTGTAATTGTTTTTAAATTATAAATTTAAAGGCACAGACCTGACTTGGAAACTCTATCTTGTCCTGTTCCTTCAGGTAAGAGAGTAAACAATGACTGCAGAAGTCGAGCACATTACTTGGAATTTCTTACTTTTAAAAATATGTCAATGCTCAGAAATGACAGTAAATAAAGCATTGATTCTCAGACTGCTTTGATAATCTTGCAATAGCTTGTAGGGGTCCAGGGGTTTCAAGCCAGCTTGTTTTTCCCATCTTGCAATGTTTGGAGAACTTTAATAGGAAACCTCCTCCTTCTTCTCCTCCTCTGAACACTTTCTGACTCTTCATTTGTTTCTGCTGGCTTCTCATCCATGCCCCTAAAGAATGATTCCTGTAGAGTTTGTCTCAAAATTATCTCTGACCACTGTTCCCTCCTCTCACCTCCAGATGCTTGCTCAGAACTCCAGGTGTTTGCACAATAACCTTCTGATGTGGGCTTTGACACAGGAGTGAAATGGAAAATGAAGCAATTATCTAGAAATTTTAAAAAAAACACCAACTGTGTGAATGTTTAATTTGGATGGTACAAATCACACATAGTCTCCTAAAAGAAAAGTTATTCACTTATTCAGATAATTGCCTTGATTCTGCAACACAATGTCTGTTTCTAGGTAGCCAGGACCTCTTTCCATAGAAGGATAGGGGGATACAAATCCATATGAATGACTGCCATCAGTTTAGAAATCTAAAGACTCCACATAATATGTGTTTAATAAATGTTGGCTGAGTATTGTTTAATTAAATGGAAATGAGTTTATGATGCTGATAATGATTAGCAGAAGGCTAGAAAAATGTTGAAACCTACCTTGTATGTAATAGGTGCTTAATAAATGTTAGTTGAATTGAATTGGTAAGAATGTATATTTTAAAGCAGATCTTTATAAGAATTTCTAAAATAATTCTGAAAGGATGATGACCAAAGGAGTAAAACTGCATACAACTGAATAAAAAGTTACTTTTCTGACAATGATGCTTTGAAATAATCTTTGTGGACTAATTATCTTCTCTTACTTGTACTATTTACTACAGGGTGTTAGGGGCAACTAGGTGGCTTGGTGGAGTCAGTAAAACCTGAGTTCAAATCTGATCTAGACACTTAGCTGTGTGACCCTGGGCAAGTCATTTAACTCTGTTTATCCCAATTTTCTTGCCTGTCAAACAAACTAAAGAAATAAATGGCAAACCACTCTAGTATATTTGCCAAAAAAAATCCCCAGATGGCATCATGAAGAATCAGACATGAATGAAAAGACTGAACAAGAACAAATTATTATTCAATAAGGAAAACTGGTAAGTAGGGAAGAAAGGAAAGGATGAGTGATGGAGGGAGGGAATAAGGGAAGGATGGGAGGAGGAAGAGAGGAATGGAAAGAAGAAGGGAAACGGGGAGGGAGGGAAGGAAGGACAGAGGAAACAAAGGAGAAAGAAGTGGCAAAAGATAAAATTAAGCTTTACTTATATTTTTCTTCCCCATTCTACATTTCCTTTATTCCTCACATTTTGAGGAGCAAATGTGCGGTTTCTTCTCTGCATGATTTGAAGGCTGATAGCTGTTGATTTTTCACAAGCAATAGAAATTTCTTTGAAGATTTGGTCAGAGTAGTAGAAACATGATCAATTCTGTTTGCAAAAAATAAAAGGAAGAGTGTTCAAGTGCCCATTCATGACTCCTCAACAGTACTGATCGAGCTTACAGAAGCATCACTACAGGAGAAATACTACTCTAGGCTATTGTGAAATCATTGCTGGTAGTCCTGGAGGTTTCTGTTAGTCTTGGTCGAAGTTACCTCCTCGTTAAGCCCAACCCTGAAAACCATGATAATTTTTGTAGTAAAGTATCTGCCAAAAATGTGGGTGGGGAGTGGGAGAGCAAATATTCCACTAGTGTAATCTCTGTTAAAGAACAAGTCAATAAATTAATGAAATGAGACTATTCTTTGGCTTTGTGTCAAATAAACTATAATTCTAAAAAGTAGCATGGTATAAAGAATAGAGAGATGGTCTTAATGACAGGAAGACCTGTCTTTAAGTCTTGCCTCTGACACATACCAATTGTTTGAACATGGGGAAATCACTTAACCTCTCAGTGGCCCAAGCAAGATACCAAGACTATGTGACAGTGGAGGTAATTTCCACACCAGGATGACCTGACATGTGTGAAATGACAAGTCTCAACCTAAAAAGAATATAAAACACACTTCATTGGTCCCACAGGGCCAGAATCATAAATGGTCATAAGGCTGTTTATACTTCAGCACATATCAGTTGATCAAGAAGACAGGCCACCGTTAAGCCAAGCTGACCAATTGTGCCAAGCTGGAATTTAGTAATTACTGCCCTAAAGGCCAGGGCTCTCCTCCTTCTGAGCCTCTGACATTATTTTTCTGAACTTCTCATTCTAAAAAGCAAGCGGTGATAAAAGTAATACCTGAAGCAGCTACCTGGTGCTGGAGATCCAGGCATGGAATGAGGAAGACCTGAATTTAAATACAGCTTCAGATACTTACTAGCTGAGTGACTTTGGGCAAGTCACTTAACCTCCATTTGCTTAAGTATCTCCATCTGTAAAGTGGTGACAGTAATAGCACATACCATCCAGGGTTATTCCAGCTAATATTATTAGCTATTATTCTTATTAAATAACCCCGCCAGAATCAGTTTATCTATAGTGTCAAAGAGAAGTGATTCATTAGTGTTTGCAAGGAAAAGTCAGGATATGAGAACAGGCATGACTGCCGATTGGAGAAACATAGATCTTATTTCCTGAACACAGGAGGGAAGGCTTCATGCTTCTGGGAAATATAAGCCCCTCTCCCAAACAACTGGGAGATTCTGAGAGTTCTAGAAAAACAGATACATAGGCTGCTGCTCAAATGTTAAACAATCCCCCTTTCTGTAAGTATTGGTTTTGGCTGATAAAAGTCATGCATACAGTCATATTTCAGAGAAATTACCATTCCTTAATGAGAACTCTAGGTTGAAGGAAGACATTTCAGTCAAATGATACTGAAATTGATATGATCAAAATGAAATATGTGGCATATTTATCTAATCAGCTAGAGCTACAATCTCTAACCATAGTCATTTACAGCTCAATCAACTCATCCAGTTATTATCAGCTAATGATACAATGAGTGATTACCCCAGAGAGAGTGTAATAAGTGAGTCCATGAAAATCAGCCCTTCCATTATACAGTGTGACAGGTAAGACTGAAAATAAGGACCTGGAATAGTTTGTGCCTTGCAGACCCAATCTATTTAAAGTGACAAAGTGGTGTTTTTGTAACTACAGATGAGACTTTTATTTCTGTGTACCTAGTTTCACTGTAGCTTTAAAAAGCCACAGTGGATTGTGCTTTTTTCTTTTTAACAGAAAGGGATTGTAAAGAAATAAAAGTAGTTTGGACATAGGGTCTCATCTTTTGGAAGCAGCAAGCTGATGATAATCATTCTAATGAATGAACATGTGCAAGAGGTAGAGGGTAGGGAGTTAGTGAGGAAAATGGCGGATGTTTGCACACTAAACAGTGGGACTCAGGACATGGTATCAATATTAATCTATCTCCTGTAAAATCTTAAGACCTTTTCATTTAAAGGATAAAATCCTACATAACAATATAATCTGTGCTTTTCCAAATTAGCCACAAACCATCTAGTTTCTCTCTAATTACTTCATTTTTTTTTACACTTCTAAATGTTACTGACCTAAAAAAAGATTTGATCAAAGGCTGTGAAAATTCTAACCCCTCCAGCAAGTATTAAATTGGTCCACTCTGTGTCCTGTGCTGACAAATCATTATACTCCAGAGTCCTACCATCCATGAGAGTTTCTCAATTAAAGAAAAAAATGGAGACCAGCAATAGTGTTTCAAAGTTACCCATCTGTCTACACTTGACTTGGAGAGGAGAGGAGAGGAGAGGAAAGAAGAGGAAAGGAGAGAAGACAGGGGAGAAGAGGGGGAAATGGGAGGGAAAGGAAAAAAGGGAAAGAAAGGGGAGGGGATGAAAGGAAAGGAGAGGGGAAAAGAGGATAAAAACAAAACTAGGGAAAGGTACTGTACTAAACACATTATAAATATTGCTCATTTGGTCTTCACAACACCCTTGTGTAGGTGCTATTATTATCCCCATTTTACAATTGAGGAAACTGGAGCAGAGGTAAAATGACTTGCCCAGGGTCACCCCACTAGTAAGTACCTGAAGCTGGATTTGAACTCAAGTCTTCTTTATTCTAGGACCAGCATTCTATCCACTGTATATCAGCAATAATGTTTAAATTACCCATCTGTCTGGACTTGATATGAGGAGAGCAGAGCAGAGGATAGAAAAAGAAAAGGAAAGGGAAGAGAAGAGAGGGAAAGGAAGAGGAAGAGTAGGAAAGGGAGAGAAAGAGAGGAGTGGTAAGGAGAGGAAAAGAAAGGAAAAACCTAAGTCCTATAAAGAGCAACTTTTTTGTGCACTCCATAAACAAAGTAAGTCTAAGTGAACCTTCTGTGCACCTGCATGTTTTGGTTGTCCAAGCAGAGCCAGGTTCTCCAGGGCCATGATATGAAGTTTCTATCTTAAATAGCTCACATAAGCAGTATGCATTTCCTGATGCTCTACCTACAATATTGTTTTGCACAGATTTTTCCCCCTGATTTTCAAATTGCATAACTTGTTATGGTACCAATCGAGTCTTGCTGAATCAGGAAATATGAGCCAGTAAGGGAAGAGATTCTTCATACTAACTTTATTAGAAATTAGTCATAATATAATGTAAGCTCTCACTTATATATATAATATACATTATATACATACACACACATTATATATTATACATACAATATACATAATATATACGTTATATACATATACATACATAATATACATAACATAATATAAGCTCTCACATATATAAATATATATATGTATACACACATTTATTTTTGTATACCAAACACTTAGAATATACACAATGCTTAGAACAAAGATGGCTAGCTACTTAATAGATGTGTATTGATTAATTGATTGTTCAGCTTCTGGAAAGGGCCCAGACTATCTATAGAAGACAACTGAACCATCTATATAAGGAATAATGGCAGTGCTTAAATGATTCCAAGACAATTTTAAAAGTTGAGAAAATCTTATATTGATTTCTAATTGTTTCATGTACACTTAAGCCCAGAGCTATAAGTAAGTAATTTTGACACTACAGACAAATATCACAAAACACATCTGTGTAACAGTAGGAAAACTGTGTTCAAACCATCTTTTAAAGATGAAATCGGTTGCTGATCTCCAATCAATAGACATCTTAAGCTCAGTAAGTCCAAAACAGAACTTAATTATCTTTCCCCCTAAATCCACCTCCTCCACACCCACATGCACACCATCTCTGTTACTGTAAATGGCAGCACCATCCTGTCAGTCCCTCAGGCTCACAACCTAGGAGTCATCTTGGATTCCCCACCATCTCCCCCACACCCATCTAATTTCTTGCCCCAAACTGTGAATGTTTGTGATATCTCTCAAATTCACCCTCTTCTCTCCTTTGGCACAGACAATATTCTGCTGCAGACCCTCATCACCTCATGCCTGGAGTACTGCAAAAGTATGCTGGGGGGTTTGCCTGTCTCAAGTCTCTCTCCACACTGATCCATTACCCATTTAGTCACTAAAATGATTTTTCTAAAGCCCAGGTCTAACCATGTCACTGTCCTATTCAATAAACTCCAGTGGCTCCCTATCACCTTCAGGATCAAATACAAAATGTCCTGTTTGGCATTAAAAGCCCTTCCCCCCTTTCCCCATCTTTCCAGGCTTCTGTTGTTCTTGTTGTTTATTCAGTCATGTCTGACCCTTGGGATTTTCTTGGCAAAGATACTGGAGTGATTTGCCATTTATAGACGAGGAACCCTCTGCCCAGGGTTACACTGCTAGTATCTGAAGCCAGATTTGAACTTATGAAGATGTGTCTTCCTGATTCCAAGCCCAATACTCTATCTACTACTACACCACCTAGCTGCCTTTCCAGGCTTCTTACACCTTACTTCTAGTCACATACTCTTTGATCCTGGCTGTTCTACAAACAAGACACTATTTCTCAACTCAAAGCATTTTCTCTGTAAGTCTCCCTTACCTGGAACACTCACTCCTCAACTCCATCTACTGGCTTTATTTAAGTCCCAACTAAAATCCCATTTTTAATGGGAAGCCTTTCCCAAGCCCTCTCAATTCTAGTATCTCCTCTCTGTTGACCTTTTCCTATATAGCCTATATGTAGCTTGTTTTGTATGTATTTGTTTGCATGCTGACCTACTTCCCCTACTCTCCCTTTCCCTATTAGAATATTAGCTCCTTGAGAGCAGGGATGGTCTGGCATTTCTGTTGGTACCTCCAACACTTAGTATATCACTATGTACATAGCATTTATTAATGTTTTTTTCAAGGAAGTGAGGGATATAAATTTTCTGATCTCCTCTTTGAAACCAAGTGGTATTCATTTTCAATCAGTTCATATCATACACACACATTTATGCATGCATGCAGATACACACACACATTAAGGCCCTTTCCCCTTCCATGGTAGAAAAGTGAGCCCAGAAAATTCTAATCATAACTCTCAGTTAAAATGATGAGTTGTAACCTGACTAAATAAATAACACACTTTAAAATGTTGCTTGCTCCAATCACCATGGAGACAGAATGAGGGTGATCATATTGAATAAAATTTGTTCATTCAGCAAAAATTTGCTCTCCAAACCATTTTATCACTATGCATGCCATCCTTACAAAAAATTTTAGACACATAGTCTAGGAGCATGTGGTAAGAAAAAGGTAAGATGTTCAGTTTGGAAAGTAGACATATCCACCAGCTTATTTTATTTTGTAAAGAATATGAGGCATCTCAACAAAGTAGATGAGGAACGCTTCTTGCTCATAGATGGAGCCTCTAGAAGAAAGAAGTTGGTGTTTGAACTGTGTCTTGAAAGGAACCAGAGATTCTCAGAAACTGAGGTGGAGAAGGAGAAAATTTCAGGCATTGGAGTATAGCCAGGCTTTTAATGAAATACCTGGGTAGGCTGTAGATATAGTACAGGGCCTGGAGTCAGGAAGAAATGAATTCGAATTTGGCCTCAAAAACTGTGTGACCCTGAGCAAGTCACTTAACCACTCTTTGCTTTAGTTTCCTTAACTGTAAAATGGGGATAACAGTACCTACTTCTCAAGGTTATTGAGATGATCAATGAGATAATATTTGTAAAATACTCAAGCAAAATGCCTGGCCCACATAAGAAGCTTAATAAATGGTTCTTTCCTTCTTTAAGGGTCCTAAGTGGCTCATTGGTACACAAAGTGATCTTTTAAACCCCATCATTCTCCCAGTACTATTACATGACTACAAGTCATAGAATACAACCTCTGAAGAATCAGACGATCCAAAGGGCAATAGAAAGATGTATAGTGGGTGAAAAAAGGGCGCAGCAGATTGCCCATAAGGAGAATGAGAAAGGTAGCATACAACACATCATGATGTTGAGATTTAAGCATGCTTGGGACCCCAAAAAACTGACACACCAGGTCCTGCCTGAATGAATTGGACCCAAGTCCTCTTTCAGCCAAATAAAACAAAGTTTATTCACCATATTAGATAGACTCTTAAGGAACCTCACCATTGGCTAAGGAATCTGAGCACCTTCATTGAAACCAATAGGTGCTGGTATACAGAAAGATAGTGGGAGGGATCTAGGATGGTCTAGTAGTCTGAGAGGAGCAGTCTAGGGAGGGTGTTGAGGAAGAGTCTAAGGAGGATCTTGATGGGACTAGGATGAGTATAGGTTGGACTCTAGTTACCAAGAGAATGGGATAAAGGGTGGGAAGTAGCATAGGCTATCTGGAAATAACAGAAATGGAGGGTTAGGCTAGGTTAAGGGTAACTGAAGTTTGGGAATTGAGATAATGGAAGGCCACATCTAGTGGAAAAATTCAAGGGGGTTCCCAGAGCCTATACCCCATTGTAATGTTAATGAAATCAGAAGATCTTCCATGCCCCTTTCTATTGGCACCTAGTAAAGGCACTTAGCTCCTTACTTCAAGTTAATTCCTTGGGAGTAGTTAACACCTTAACAGGAAGGGGCTGACCAGGGAGGAGCTATACTGT
>CM053598.1:114725110-114751806 GCA_028646575.1 Pseudocheirus occidentalis | reverse complement strand
AGGACCGTCAGATTTTCTCTCAGTCACCACCTGGAGACTGCACCTTTTGCTGAGATCCTCCTTCTGCAGCTTCTGCTGAGAACTTCCAAGGACCAGGCTGAGGAACTATTGTGAGTCTGATTAGGATCCCTGCTTGAGGGAGCCTGTTCTATTTGTGAAGGCTTGGGAATGTGGGTGTCCACTGCATTAATTATGTGTATCAACTTTGTGACCACTATAATGACTTTGGCTTTCCGGTTTGGGGACTTGTCCTTCTGGTTTTGGGACTCAGTGTTCTGGTTTCTGAATAAAAACCTTAGCGCTGCCTTCCATGTGGAGAGTTTGCTACATTTTGTGATCCAAAACTATACCAGCATATTCATAACCATCATAGGTGTTGTGAATATCTCATTATTGATACACCCATCAATGACAATAAAAAAGAAGGTGATATAGTCACATAATGAAACTGATAGATTTAAACTCTGAATGCTGTACTGATATCCACAAAATACTAAAAGAACCAGAGGAAGTCCTCTAGTGTATTGGACAATCCTCTGTAGATAACTAGGCAGAGATGGCTAGCATTCTACACTGTTGCCTTTCCCATTAGAAAATAGGTTCTTTGAGGGTAGGGATTGTTTCATTCTGTCCCTAATGTCTAGTACACTGCCTGGAATATAGTAGGTGCTTAATAAATGTTTGCTGATTGTGACATTGATTGATTGATGGAAGGAACACACCAATACCAATGAGATCATAGATCTATGGTAGAGTAATTATGGCAAATCTTAGGTCTTCTTGAAGCCATGGCACCCATCTTAGGTACAATCAGACAATGAACAAGCATTTATTAAGTACCTGCTACATACAAGGCATGGTACTGATGGAGTGATTGGATCTGGTCCCCTAAAAGGAAAAGACCATGTCTCTAAAAGCAACCAGTCACCAAACTTTCCCACACTGACATTTTGCCTGAGGCATCTGGCCTATCCCAGTCTCAATAGATAGATAGATAGATGGATGGATGGATGGATGGATGGATGGATGAATAGATGGATGGATGAATAGATGGATGGATAGATAGATTGATCGATGGATAGATCCAGATATCTAAATATATATAGATATAGAAATAGATATCTATATATTAAATAATCCTTTTTACTGTCTTTTCACTGTGGCTCTCCTACCCAGGCCAGACCACTTAACTCCTTTCTTATCTTCATCTGGTCCACTCCAGGCCATTTACCATTACTTAATACCACCCAGATTTTCTCATTGTCCTTTCTTGTATATAAGTACCAATCTTATCCCCATTAAATTGTGCAAATTCTTAGAATCTCTCCCACTCCTATTGGCGTTATAATAGCTCAGATTCACAATTGAACCTGCTTCTATTGGCATCACAAATAAATTTGCTGCTTTGACTGAAAGAAGGCTTTTGAATTCTTTTGAATGGTTGAATTCTTTTGAGGTAGGCCCCCTGTACTCTTGCATTTCAGGGTCCCCAGCACGCCAAACTACAGCAATACTAGGTGGTAGGTACTAATAAAAGAATGCTCAAAGTTTATTTAGCAACATTAGTCACAATTGTCACCTTGTTACTTTCTTAATCTATGTGCACTAAAGCCTAATCATATCAATACACTGGCCAAAGTCACTAAGGTTTTGTTGGAACACAGATGATCAATCTGAAAATCTCCGCCTACAACACCTACAATGAGAAGTCACCAGCAAGGAAGTGGCAAGAAAACCACTACTTGGAACTCCAAGATAGTAACTTTCTTTAGACAAGAGGCCATACTTTATATTTCATTGTATCTTCGATAATACCTGGCAGTGTACTTAGTGCATAATAGGCACTTTGGGTACTCTTCACAGGAGAAAGGAAAGATTTGACTCATTACATTTTTTTTCCATCATTTTATTTTATGATGAGTCATTTATACATCTGAACAAATCAATATCTGGGCTGCACTGGCAGCTGCTGCTTTCTCCTTCATTTCTTTAGGTTATGGGGACAAATTGTCAGTACATTATATTATTTTAGTCTTTCTAAGGC
This sequence comes from Pseudocheirus occidentalis, assembly GCA_028646575.1. Lineage (NCBI taxonomy): Eukaryota > Metazoa > Chordata > Mammalia > Diprotodontia > Pseudocheiridae > Pseudocheirus > Pseudocheirus occidentalis. The sequence goes on along the minus strand of CM053598.1, from coordinate 114,749,762 downwards.
TTGGGTGGTGCAATATAAACTTGTGTTGGATACAGTTAATCTAACTTCTAGATTTAACTTATTAGGCCAAACTGGACATCTCTTGATCTCTTAAACTCAACACATCCCAAATTGAATTTCATCATCTTTCCTCTCTAAGACGTCCTCCCATCCACACTTCCTTATTATTGTTGAGGGTACCAACATCCTCCCCATTACCCAGGCCCTCATCATAGTCCCTCTCAAATCCTCATTCTCTCTCATCCCACCATATTCATTCTGTTACCAAGACTTTAGTTTTCTTATATCTCTCAAATATGATCCCTTTACTCCTCTGACATTGCCACCACATCACTCTGGTACAAGCCATCATGACGTCACACTTAGACTTTTGCAAGAGCTCTCTGGTTTGTCTCCCTGTCTGAAGTCTCTCCCCACTTCAGTCCATTCTCCACTAAGCTGTCAAGGTGACCTTCCTAAAGTTCAGTTGAGATCATATCAATTGCTCACTTAATAAACTTCAGAGGCTCCCTCTCACCTCCAGGATCAAATATACAATCCTCTATTTGGCCTTCAAAGTCCTTTATACTTGACTGTCTTCTAACTTTCCAGGTCTTCTTACATCTTTTTCTCCCTTGTGTTCTCCAAGATTCAGTGGCAATGGTCTTACAGTTTCTACCCCAAGATGCTCCTTTTATAGACTCCAGGCATTTTCTCTGGTTGTCTCCTATACTTGGAATATTTTCCTTCCCTTAAACCCAAATTATTCTGGCTCTTTTTGATTGGCCAACAATAAGCCCCAGGCCAAGTTCCACTTGGTCATTGTTTGGGCCCTGATTGGCTCACAGTGAATGGGAATAGCAATTTTTTCTGTTTTGGTCAGAAACCCTGAAAATCTTCCCCTTGAGCTGTTTTTGCCTCAGTCAAACTGAGACCTGTTATAGATCTTAAACTTAAAGAGGTCAAGGTTTCCCACTTAATCAAGTCATTTCCAGTTGTCCTGATCTATATCTGGTCATTGAATGCAGATAACTCTGGAGGAGAAAGTGAGGCTGGTGAATTTGCACTGCCAGCCATCACTGAAATCCAATTCGCTTGCATGTCATGGCATCACCTCCCAGATGTCATGATCCTCTTCAAATACAAAGAACAAACAACAACTCTCCCTCCTAACCTTCATTACTTGGCTTTCCTGGCTTCCTTTAACTCAGAGCTAATCCCATACTCTACAAGATGCCTTTCCTGATTCTCCTTCACGCTGTCATCATCTCCAATTAATCCTATATGTAGCTTGTTCAAGCCCAGTTGTTTCTGTGCTGTTTCCTCCATGAGGCTATGAGCTCTTAGAGAGCAGGGACTTTTTGTTTGCCTGTCTTTGTATCCCCGGTGCTTAACACAGTGTTTGGCACATACTAAATGTTTAATAAATACTTATTGACTGAAACATTGACATCGATGCCACAATATACACCCACCTCATCTTCGTAGTCATGTCTATGATATTTGGAGTGTTTTTGAAGAGGTGGAGGAGGGAGTAGGAATAGCATCAGGAAGATGAGGAGAGGGTAGGAAACATCATGTGTGCCTTGGGAAGAGGGGGCAGAAGTTGTGTAGTGCTAGACCAAACATGTCTTTGGTGTGGCCTCAAGGGTCATTGTTTTCTTTAATAGAAACATTTGCTGGAATCCCGTGTTCATCTAAGCCTCATCTGAAGGCCCCATGTCAAGGTCTTTTCAAAGAAGCTTTTCCTTTTCCTTCTTCTAACTTCTCTTTTAAAATTTTTTTTAAAATTTAATATAGTTTTAGTTTTCAACATCCACTTCCATAAGATTTTTTTCTTTTTTGCTTTTTGGAAGGCAGTTGGGGATTAAGTGACTTGCCCAAGGTCACATGATTAGTTTTTGTGTTAAGTGTCTAAGGTCGGATTTGAACTCAGGTCCTCCTGACTTCAGGGCTGGTGCTCTATTCACTGTGCCACCTAGCCTCTCCCTTCCATAAGATTTTGAGTTCCAAATTTTCTCCTCATCTCTCCCCTCCCCCAAGATGGCATGTAAATTTATATAGGCTCAACATGTACATTCATATTAAACCTGTTTTCACATTAGCCATGTTGTATAAAAGAATTAGAACCAATGGGAGAAATCACAAGAAAGAAGAAACAAAAAAAAAGAGAGAGAAAGAAAGAGTAAATAATATGCTTCAGTCTTCATTCAGATTCCATAGTTCTTTTTCTGGATGTGGACAACATTTTCCATCATGAGTCTTTCAGAGCTGTCTTAGATCCTTGCATTGCTAAGAAGAGATTTTTCCCTTTTTGAAAAGGATTCCTGGGTAGCTGTTTTAACTTCTCTGGCCTCTCACTCTGGCATGCCTACCCCATTAAACCTTCACATTCCTATTGCTTCCTTTTGTCCTTCATATGGAAAAGAGAATGAGGAAGAAAGGGCCAAGGAAAATCCCTTGACATCTTCTGACATGTGTGTAGGTGAGAGACAACTTGATTGTAAGCTTCTTGAGGGCAGCTTTGTGTCTCCTAGCATATAACACAGTCTCTTACACATACTTCAGGGATCTACATTTTCATAGTGTCATAGTCGGAAGAAACCTTTGTGAGTTCAATGTACTCATTTCACAGATGAGGAAAATTAGCTTGAAAGAGGTTAAGTAACTTAGTTTCGGTCCTATAGCTAGTAAGTATCAGAGATAGGATTTGAAGGATCTGGAGTTTTTCTGACTCCAAGTCAAGCATCATTGTTCACTCAACTCTAATGAGATGGTCCACACATGGTGCTCTGAACAAAAATATTTATTAACTTTCCTGTGCAGAATCTCTTATTGCTTAGCATGGTTACTTCTCAAATGACAAACTTACTATTTCTCCCTGTGCCATTTTCAGGTTGTGTCAGGGATGCTCTCAAAAAAAAAAAAGATGGCATGACACATACTTAATCTGTATTGTTAATATTTACTCCATCATTTTCTTAACTCTAAATAACCAACAAAACAATAAATCAAGCCTTAATTTGTTGTGTTTGTCAATTTAAAGGTATAAAGGCTCACAGTGAAAATTTAACAATTGTCTCTCTTGAACCTTTTGGAGCCTGCTCCAGCACATCTTCAGTTGGTGCTCCCCCTAGCCTAACCTTGAAGAAGCCACTGTCATCTCCATGCCAGGAGGAGGGATCTCAGTAGGACTTTAGTGAGGACATAGTAGTCACTTAATAAATGTTTCTCAAATTTGAATTTGCCGTTTTCCTCACATTACCTTATATATATATATATATATATATATATATATATATATATATATAAAATAAATGGAACACAATATTTAACTAGCTAAGGAGGGAATGTGAATTTAATGAAATGTCCCAGGGACAGCATTATTCTCTTTTTCATTGATTGTAAAAGTAGGGATGAACAATATCTCTTGGGTCATTTAAACATACATTAATAGCAAATATAATTCATATTTATTAATAAATATTCCTGAGAAATTAGAAAAAATCACCAGTTTGAAAAAAATTGAAAAATTTGACAATAAATCCCTTTGTCTGTACTTTGAATAAGCTCATTTAGTGGATGCAGAATCCTAATTTCTTCTTAAACATTCAAATTTATAAAAATATTTTATGTCAAGTTTAAGGTAAAAAAGAATGACCTCACAAACATGTTTATAAGAATGGCTATTACAGAATTGTTATTTTCTTACTGATGAAAATATAGCTTCTAATCTTTAATTAATTCAAGTAGTCTATAGTCACACAACCTTATAACTATTATACAAAGTCATAGGATAACCTCATTCACTTCTTTGTGACTTCTAGTTGCCTTTCTATTGGACATCTCTAACTGGATTCTCATAGATGTATTGAATTCAACATGTCCAAAACTTAATTCATGATCTCTCCCCAAGCCTCCCTACTTTCCTGTTATTTCCCTAACTTTTCTGTTACTGTTGAAGGCACCGTCATCCTCCCACTAATCCAAGGTCTTAAACTACACATCATTTTTGACTCTTCATTCTCACCCTCCATATATGATCTGTTGCCAAGTCCTACTGATTCTACCCTTTCACATCTCTCACATAGGGTCCCTTTCTCCTATGACCTTGCCATCATAGTCTGGGCCTTCATCACCTCATGCCTGAATTGCTGCAATAGACTGGTTCATCTCTCTACCTCTAATTTCCTCCCACTCCAGTCTATCCTTCACTCAGTTGTAAAACTGATCTTCCTCAGATGCAGGGCAGACCGTGCCATTCCCTCCCCACTCAAACTCCAGTGGCTCCCTATTATCTCCAGGATCCTTTGACATACCTTTATAACCTGGTCCCTTCTTATATTTCCAGTCTTCTTATATTATACTCCTCCTTGTATTGGCCACCCCACTCATCTTCCACCTGGACTAAAAGGGCTGAGATTAGATGAAATGTCAATTGTTGAATACTTTATTTTTGTTCTTGGAATATTGCTTGGAACAAAAAGAAAAACCTCACTTTGATATAGTGATTTACATGTCCTCTCATCTGATCCTCCTAGGAAACCTATAGGTAATACTAATATTTTGATCTCCATTTTACTGATGAAGAAACTGAGATTTATAGTGTTGACGTAAAATGCCCAGAGGCAGGATATGAATCAGAGTCTTCCTGAGTTGGTCCAGTACATGTATGACACTAACTGTGATGTAACTGGTTGATGCTAGAGTGGGTTCTCAACATTTTATTGTTTCCATAGCTCCATAGTTGTAGGAAAAAAAGATGTTTGGGGAGCATCTATTGCCTCAGCGTGGGCTACAGAAAAATCGTGTCTCCCGAAAGGGTTTTTGTGTCCTAACATGGCAGTTAAACTTTGGATCCTTTTTCTTCCTGTCTGAGAAATCATGCCCCGGCTTGAACTAAATGATTTGGACATAATCAAAACTACAACAGCTGGAGTTTTCTCACTGTTAAATCCAAACCCTTCCTGGGCACTTCTCTTCTAATCCAGAATACAAACTCCATTCTAATTGGGCCACTAGCTGTAACTGAACAGTGTGATCTCTACTGTGAAATGAATATTACTAATGTAAAAAACCCCCAGCATATCAATCTTTTTAAAATTTAGTATCTTAATGTGATCCATGACTTAGTCACCTTTTGTACTGCTTTCTGTTTGACTATAATTTTATCTATTAATCATGTTAATCCAATAGAATCTGCCTTAATCAAATGTGAGTCAATTACCCAGTTCTTCAAATTATATTTTTTAATGAAAGACATTTTTTAAAATTGAATACCAATTAGAGCCAGGCCAAACTTGTTCAGAAAAGTTTGGGTTGTCATAGAACAGTATGGGCACTTGACTATTATTGTATCCCCTGGTCTTTTCTTCTAAGGGCTTGCTGTGTGTCTTTAGAAAAATCAATTAACCTCTCTGGGTTTTAGGTTCTTTGACTATAAAATGAATATAATAATACTTACTAGCTTGGGAAACACTTTTATGACATTTGGCTATAAAAGGCAAGTAGAAGTGAAAATTAATAAAAATGCCTAGTAGAAACCCATACTCAATTTTTTTCATACTCTGCTTTAGTCACCTTAAAATATACCATGATTTCCTGGTTTGGGTTTTCTTATTACTTATGCATACAGAAACACTTGAGGAAGGTCAAGTGAGGTAGCCTCCCAAGAGACAAAGCTGAGCACTAATAAGAAACATTTGTTTATTTATTTTAGTTTGGAATCTGAGATATCATGGGTATGAGGAGGTCTCATTTTGAAAACTCTTTTTACTCATGTAGGTGAAGTTAAGTCAAATCAAGGCAATGTATAAAGTTTTTATTAAGTCCTTACTATGTGCCAGGTCTTTTGTTAAGCAGCTATTAAACAATTTTGAATCTTGGGAGCCCTGAAAAAGTTATATGACTCCTCTGTGGTGGAATAATCAGTATGTCAGAGTCAAGACTTGAACTCAGGTCTTCTTGATGCTAAAAATCTAGCCCTCTATACTTTGCATTTTAATGCTTTTCTGACATTTACTTGACACTTTAAAATTTAAGGTGTTTAAAAATATTAATAATATACTCTATTTTAGGCACAAGTCTAGTAGAAATAATTTTATACAATTGAACATTGATCTAATATCTAAGAATCTCAAGCTTGGAGAAGGAGAGAGATGTCCATGTTGGCAAGGTTTCCTCATGTCTATTGATACATCTCTTTTCCCCAAGAAGACTTAAGGTACTATATATAGAAATCTTGAACAAGTAAGAAGATCACAGTATGTTCGAATTCAAATTGAGGTTAACATTCCCAAACAATATTCCCTACTGGGTTCCCTCATTGATTACTCCCTTTAAGTATTCTGGTATAAACAAAAAGACCTCCCACCTGCAATCAATATCCACATTTTTTTTTTCCTCCATGGAGAAGGGTTCTAATGAATCAACAATCTAATCATTTCAGGAGTGGGGAAGGCAATGATTTAAACAAGACAAAAGTTTTTTTTTTAATTCAGAGTTTTGGTTTCCATCCTTAATCCATCACCCCAAGAATAGTCCTTCTCTTCTACCTGACACAGTGAAATACTAACAAAGGTTGTTTTTTTTAGGTCAGACAAATATTATTTCTTAATATCTTCAGTTTTACCAAAAAGGTTTTAAATACACTTTCACAAAAGCAAAGTGCTTTACATAAATAATTTCATTTGTAAATTATTCTGTTTTGGTTTTACAATTATCTTGTGAGTTAGATACTAAAGGCATTATCATCTCTATTATCATCCCCATTTTACAGATGATGAAACTGAGACTCAAATGGCCTAAATGACTTCAAATGAAGCCAACAAGGATTTATTAAGCACCTATTGTGTACCAGGCATTGAATTATATGATAGGAATAAAAAGAAAGACAGGAGACAGTCTCTGTTTTTAAAGACCTTCTAATCTAATGCGGGAGACTGTCCAAACAAGTTACATGCAAGATAAACTGGAGATAATCTTAATTGTTTTTTCGCTCTTTGTGACCTCTTGGACCATAGCACACACTAGGCCCTTCTATTCTCCACAATCTCCAGAAGTTTGTCCAAGCTCATATTTGTTTCTTCCATGACATGTCTCTCTCCATCTCATCCTCTGCTGTCCCCTTCCCCTTCTGCCTTCAATCTTTCCCAACATCAATCTTAGAGGTAGGGCATTAAGAAAAAGGAAAACTATAACATACACACTCAATTGGGTATCTTACCCTACAGGAAAGCAGGGATGAAGGAGATAAGAGGGGGGATGAAAGAAAGGAGGGAAGATTGGGGGAAAGAGTAGTTAAAAACACAGATTTTTTTTAAAAGGGACAGGGTCAAAGTAGAAAATAGAATAAGTGGGGGGCAGGATAGGATGGAGGGAAATAGTCATTCTTTCACAGTATGTCTACAATGGAAATGTTTCATGTAACTACACATGTATAACCAGTATTGAATTGTTTGTCTTCTCAATGGGAGAGGGTAAGGAGGGAATAAGGGAGAGAATCTGGAGCTCAAAGTTTTAAAAACAAACATTAAAGAAATTGTTGTTACATGCAACCGGGAAATAAGATATATAGGCAATGGGGTATAGAAATCCATCTTGCCCTACAAGAAAGTAAAGGGAAAGAAGGTAAGGGGGAGATAGTGGAGGACAGAAGAGAGGGAAGACTGGGGGAAAGGGTAATCAGTATGTTTGCCATCTTGGGGTGGGGGGTAGGAGAGAGATGGGGAGAAATTTGGAACTCAAAATCTTGTGGAAATGCATGTTGAAAATAAAAATTAAAGAATTAAAGAAATAAAAAATATATGTAAAAGAGGGAAAACTGGGAAAGGTTTCTTTGCAGAAAGTAGAATTTTAAAATGGACTTGAAGGAAACTGGAGAAGCCAGGAGATAGAGGTGAGGAGGGAAAGAATTCCAGACAAGGCGACAGTCAGTGAGAATCCAATTTGGAGATGGGATGTCTATTATGAGGAACAGACTTGCCCATGGTCTCACAGGTAGGCAAGAACTGTCAAAGGTGAGACTCTTCCTGAGAGGTCTTTCTGACTCTGAAGGTAGAACTCTTTCCACTATGGTATTTTATCCACATACGAATAATCCTCCTTAAAGAAGCCAGGGCTACAAACTTAACTTGTCACCTCCTTTTTCTCTTTCACTTGGCCCAATGGAAAGGGGAAGATTTGTTGAAAGAAGAAAAAGACCCTTACTCTTTGGATGGACAACTGGATACTATTATGCCATCACTGGGTTCTGAAATATCAATCAGTGGGGAAGAGGGTTGTTTATGGACCATCCCCTACACGGACTGCCATTTGGGGAAAAGTTGCAAGTTTTATTTTTTCTTTTTCTTCAAGTGCTTTCCTTCAAGATCCTTCCCCCCATTTATGCTGAAATTACATCTGCACATCCTACAGGACAACTACTAATCATTATATTCCATTTGATGGTAGTAAATTGTTCTCCTAATGGTAAGTGACAGATGCATGGTATGGGAGACTTGTTACTGGACAACCAAGGCTCTCTGGTCAGTTCCCTGGATTATGTGTCACTGGTGTTACAGGAAAAAAAAAAACCTAATTTGTATTAATTATCATCAAAGAGCAGTTTATCAAGCAGTTACCTTCAGTTCCATGAATTGGTCTGGGCATCCAGCTGGGTAAACTGAGCCACTGAACTCTTCTACAAATGACCTCTTACGGCTGCTTAGTTTGAATCAGAACCTTCCATTACATGGTAGCTCAAGATTTCAAATAGAAACCCCAATACCTGATTGGGACTAATTGTTTTTAGAATCTTAATATCATTCTTCATTGTGCAGAATTTTCAATTTACTAGAAGACTAGAATTCAGATATCTTGAACACCGCTTGCCAGGTAGGCTTAGATTCCAATCTCACCCCCACCTCCCATCTCAATGGGGGGAGGGAGGGAGATTCTGGTCATTTTCTGGCTACAATCAATTCCTGTGGCCTACATTCAATTGGCAGAATAAAACAGCACACAACAAATGTGCTTTTAGAAATCAATTCTACCCCTTAGCATGTCTCCCTGACTCTCACCTTATGTAATTGAAGCCTGTTGTTCTCTGCCTCTTTTGACCTTCCTAGACTTGACCCCTTGGCAGCCATCCCCCTGCTGCTTAAGTGGATTCCTGGTCCAGGTCCCACATGGCTAGACTTGTCCTACTAATGCCCAAGCCCCTGGGCACAAAGCAGGTCATATTTCCCATTAAACCACTACACTCTTAGTTGTTACAGGAAGGATGCCAGATATGTTCATCTGTCCTTGTATTTGAGACTTAAGGGGATATTTGAAAATTTTAAAGAAGGAAAATAAGGAAAAATATTATTCAATTATTTACCACCAAATCAATATTTTTCAGAACTAACCTCAGAAATCCTTGCTAGTGGTGAATATAGACTCCTTGGGGGCAGTTGTTTCCTTTCTGGGGTTGTGGGTATTTATATTTGAAGTATCTGGTACACAGTAGGTACTTAATAAATGTTTATTCCCTTGCCCTACCCTTAATAAACGTTTGTTGAGCTGAGCATGTATTAAGCTACTTTATTTGCCATGAGCCACATGTGAACACCTTTTTCTAATTCTCCCATTCTTTGATATTTTACCCCCATCAGAAAATTGCAATTTGTAGAGTTGCTAAAGTATAGAAATGGTTATGAGTTAAAGGTTTAGGCATAGCCCAAAGTGGAAGTAAAAAAAACATATCCCAAGTGAAAATATGAATTGGGTATAGAAGAGGTAGCTGATTTCCACACAGAAAAGGGATGGCTAAGCAATAAAGAATCATAAAGTGATTAGAAAAAAACCCTGGTGACATTTCTACTCATACAAGTTCTTGACATTGTGGGGATACCAAAGGAATGTGAGGGAGGGCTGTCCAGTGGGGGGTCACTCTTGCTATATGACTGCTCAGAAAAACCGCAACTATCTATGCCCCCACATCTTGCATGGCCCCACCCAGACCTTATTTCTCCATTCAGCTTTCTGGATTACATTGACATCTCAGCTTCCTGAATTCCTACAACCCTGACTATCTGCACAAGAGTTTTGATAATTGGTTATATCTTATCTCCTCTAACCATTTTGTGGGTTTAAGTCTTGTCTACCCCAGTGGGTTGTGTCTCCTACCTTTCTTGTATTGCCCACGTGTTCTAGCACAAGGCTAGGCACTGAGTAGGGACTGAGTTAGTGGTAGAACTAGCACTAGAATCCAGGACTTCTATGAGCCAAGGCATAGTAAAGAGGAAAGACACTGAATCATGTAGTCCAAGGATCTGGGTTAAATACTGCTTCTGACCCTTAATACCACTGTGCCCTCAGAAAAGTCAATTAACCTCCCTTGGTCTCGATTTCCTCGTCTATAAAATGAGGGATTGTACTAGACAGCCTTTGAGGTCCCTTCCAGCTTCAGATCTTATGATCTTTTCTCTATAATATTCTGACTTCCCAAATCCTTTAGCTAAACAGAAAACTCCTCAAGGTTAGGAAATCTTATGACCTCTAGACTGCCATCTAGGAGATCCAGGTTTAAGTCGTAGCTCTGTGACCTTGAAAAATTCACTTAATTTTTCTGGGCTTTAGTTTTCTCAAATGGAAAATAAGAAGGTTGTATTATGATCTCTAAGGTTCCTTCTATAAATAATAAAATAATTGGTACTCAAAAAGGTCTAGTGAGTAGACTTTAGTCCTCTTAGGAAAAAAGGTTTAGAAAGGTAGTTCCTTTGGAAAAAGACAGCCACATCTCATGGAGAATTAGGCACCAGAGTCAACAAGTGAGACAAAAATCCCATATGATTAAAATCACAGTTGAAAATTCCTTAAATAATCTATAAAGTATACTACAGCATCTTAAAAACAGTTGCGACTGGAAATAGGCTAGAGTCTCTATAAAACAGGCATTTTTAATCTGGAGTCTCTGAGCTTGTTTTTAAAAAATATTTTGGTAACTGTTTTTCTTTTTTTCCCCTTTTATTAATTGTCCCTTCCATTAACAATATCTTTCCTATTGGGCACATTTTAAAAAATTAAAATAAAAAAATGAAGCCCTCCATAAATATGGCCAAACAAAACAAATTGTCACATTGGCTGTATCCAAAATTGTATATTTTTTTCTGCATTTTAAGTTCACCACCATTCTGACAGAAGCTGAGCAGCATGTTTCATCTGCATTTTTGTATCTGTCATTGCACTCATCAGAGTTCTGAAGTCTTTCAACATTGTTTTTCTCCATAATGGTAGAGATTTCGATGAATTGATTTCCTTTCTAATCCCAAGCATTTTATTTTATACCTTTAAGAACGTGGTTTTGAGAAACTCATACACTGCCAAAGGGGTCCAAGACACAAAAAAGGTCAAGAATCCCTGCTTCAAAGAAGGCAGTCTGTAAGGAGAGCAGATAGCACAGATGACAGCTAGACAAACAACTGAATGTTTCATTTCCCCTCCATTCTTTCTTTCCTCTTTCCCTCCTCTCCTCCTCTCCCTTTCCCTCTCTCTCTCCCTTCCTCTCTATTTCTCCTCTCCCCTCCTTTCCCATACATCTTCTGTCCCCCCTTTCCTTCTCCCTCCTCATCTCTTCTTTCTTCCTTCTTCTTATAACTCCCTTCCCTCTCCTTTTCTTCCCCTTCCTCCCTATCCTTTCTCTTTCTTCTCCCTTTTGCTTCCTCTCTTCTCTCTCTTTGTGTCTCTCTCTGTCTCTTTCTCTGTCTCTCTCTCCTATTCCTCCCTCTCAAATTATGAAATAACTTCCCCCCACATTCTGTCAGTGTACTGCAAGCCATTAAGCAAAACTTTACTCTCAGTACACTCAGTAAAAAGTAGGATTTATGAAGCATTTTAGGGCTTGAAATACACTTTACAAATACCTCCTTTTATCCTCATCACAACCCTAGGAGATAGGTGCTATCCTTATTTCACAAATGAGGAAACTAGGCAGACAGAGATAAAAGTGACTTGCTCAGGGTCACACAATGTCTGAGGTCACATTTGAATTCAAGTGTTCCTGACTTCAGTTCCAGCACTACCCACTGTGACACCTAGCTTTGTCAAGAAAATACCAGTGATCTCTGAGACTCAATTCATTTAAAAAAACTATTTTTTGCCAAGAGTGGGCCCAGGTATCTCCAATTCACTGTTCTAAGAGATTTTTTTTTGGTAGCATTTTTTTAAGCAAAATGTCTCACAAATCCTTCTCTTGCCTTCTCCCAGAGAGTCAGCCATATAACAAATAATATTTTTAAAGGAAAAAAGGGAGAAAATCAGCAAAACTGATCAAGAGAATGAAAACTCTGAAAATATGTGTAATTTACATGCCTGTAGCTCAGAGACTCCAGATTAAAAATGCCTGTTTTACAGAGACTCTAGCCTATTTCCAGTCGCAACTGTTTTTAAGATGCTGTAGTATACTTTATGGATTATTTAAGGAATTTTCAACTGTGATTTTAATCATATGGGATTTTTGTCTCACTTGTTGACTCTGTACTCCTCTACAGTGGAGTGGAGCGGATCTTTGTACATTTTCTTTAGATCCAATTGTTCTTCCTAATTTTACAACATTCATTTCGGCTATCAATTAAAAATAATTTTAAATAGCTTCTTTCAGAAGTGAACTTTTTTCAAGGATAATGAATTTAGGGGTGGCTAGGTGGCACAGTGAATAGAGCACTGACCCTGGAGTCAGGAGGACCTGAGTTCAAATTTGACATCAGACACTGAACATCTACTAGTCGTGTGACCTTGGGCAAGTCACTTAACCCCAATTGCCCTGCCCTCCCCCCTCCAAAAAGAAAAAACAAAGTAATGAATTTACCCACAAACATCAATCAATCAATTCAGAAATATTTTTAAGTACCTACTGTGTGCCAGGTATTGGTTATTGGTACACAAGGACAAAAATCAAACAGGGCCTATCCTCAAGGAGCTTATATTTTGCTTTGTTTTGTTAGGGAGAAGACTATGTGTGTATATCCTGGCTACTACTGACATTGCATCTGTTTGAAAGGTTTCTTCATTAAATTTGTTATTTTAATAATATTTTATGCTGAATAACTCTTTGCTACATTCCTGAAGTGGAGAAAGGGAAATGCTAACAATATGTGTCACTAATATGCTGTATAGATCCATATTCTGTAATAGTAAAAGAATACCCAAGGCTTAAAGAGAAAGCTAATCCTGATCATAGACATGAGTCCTGTTGGAACAGTCCATGTCTTGGTATGACTCCAAGCAGAGGCAGACCTTTCTCTCTCCTGGAAAACTCTTCAGCTGTGTATTTCAAGGGTAAAAGTCCCTTTCTGATATTTATGTTTGGCACCCAAATTTTGAAAAGTCATAGAGTGTGACTTTAAAAGCAAGTAATTTTGTGTTTGGAAAAAGTATTGTTCACTTTGGGGAAGAAGACATGAAATCTTTCATTTCAGGCCAAACTCGTTATTTACTCATTTTATTTGAATTGTTTTGTTCAACACCTACCTACCTATCTTTTTTTTTTTTTTGCTTTTTGGAGGGCAGTTGGGGTTAAGTGACTTACCCAAGGTCACACGACTAGTTTTTTTGTGTTAAGTGTCTGAGGCCAGATTTGAACTCAGGTCCTCCTGACTCCAGGGTCGGTGCTCTATTCACTGCGCCACCTAGCCACCCCCTACCTATCTTTTAAATGATTATGACAGTTTAATTATTGGCAATTAAAACAGTTAATATTGTTTTGTGTTTCAGCATAAAAGTGTTACTCTGGATTATTTCACATTAAATTTTAAATACCCATCAGTCATTTCCTGATAATAATTCCTATATTTATGAAACTTAAGTATTAAAATATTAGGTAACAGAGAATGCTATCTGGAGCCTTTAGAAGGAAATTATTGCTAGTAGCTGGTACTTCTGTTAACTTGGTGTCCTGATTGATGATAGATAATGTAATAATCCATCTATTTACTAAACTCCTAACAGCTAAATCATGTCCATATTCTTCACCATAACTAAATTGCCAATACAATATTGACAATGTGTCACCAGGTGAGACTGACCTAATCTTAACATTTTTCTTTCTGCAGCATCTACTACTGGGTCTTAGAAAAAGGCTCCCTCCTTACTTTGATTTGTTAACTACAACTGGTAGCTGCTAGCTCTTTTGGATGTTGTTAAAAGATTAGGCCTGGTAATCTTGAGACCACCATGACAGTTTCCCCTTAAGGGAGGCTGTAGCTTAAAGAAGCTATGCTTGGGAAACCACTGTTATAAAATTAGGCCTGATCATGGCAGTTTCCCCTAATGGAAGCTATAAGCTTATAGAATATATTCATGGAAAAATACTGACAGTAACATTATTACAGGTTGGCACAACCGTGTCCCTCAAATAATATTTTGTCTACCATCAGCTTGTTTTTCTCCCTGATAGGCAGCCACCCAAAATAATCTTTTCTCTACAGCCAGTTTGTTTTTCTCCCTGATAACAAATCCCCACAATAATATTTTTCCCTGACCCCTGATATACAATTCAGTCAGTTCTGCAGAGGCCATCCAACATCATTCTCAAAAGAGCACTTTGGAGCCTACTATCCCCTCTGGCAAGACCACCCCTCCCTGATGAAGAACCTCCTTTCTGCTGAATGGGCCCCTATCTCTATGATCCCCAACATAGTGCTACTCTCATGTGAGTTAATACTCTATGTTAGTTGTCTGTCTGAGACCATTTTGCTTTCCTCTTCCCCTTCTCCCCATTACTTGCAATAAAGCTTTCCATTGAACTGACGCATATTATTTTTACATGTTATTCTTAGCACTCGCACTCATTAAGAGTCCTGCTGGCCCATGGGCCTTTCATTAGACATAAACTGAGTACCTGGATAAGGACTTAACCTATTGATGGCCTCACTTGGACCAAGGGAGTTCTGACACTGTGAACCCAGTTGTAGAAAGCAAAGGTCAATAGGGAAACCCTATATACTCCCAGGAGAGACTTCCTTATGTGGGAAGACTGTCTCCAAACATATGTATTTATTTTCATTGGCATTTATAATTCACTGGCAAGGAATTAGATGGATGGAATTTACTGGTTAAAGAAAACCACAAATAGAGAATTGTCTTCCTTTTCACATCTCCAGCACATCATATTTAAATAAAAGACGGATTTGCTAGTTGACAAGTCTCTTCCCGACTTGCTCTCCAAGTCGCAGAAAAGTTGTATTACACCACAGAAAACCTCACTCCAATATTCAATAGACTTATGACTCATTTATGTATGTATTTCACTAACCAAGGTAGATTGCAACCTAACTATTTCTCCTATTCTGTACAACATTCACGCATGCCCTTCCATCTTACCACAGGGGTTCCACTCAACATGCCAGGTAGCCTTATTTAAATTCTCTTGCCGTTGGATGGGAACCAATGGAGCATAAGGAAGAACTGTCCATTGGGAATCACTTGCTATAGGACCACTAAGATAAAGCTAAATTGTCTTTCCTCTCTACTCTCTATGTAGCCAAAACTCAGCCATTGTATAAGGCTGAGATCTTACCTCCTACACAAGAACTTCTAGAATCACATTAACCTCTTCCCTTCCTGATCTACTAGAACCCTTACTATCTATACCAGGGATGAGGAACCTGTCAAGGTCACAGGTGACCCTCTAGGTCCTCATGTGGCCCTTTGCCTGAATCCAGACTTCATTTGTTCTATGAAGTTTGGGTTCAGTCAAAGGGCCACACCTGAGGATCTAGAAGGCCACCTGTGTCCTTGCGGCCCCAGTTTTCCTATCTCTGGACTTTACACCATCTACTTTGTGTCTTCTGATTATGCGTTTCATTCTAATATCTTTTAGGTGGACTAGCACCATGCTAGATACTATAGATGATCAATAACTACTGAGTTCATTTGAAAAAACCTCTTCCCTTTGTAGTTTAACTTATGTACATGTTTAGTACAAAGAAAAAAAGAGCCTGGCATTTCCATGAAGCATAAGGTCATTAGAAGTCCAACTTTCAAAATATTCTTAGTATTTAAGCAATTCTAATTCAGCTTCCTGCTTAGGCTCCTTGAAATCATATATGTCTGCTTACAAATTATGATGCAGGGTGAAAATAATCAGTAAGAATGACATGCTCTTTGAAGCATCATGGAGTAATCACAGACTGAGAAAGCCCAATTGTTCTTTTCTCCTCACTGGTGATTAAGATTAATCTGTGTTTTCATATTAAAAAAAAAGCAATTTGGTAGCCAGGGCAGGATTTTGGATCTGCATCAAAACAGATTTGTACCTAAAATATAAAGATCATCAATGTATATAATTAAATGGCAAAATATTCCCCAGGGTTAACTGTCAACTTCATTAACTAAGAGTACACTTATGTTTTAATTAGCTACCTTAGTGTGAATCAGGTTAGGTATAAAAAGCAATATTATTATGATGTATCAGAAATACCTTGCTGATAAATTTTTAGTTCTTTTAAAACTTAAATTTCTTTAAAATATTTTAAGCTGCATTTCTCAGGGATTTATTTTTTTCCCGTATATTTTCTTTTGCTTTTTGGAGGATGGAAGGTTAAGTGACTTGCCCAAGGTCACATAGCTAGTAAGTGTTAAGTGTCTGAGGCCAAATTTGAACTCAGGTCCTCCTGACTCCAGGGCCAGTGCTCTGTTCATTGCGCCACCTAGCTGCCCCCATTTTAATTTCTAATAAACATTGCTAGATGTAGCCCACATAAACAAAAGCTCTTTGGGAACTTTAATTTTTAAGAGTGTAAAGAGGTCCTACAGCCATAAAGTTTGAAAACTGTTTGGAAAACAGACATTTTTCATCTATTTGGCTTTTCCTGTGTGCAGAGGTATTTCTAGGACTTGTTGAGAGTGAGGAGATCTTCCTTTGGGAGGCCTTGGTATGCCACTGACCAGGTGTCCACCTACAATACTGTTATTCTAAAGTATCTCCTTTAAAAAGCATGCTATTGGTACCTAGACAGATGTTCCTAGACTCATTGGTCCTACAATGTAGTCAAGTCCATGAAGACAGTTTGTACCAATCAAGGCAAGATACTCTCAGAGTGGGCCATGTACTGGCCCATTTTTAAGAGAATATGGCCCATGCCCCAGGATATGACCGATGCCCTCTGATATTTGGAGAAAGGCAGGTAGGCAGTGGGGAAGGAATCATCGAAGGAAGCATCCCCTAATAGAGGGACACTGGGGGGGGGCAGCCAGGGTCTGGGCAAAAGAACAGGGTCAAGTGACTTGCATAACACAATGATATTGGGCCAGAGGATTGCTCTACAATCCCTAGATAGCAGTGCCCTGGGGTAAAGCTTGACCACTATACCCTAATTACTTAAATTGTTAGCCTAGTCATGAGGCTTACTGAAGGGGTGCCATAGTATTTCCTAGTCTATAAAGAATACGAAATCCTGCTATGTTTATTGTTTGTTGATTATAAAAAGGCATTTAACTCAATTGAGCAAATTACAACCTCAAAGGCTCACCTCTAAAATAAAGATGCCTCCTGTGAATGTGTTAAAATCCTGAAAGATTCTTCAATAAATACAGTTTCAGAAACTTTTTAAAAATGATCTTCTGATTATCAATACCAAGCAAGGCACAAAAAAGGGAATAAGTATCTTCATCAAAGGTGTTGGCCATTGTTATGATGGCTTTCCTGTGAAAAGTTCAGAAGTTCCTACAAATGTTTCTTTTTACAAATGAAATGCCTCAAGTCATCAGATGAATCTGAACCGGACAAAACAATAGGGGGGAATCTGAAAACTTTTCAGTTCAACTATGCATATACCCAAAATATAAAATCAAGACCAAAAAATTCTTTTGGGGGCAAGAATTATTGTTGGTATTTTTCTTAAAACCTCCTATAATATCCTCATAATTTACATAATTAACCAATATCTGCCTTACTCTATGTTTTGTTAGTACTTTGAAATAACTTAAATTTTTTGTTGTTCTTGTTTTTACATCATTACATTCCCCACATACTTCCACCTCCTTTCACAGAGCCATCCCTAATGTATGAAGTAGGGAAGAAAAGGGGAGGGGGGGGAAATGCTATGCAAAACTAAACAAAAATCCTGATGTTATGTGCAGTACCTAACCATTATGGTCCCCTTCTTCTAAAGTGTGTGTGTGTGTGTGTGTGTGTGTGTGTGTGTGTGTGTGTGCATGTGTGAAGTATCTTTCTATATAAAAGAACACTTTTTTAATCTCAAAGTTTAGAAAACTTCTTAGAAAACTTAGAAAACTCCGACAGTTATCCATCCCAAAATAAGGTCATAAAATTGAGTAGTTTTGGAATATGCATTTGGTTCAATCCTACAAACAGGTTTAAATCTCACCTCTGCTATTTATTATATGTAGGACCTTGCGCAAGATATTCAGCCTCTCTTCACCTCTTGTCTTCTCCTCTGTAAAATGGATTGGTAGGAATCAGTGATTTCCAGGGCCCCTTGCAGGTCTAAATCTCTAACTCTACAATCCTTTGGATTCTTCCAGTTCCTTTATAGGTCACTTTATATTTGTCAGCGTCTCATCTGGATGAAATGGTGCTATTTTCAGTCATGTGTATTGCTATCAGGTCAAATTCTCCAAACCATTTCTCTTACAATGCATGCAGCTAAGAAAATGCAAATATCACTCAGGCCTTAGGAGAAGCTCTCAATAGCTTCAAGGTACTGCTTCTCCTAATGTGTTTTGCAACTTAAGATATCCCTTAAACTAATACTTTGGAGCAACTATAAAAGGAGAAAAGTGCTGGGGAGGTGGACCAGATTGACTCAAATAAGTCAACTGTGTATCTTAACACTAGTTCACAATAGTTATCAGGTGTTGTTTTTTTTAAAGCAAATTCGAATGAACTGTATGCTTTATGTAACCACAAAAATTTTGAAGTACTTTATAAAGTTTTAAAGTGTTAAGGCATGTCAGTAGCTATCACTATTATTATTTTGAAACCTGGCTATTGGCATTTTTTTTTTAGTAACTAGTTCCTAATGTGACTATTCCTAAACAAACATTTAAATAAAATCAGATAAGGTCCTGTTTGAGAAATGCCTAGTTTTCATTTAGTAGCATTTTATAAGGAACTCACATAAAATTTGGAACAGTTACCTAGAATACAATGTCCATGCTATGAGGCCAGAGCTACTAGCTATAAAGCGACTGAAGCAGTATGATTTGATGAAACCCAGATCCAATTCTATTAGGATATGATCATATTTAATTATGGTCAAATGAAATATTTACCAAACACGACTTGTTAAGGCGAAGGAGTTAGTGTTGGTCAAGCATAGGGCTTGAATGGATTCTACTCAGTATTCATTAACGTTATCTCTTGGCCTTCCCCTCCTCCTCCCATCTTATTGGATGCAACATTTTTATGTACATGCTGATCTTTGGAAATCATAGTGTAGGAGAATATGCAGCCACCTATAGTGGGATGCTCTTTAAGAAGTTACATTTCGTTATATTTAATGAGGTACTTAAGGTATGGTGGAAAGAACTCTGAATTTGAAGTCAGAGGACCTGGATTTGAATACTAGCTCTACGATTTATTGTGTGACGGGCCAAGTAAATTCTTTTCCCTTGCCCTCATTTTCCTAATCTCTAAAATGGTCTAACTGATCTCTAATGTCCCTTTCAGCATTAAATCTTATGATCCCGTGACTTGGATTCGAGTCCTACTTTCGACATCCATTCCCTGTGTCACCCTGGGCAAGTCACATAACTTCTATGTGTCACAGTTTTTTAAGAGTGTACAAGATGTCCTCTGAAGTCCCTTCTGGGTCTAGATCTGGGATCTTTTAGGATCTGTGGCAGGTCTTCCCTTCTCCAAACAAAATGGGGATAATTATATTGTCACTCCCTACTCCAGAGTTATTTGTTATTGTTCACTCATTTCAGTTGTGTCTGGCTTATTCTGATCTCATTTGGGGTTTTCTTGACAAAGATAGTGCAGTGATTTGCCATTTCCTTCTTCAATTCATTTTGCCAATGATGAAACTGAGGCAAACTGGGTTAAGTGACTTGCCCAGGGTCACTGGGCTTACTTGCTAGTAAATGTCTGAAGCTGGAAGGTAAGTCTTCCTGACTCCAGACCCGGCACTCTATCTACTGTGCCACATAGCTACCCCTCCATACACTCTATGCCCCTGCATAGTTATTGCGAGGCTCAGTTAAAATAATTCATTTTGAGTCCTAGTTGTAGGCTAATCTTATGAATGAATGTGTTACTTAACATTTTTGGGTCTCGGTTTCCTAATATCTGAAATAAATATTGGGGGAATGGATCCCTTCCAGTTTTAACAAAATGCAGCTATTAACATTAGTTTAAAAAAATCTTCCATAGTACTTCCATTTAAATTATTGTGTTTCAGTTTTAATTGCTATGGTTTAGGAATGACATTGATTATCTGGAAATCATCAAAGGATGCCTGTAGATCATAGTATATCAGGGTCAGTTCAAAGAAATTCGGACGTTTAGTCTGGAGGAGAAAAGGCTTAGGGAAAACACGGCAGCAGTGGAAGGTCATAAAGAAAGACCATCAGACCTCCTCTTCTCCTTGGTTACAATGGGCAAAATTAAGAACAATGGGTGGAAATTTTAGAAGGAGGAAGCAGATTTAGGTTCAGTAAAAGGAAAACATTTTCTTAACATGTAGAGCTACCCAAGAGTAGAATGGGTTTCCTTGAGAGATAATGGGTCTCTCTTCTCCTTTTCTTCTCCCTCTCTCTCTTCTCCCCATACTCCATTCCCTTCCCCAGTTCTTTAAGTCAGAGGCTGGATTTCCACTTGTTAGATATGATTGTATAGATGATTCTTTCTCAGGCATATGTTGGACTAGACAGTCTCTGAGGGGGCCATTTCAACTCAGAGACATTGTGATTCTTTTGCTCTTTATTAGAAATTCTATCTCAGCAATAATCATATTTTTGTTCCAAGTTTGTTGCTATGCAACCAGTATTTATATTGTTTGTAAAGAAACTATATATATGTATATATATTTACTTTTTGTAGGGGGGAGGGCAGGGCAATTGGGGTTAAGTGACTTACCCAAGGTCACACAGCTAGTAAGTATTAAATGTCTGAGACTGGATATGAACTCTGGTCCTCCTTGACTCCAGGGCTGGTGCTCTGTTCACTGCACCACCTAGCTGCCCCAAGAAACTAAATTAACAAATAGAGAGAATATAGTGTACAAATATCTATCAACTTCCTCCTGCCTAAAAAACAAGTCTTGTTCCTATTAAAAGTCTGACTCTCTTCCTGAAACCTAACATGAATGATTTTTCAGTGCTTTATTAAAAACCAAGAAATAAACAAATTCCTAATGATAGCCAGTTGGAGTTGAAAAGGGGTTGTGGGTAAATCATCAGCATCATGTGAAGTCTAAAATCATTCCTTAAGGCTTTTTGGTTGTTTCATTGATTGTGATCGGATCACAGTCATGGATTTAGAACCAGAAGGGACCTTCTAGAATTAGATCATCTAATCCAGGGGTGGGGAACCTACAGCCTAGAGGCTGCATGTGGCCCTCTAGGTCCTCAAGTGCAGCACTTCAACTCAACCCAAACTTCATAGAATAAATCTTCTTAATAAAACAATTTGTTCGTGAAACTTGGACTCAGTCAAAAGGCCACTCCCAAGGACCTAGGAGGCCACAGGTTCCCTACCCTGATACAAAATTTTCATTTTACAGGTGAGGAAACTAAGGCCTAATGAAGAGTCTACCCGAGGCCTTGTAGACAGCAAATGGCAAAGCTGGGGTCATAGATTCACAGTTAAAAAAGACACTGGTCATCAGCTAGTCCAAAACCCCTCATTTTATACATGAAGAAATTGAAGCCCAAACAGGTTAGCGATTTGGTTAATGTTACATTGTTAATGTGTCAAAACACAGTCACAGTGACAGAAGAGCCTTTAAAAAAAAGTCAGTGCTGTGTAACAGAAGTAAAGCACATAAGCCCTATCAAAAAAAGGATGCATAAAGGCTTATAAATGAAACCAAACTTCTCATAAGTGAAAACCTTTACTTAGAAAAAAAAATCCAACATCCAAGCTAAAAGAGAGTTTCCGAGGGAATTTAGACAAATCTCCCCAAACCACAAATTAGGAAATCAAAGTTTTAAAATTGATTGGTATTTATTAAGCCAAGTACTTTGCTAGGTGTGAAAGAAAGGAAGAGAGGAAGAAAGGAAGGAAAGAAAGAGGGAAGGAAGGAAGGAAGGAAGGAGGGAAGGAAGGAAAGAAGGAAGGAAGGAGGGAAGGAAGGAGGGAAGGAAGGAAAGAAGGAAGGAAGGAAGGAAAGAAGGAAGGAAGGAAGGAAAGAAGGAAAGAAAGAAAAAGGGAACAGAAAGGAGGAAGGAAAGAAGGGAGCAAGAAGGAGAAAAGGAAGAAAAAATAAAAAAGGAAAAGGAAGGAAAGAGAAAAAAGGAAAGAAGAAAAGGAACAGAAAGGAAGGAAAGAAAAAATAAACAGAATGAAGGGGAAAAGGAAGGTGGGGACAAAGAAAGAAGAAACAAGGAAAGAAAGAAGGTAGGAAAGAAAAGAAAGCAAGAAAAGAAAAAAGTAACAGAAAGGAGAAAAAAGGAAAGAAGGGAAGAAGAGAAAGAAAGAAGGAAGGAAAGAAAGAAATGGAAGGAAACAAGAGAAAGAAGAGAGAAGGAAGGAGGGAGAGAAGGAAAGGAGAAAGAAAACCGGAAAGACAGAGAGAGTGAGAGACGGAGACAGAGAAAGAGACAAGAGAGAGAGACGGAGAGAGAGAATCCTTACTCTTTAGGACTTCACTAATTTAATCCACCAGTGACTTTCTGGACAGATGTCTCATATCCAAATTAGCTGTAATGCCATTTGCTCTCCACCCCTCCTCCCCCGCCCTTTTATACCAATGCCAGATTAGCCATTTATGATTTGTAAAATAAAATAAAATAAAATTGTTGGGGCAAAATAAATAATTATAAATGCCAGCGACGTTCCCCTGTTTTCCTTTTGATCTGTAGGTTACCAGTGGATGAGATAATCTTTTATTTATATTGCATGTGGTAAAATTTTGAAATGGGATTTTTGCGTGCATCACACTCTTCCCTCCATAATTAAGCCTGTAGGGCTGGCTGGTTTATTTTTTAATGCAGCGCTTGTCAATTTCTGTTAACACTAATTTAGAGTTCATAGCTCCATATATCATGGAAATGCGAGGGCAAAACAATTTATATAAAAAATATTTTGAGTGCAGTTGAACAAATTGAAGATCATTTCTGCACCGACTATTGAGCATTTCAGTTCCGGTTATGCTGCCGATTTATACGGCCATGTGGGGAGCTAACCTTTTTCTGCTACAGACATTAGATTTTCTCAGGTTCGCTGCCTTGCATTCACTCACTCCATTTTCTTTCATCCATTCCAGCTCTCCCCGTCTCTCTTTAAACTGTTTTTGTTTTTTTTCTTTTTGCCTTTTTGCCATGTGTTGTCATTTTAATTGTGCCCCAAACTCCAGTCCTGTCAGTCCAGCCAAGATCTCGCTGCCATTACGAGAGGAGGAGAAGCAGCAGGCGCCCGAGCTTCCCACAAAACCTTACAAGGGCAGATGAGGGGCTTTCATCTCCTCCCACCTTCAGCCGACAGAACAATAGACAGCAATAATCTCGTGACACCCACAACTAATTTATCCAAGCAGCAGACAGGTAGCACTCTGAACCGCGGATCCTGCCTTGAATAGGTGCAGTAAATAAGCAGCTTAATCGTGGCCTTTCAGGCAGGAGGGCAACATATCACAGCGTGGCATTTTTATAATCTTCCTGGCATGCCTACAGCCAGGAGCACTGAACTGAGCGTATGTTCCCTCTTCTGTCGGGCTTAGAATGCATGTAATTGTTAGATTGTGACACATTGTGCCTTTAAGCAAGTTTAACTGTTTTCTATCTCCTCTGATCTGCAGCTTTGTACATCTGTTAAGCTGCCTCTTAAACTTCAGTCAGCACATCTGGGGAGCTGCTGCTTCCCAAGCCCCGACTAGGGGCTTGGGTTGGCGCTTGGCAGTTTCTTTGTGATGCCTTCCTGTTTATTCGCGAAGCGTGCAACATTGCCGAGATGCTGAGTTCCCAGGCCGCAGTGAAATATACGTTTTCAATTACCTCCCCTCTCTCCTCCAACCCCCAAACACGGGACGCGATGGAATGGGATGGGATGGCACTTACTTTGCAAAGTTGATTTAATGACTTGTTTTAGAAGGAGAATCAATTGGAAAAATAAAATAAAATTAAAACCCTCCTCCCTCCATAAATAGGTCCCATCTGTCATCTTACAAAGGATTTCAAAAGAGAATTCTAGTTGAATAGGATCTTCGTCCCAGAGACCATTGAGAGCGACCCTGTTGATTTACAAGTGAGGAAACTGACACCCAGAAAGCTGAAGTGACTGGTGATTTGCCATCAGTCAGCCAAAGGATCGGAAATCAGGAAGACTCAAGTTTAAATCTCCCCTCAGACACTCACTAGCTGTGTGATCCTGGACAAGTGACTTAACCTACCTCACTTTCAGGTTCTTCAACTATAAAATGCGAGTCGTAGCAGCACCTACATCCCTGGGTCTTTGTGAGGCTCAAATGAGATAATATTTGCAAAGAGCTTAGCACAGGACCCGGCACAAAGTAGGCCCTTAATAAAG
>CM053598.1:114708519-114724610 GCA_028646575.1 Pseudocheirus occidentalis | reverse complement strand
CAGCTTTGACTCACTGAAAATGTACCTCAGGACCACCACCAAAGACCATGATCCAGATCTAGGCAGCTTAAGGCAAGAGCATTTAGCCTCTCAATGATCACTTGGCCCCCCCTACAATCTGTAGGCCAAGAGCTCTGAAGCAGCCACGTGGAGGCAGCTGCAGGGCCACCACTTCTGCTGCTTTCTTGCCAGACCTGTTTTTCTTCCCCCAAATTTAGCAGAGTTCCACTGACCTTTCACTTTGTCCTTGTTTATTATGGGTTGATAATTCTGAAAACTGCCACAGCTGCCAGTGATCCGCTCTCCTGAAAGCTCCAGCTGCGGCTTGTCCTGGCCACCCCAGGGCCAAGCCATGGTTTCAGGCCAGGCTGGTTTTGGCTTCCAGGGTGCTGCAATGAGCCCTTCCTGTCCCGCCTGCTGGGCTGCCTTCAGTGGGAACTTTGTTTCTCTGTACTTTTGTGGGTTCTGAAGCCCTAAAATTTGTTTAGTCATATTTTATAGGCATTTGAGGTGGTTATAGGGGAGCTGTGGAGTTTTCCTGCTTCTACACCACTATCTTCGTTCCCTTTCTTTCTAAGAAAAAATAGTCTTTGACTTAAAAGTTTTATTTTAGTCGGGAAATTAGGCCCTTAGGGCACCACAATTCTGAAAGGTTCCACAGGGATGGCAAAGGGACACAGCTGAGATGGAATTCTTTGCTTAAAACAAGCCTAAGATGAGAAATGCTTATCTTCCGAACAGCAGTTTCTATGTCTAAATTGTTGGGGAGAACAAATGCCCAATTGTACACAATCTCTTACTCGGTTATGATTCTTTATTAAGAGCTAAGTAATACAAAAGTCTATCGTGTCAGATATAAAGGGTGTTATAGATTTAAAATATATCCCAAGTTCCATCTATAAAGGATTCATATACTAATAAGAAAAGACCACACAGATCATGGTTTAATTTTGGTTTTGTTTTGGAGGTTCTTCCTCTCTCAATAAACACTGAAACACTTATGGGGGGTGCAGAGGGATACCTCTAATGCACAGGGAGAACTCTAATATGGACAGAAACACACCAAATGACCAAAGAGCTTTCAATGAGTTGGAAGTAAGTTTGTACTTTACTTACCTCTACTTACCCCATTGCTTTGTTTCAGGACTTTGAGTATAGCAGGATGGTCACAACTCCTTTTTACTTCTTTGGTAAATATTTCTCAAAGAACAAATGGCCTTGGATTGATCAGTTCCTTGGACTAGAGTGATCTGGCAAGGTCTCCTAAAAAACCTGAATGGAGCTTTGCAGATTGAATAGGATTCGGATAGGCAGAGAGACATCCACAGAAGGGCATAACATCAATAAGTAGAGGCACCAGGGGTATCGAGTGGTAACCTACATTCCACCAGAATTTCAGTTGGGAAGATGAATATTTAATATCTTTACTATCATAGGAACCTTAAAGACTTGAGTTCAACAACCATCCCACCTCCCTATTTTGCAGATGAATAACAGGCCCAAGTATTATACAATTGGTAATACTGAAGCAATATTTGAATCTAGGTCCTCTGCAATCCAAACCCAGTGCTCTATCCATTAAACTACCCTGTCTCTCATAAACCACCTGAAAGTGCTTGCCAGCTTTGGAAAGGTTAATATTATTTGCAACTCAGTATTGGAATTACAGATGTATATTACAACATTACCAATCAATTGACAAACATTTACTGAGGATTTACCATACTAATAATAGTAGGCATTTATATAGCTATTTTATATAATATCACCCTGAGGAGAGATAGGTGGCAGCATGTGGCAGGCAGGTCAAATCACTATCACCTCCTCAACACCACCTCCCTTTAGATTACAATAGTCTAGGATCCTGAGTCCTGGGAATATCAGTACCCACCCCCCTACAACTGACTTGTTTCTTTTCTGGCCTCCACAGTCATCATCAAGGGGAGCAATTCCTGTGGGAAAGGACCTTGCCTTCCCAATCACCACCAAAAATGACGATCAGTCGATTTCCATCAATGGTCAGCTAAGTCCAATAGCCCCAGAAATATCAGTGTCCCCAAGACCACCAGCTGTTTTTCCAGCCCAATGCATAAAACCATCATTCAAGGGAAAAGCCCGAATGGCTACTCAACCTTGCAACTGCTTCTGTAGGTGCTATAGTTCCTTCCTCTTCAGCAGTAAAGGCATTGAAGATGTAGAAAAGAAAGTTCTAGGCACTGAAATTCTTGGTACTGTCAAATGATTCAATATTGATTAGATGTCCATGAGGTGCTTCATTCATTCATTCATTCATTCATTCATTCATTCATTCCTATCACTTTAAAGTTTACATGTTCTTTATTTCATCTGATTCTCACAGCACCCTAGGTATGGCAAGTATTATTAACCCCACTTTACAAATTAGGGAACTGAAGTGCTAAAGAAGTTAAATGCTTTTCCTGTTATCACCCTGGAGCAGAGGCAAGATTTGATTCCATTTCTCTCTCTCTCTCTCTCTCTCTCTCTCTCTCTCTCTCTCTCTCTAAGGGAAGAAGGCAAGAAGGCAATTGGGGTTGTGACTTGCCCAAGGTCACACAGCTAGTTAAGCGCCAAGTGTCCAAGGTCAGATTTGAACTCAGGTCTTCTTATTCAGCACTGGTGCTCTATTCACTGTGCCACCTAACTGCCCCATCCCAGGTCTCTTTTGATGTCAGATTTGGTGTTTTGTTCACCATATTACTAGATAGGGTGAGGAAGATAAAGAATGAACCCTGCCTTTGAGGAACTTATGAAGCTGGGGAGAAAAGAGAGGCCCATGAAAAGGTTTAAATAATAATAATAATAATAATACAAGAGAACAAGACATTTGTATGGCACCTTCAAGTTAACTATTCCCATTTTACAGATAGGGAAACCAAGGCTCTGAGAGGTAAAGGAGTTTGCCTGGGCTACCACAGTTAATACTTCTCTCAGATGAGATTTAAATCCAAGTCTTGTAGCTCTAAATCAAGCACTCTTCTCTCTACTGCATTGTCTCTGAGACTAACAACCAAAATAGGTAAAGGCTTCATGGAGGATGTGGGACTTAATGTAGGTCTTGAAGGATGGGGATTTTGATGGGAAGAGAGATGGAACGAACATTTCAATTAATAAATTAACTAAGTACCTACTTTGTTCCTAGCACTGTGCTAAGTACTGGGGATACAAAAACGCAAAAGAGAGTCCCTGCCCTCAGGGAGCTTACAATCTAATAAGGAGCATACCATCTAATTTCAGAAAGCAAATATCAGTGGTGACCTTATAAAGTTTCTGTAGAGAAGAAAAAAGACACACTACTTTTATAAGCAGGGCTACTTAGTGACCTGTTGGTTGGAGACTCCCTGAAAATGGAAGCCAGTCTTATGCCCTGCTCCAGGTTGCCTCTTTAAATGGTGCTGAGATGACTAACAGGAACAAGTGTGGGGAACCTGCAGCATCGAGGCTACATGTGGCCCTCAGATTTGTTCCATGAAGTTTAGATTCAGTCAAAGGGCCACACTTGAGGACTTAGAGTGCCACATTTGGTTTTGAGGCCACAGGTTCTCCACCCCTGAATTAGTGTAAGGTCCTTAATTTTTGTGTGTGTTGTGAACTTCTTTGGCAGTCCCAGGCAACCTAATACCATGATTTATTGCCTGTATTCACAAGTGAAGAATAGCTAAACTTCTGTTAGAGATTAATGAACATCATGTTATTTTCCTCCCATTTATCCATGAACCCCAGGTTGACAACCCCTGAGCTAGAGGTTGCATCCTCTCTTGAGAGTTTGCCTCAGAAACTCACAGCTAATCTTATCTCTGGCACTAAGGCATCTGCAACCAGGCCAATGACCTTTTGCTCTACCTGGGCAATAAGCAAGCAGAACTCTAGGAGAGAATGGGAGACATGGTGTGCATTAGGTAAGAATTGATAGTAGCAAACCTTGAGATCTTGGATGGGCAGTGGTACCTCCATCAAGCTATATTTAGCACTTTATTCAGCTATTAAAGTTTAAAACTGCACTGAGACTGTGGGGACTCTCTCTGTCTTTCTCTCTCCACACATACACTATACACACATACATATATAGCATATGATAATATATACATATGATATATACATATATTTGTCATTCTTGCTCTGTTTAAGTATCTTGATAGAGAAACCCTGGAAAAACCAGATAATAAGATAGAGTAGGCTTCTTTGGATAGTTTTTGCTTTGTGCTACACAGTTGGATTACTGTAAATACTGTTGGTAACGATGCCAGTTGAAATTACTCTGCTCTGTAGAGCTATGCTGAACAAGCACTCTAGTTTCTAATAACACAACTGTTAATGATTCTAGGTGACATGGCCATTCTATAATATGACCCAAACACTCCACAGTAACATCATCACTGAGTCCCCTGCTAAAAAGTACCAGGAAGGCATTAATGTAGCCCCCCGCATTCAATTATATTCTTGCTTGCAGGACCAGACATTCTGAAAATGCTGAATGCTCAATTTCTAGCCTGTCAAAATAGGGCTACCCATTTCTGGAAGAAAAAAAGGGTCCTGCCTGAGGACAAAGCCCTTCCTCCTCTCCAGCAGATCCTAGGGAAACTAGCTTGGATAGCCAGCTCAGAGAATGGCTGTCAGCACAGCCTTAGGAAACACGAATGTGAACTTGATCCTGGATAAGCCCAGAGAGCAGGAAGGACAATGAGGCGATGCACTTATGTATTTCACTACCTTTACCCAGCTAAGGCCCTTCTCTCTGCCTTCCCTGGCCCTCAAATCCCTCCAAGAGGACTGTGGGATCAGATCTATACATTTAAATGACTTCCAAAGGCATCAGTCAATTTCAGCTTCAATAATGACAGCAAACCCCTAAAGGAGCAATCAAGTGTGAGAGAAGAAGAAAACTGGCTTCTCTCCCCTTTCCAACTTTAAGCCTGAGATGACTGATTATGTATTTAAGCTTTAGAGCCTTGTAAATCTTTGTTAGGCCAATCAGTGCCCAAACCATCTTCCCTATCCCCAAAGTCTACACCCTCTATTTGTACATGATGAATTTTCCAGGACAGTAAGAACAGACTTTTTACTGTTGGCTTCATTACTCCTTTGCTTAGCAGCAAGGAAGTCAGGAGCTTGGTGGAGCTGACAGCAGCTTTTACAGTTCAACAAGTCCCACGGCTGTAATGAAAATCCAAAGACCTGGAAACAATGTACATAGCTTCCCTGACTAATTTTATTATGCAGACACAGTTAATAGCTCCTGTTACAATCATATTCAAAGCAGAGAAACAGGATCGGGTTGTGACGATCCCACTAAATCGACAAGGATTATCAGTCATTAAAAAGGAACCAAATTAGCATCAAGCAGTAATATTTTATACTTATCAAATATTCCGCTGGTCAAGGTCCATTACTGTGCGACGCCATAAAGTCAGGAAGCATCAGCTCATTCTCCAGAACATTTAAATCTCCATTGTATTTGTGTAGGGTATCATTTCTGGGAGCAATAGAGCCTAATAAAAGTTACACCCCGATGAATAAAGTGTTAATAAATTGGTCCACGACATTTAGATGGCTAATTATATTTGAGATAAAGGAAGAAGTGCTCGTTTGGGTGAAGAGTTTCAAGTTGTACCCTACTCAACTAGCCAACCCTCTACAGAATGGCTTTGCATGACTATGTTTTTGTTGCATAAAATATTCATAATGCTGATGACTTTTGCACTAGATTAATTATTCATCAGAGTTTCTTAACAATTGCTGTCCATCCAACAACACATCAAGTCTGTTTCTAAAAGATTTCCATAAACTACACAACTTGATTAATGTCCAGATTTTTTTTCATTTCTAAGGACGCTTCTGAAGCCATTGTTTTTCTTCCATATTTCCTTGACAAAGTTGTGGGTAGTTAATGAGCAGAATGAAGGAAATGTAAGTAAATGTGCAGTACTGGGGATGCTCAGAAAAATCCAAAGAATGTCACATATAGATACTTCTCTTTCACCAATCCATTATAGACAGAGTGAATTATTTTACTACGTCAGTAATTTCATCACTTTGGTTATTCTCTTCATTGTGGCAAAAAGCAACCCATCCATACCTTCTTGTCCTGTGCAATTTCTGTCTATTACACTGAGGATATACCCCTTGTATTGGGACCTTCTTCTAGTTTACTTAAGAGCATGAAAAATCCCACCTGTGTGGAAAAGGGGTCACCATACCCTGCCGTACTAACCAGACATGTTTTCCAGTAGAGATCGGAAGGACTATGTCCACTAAGCACTACTGTAGCCTTCTTATATGTCCTTACAGCTATGGCAAAGTAAGCCTCCTTTTGTTAACTATTCAATGACTTGCAAGTGCCTCATTTTGTCCTAACATTGAACCCAAACTAAGAGGGTGCTAGTGTTAGGCCCACCCCTCAAAGTTTTCCATTAATTCTAGCAGTTTCTTAACTTGTCCTTCCTGATCTGTCTTGATTAGTCACAGACAGGCCAGATAATATATATTACATACACACACATACATACATATTTATGTGTATATATGTGTTGTATATCTGCTTGTGCCGCATACTAGACCCTCTGTCTTTTTTTTTCTTTAATTATAGCTAGATCCTGATTAGTATGAATAATGAATCCCAGGAAGTAGTTGCATTATTCGAATTTGCACTGTATATTTCCACTGGGCTGGAACCAATGACCATATTTTAGATAATTAAAATTTTAAATAGTGTAAATTCATATACATACGATCCCTTCACAGGATTCATTATTTGCATTAATTGGGATCTAGCTGTACAATCATCCCCTTCCACATCCTAGGGGTTAGGAGCTTGGTATCCCTGCAATTTGGAAAATCCATGTAAAATTTTTGGCCTACCCTTTCTACTAGAGAAGAAGCCTACAATTTTTCTTCTTCTTTTATGGGGTGTTGACAGTATTAAAAATAAAACATGCTGATGTTATACAATACTATGCATATGTTTTATGCATTTCTGAGTTTCTAAACTTTTTCTGTGCCATCTGCTAGCCTTTGTACATCATCTATGGCTTCTGCAAAACTCCCTCCCCCCAAATTTCCATTTCATTTCTTACGCTGACCCGTGGAATATCAAAACCTTGATGGGGAAAGTTGCAACGTAGAACGGATAACTGTCATCTTTTTCAGAATGAAGAGCTGCCTTCTTTCCCTCTCACCTCCCCCAACCCCAATTGAGAAAGCAAAAAACAAAACAAAACAAAACTCCAAAACCAAAAAAACCGCAAACCCCAAACCAAACATACAAAAAGCTCTGTCACAAACACATGTAGTAAACTGAAATAATTTCTTGCACTGGCCACATTAAAAAAATACGTATCAAACTAAACAGTCCATTACCTCTCTATCAGGAGGTAAAGGATATCTCTCCCCCGACGTGCTATGCCTTCCCCTTTGAGATTATATCTCATCTACTATCTTGTATAAATTTAGTTATTACATGTTGTCTCCATTATTAGAATGTAAGTTCCTTGAGGGCAGAATCTGTTTTAACTTTTTTTTTTAATATCCTTACCACTTAGCACAGTGCCTGGACACATAATAAAAATAATACATTTTGCTTTTTCATTGATGATTGTACCTTGCTTTATCCCTTAATAAACCGGGTTATTCTTGCTTATTCAACTGCTTTGACAAGCTTTTATAGTTCCTGCCACAAGCAGATGAGTATAATGGAAAGTGCATGGGAATGTAAATTAAGGGGTCTAGGATCAAGTCCTGCTATTTGGCCAACTATGTGACTCTAATGTAGGTAACTTAACATCTTTGAACCTCTGTTTCCTCATCTGTAAAATTAGGGATTTGAACTAGATGGCCCCAAGCCAACCTCTAAGTTCCCTACCAAATCTGACATTCTATGACTATTCTCTATATCGCAAAGAAATCCTCCAGGGAGAATTATATAGAAAGGTTAAAAAAAGTTTTCCCCTCAAAAACTATTTTTGGGGGGTAGAGGGGGGAGGGATATGAAGAGCTATATGTGTGTCAGGATTGTCTGAAAAGGCTCATGATCAATACAGGAATGATAACAGTAGAGGGCTATGACAAATAACATTTATGGTAACATCACCAAGCTTTTAAACCATTTGAGGGTGTATGTGTGTATGTGTGTACGTGTGTATGTAGACATTAATATTACAGAGTCCCTGGTAATTTTTTAGGAGACTAGACAGTTTTTAGGGGAAAGCTATCCTTTGGGATTAAGCTCACGTGTTGATTTGTATGTAGGTTAATTGCTGATTAACAGACTGGGGTTGTACATTTTTTCCCAAAGAACAATGGGTGGGCAGGTTGAGGTGGCAAAAGGAGGTCTCATACCAAGCCCAGAAGCAGGGTGATAGTCTCTCTTAGTTTGGTTTTCATTTGGAAATTTGTTTATTTGTTCTGGTGCGGCTTCAGAACCACATTTTGTGAAATGTGGATATCTTTCAGAATCCTTTAAGTGAAGTTGAATTTGCATAATGTGAATTTACATGAGAACTGTCTGTATTAGAGAATGTTAGACATTTCTGGAAAATAAAGGAACTCCTTCATGCTTTGAGACAGTTATTGTATGGCATAATAGTGTCTCTATAATTAGAGTAGCTTACTACAACACCTAACTCATTTTCAGGTGAAAACATGCCTCAATGCATGCTCTCTCTTTTCCACACACATATGCATGTATGTGTATGCACACAGAATACACATGCATGTATGTATGTGAAGTTTTCTCATCATCTAACCTGAACTCCTTCGCATTTTCTCTTCTCTTGCCAAACCCAAAAAAGATTATGTGTCTGCTTTTTTCCCCCATCTCTCCAAAGCCCCCCAAACAGGAACCCATTGCTATAAAACATTCAAGATTCAGAATGATAGGCATAGGTAAGACTTTTCTTCTCTTTTCTTCTTTCTTCTCTTTCTACCCACTTCCTTACATCCTCTTCCTCTCCTTTCCTCCCAATCTTCTCCCATTCTTTTTTCCTTCTCTTCCTTTCTCACTCCCCATTTTGTCTTCACTCTCATTCTTTCTCCTCTCCTCTGCTTCTGTCTCCCTCTTATTCTCCCTCCCCCATCTTCTTCTATTTGCTTCCCTTTATCCCTCCTTCTATCCTTCCCTTCCTCAACTTTAAAGCATTAACTTAGAAAAACATGCCTGAACAATATCAAAAAGCAAATTAGACATCATTTCTGCTTCAGGCATTTTACACAGTTTTTGCCTGAGACAAATAGGCTTCACCTGCTTCCTGTGGCTAGCGAGAGACCTGGAAACCTAAGTACTTTTGGTCCATTGTGCAATAAAGTAAATGAAAGAAATCTGTGTGTGTGTGTGTGTGTGTGTGCCCATCATGAAATAGTGGCATGGGATGCCATTATCATCTCCCCAAAAGAACAATAGGCAGGAGCCCAGAACAAAGGAATCTGCAGATTCAGAAATGGAAAATAGGAAAATTGGTATGGTGCTTCCACATCTGTAAAATGGGAATAATATTTGCATTAGCACAGGGTTGTTTTAAGGATCGAGTGAGTTAATGTATGTGAAGCATTTTATAAACTATAAAGTATTATATGTGTGGCCTGTCATTATTTTTGCATCCCTCTTTATTTTCCAATCACTGCTCCAGTGGTTCTCACTACATAAGCTTTAGATGGCATTAGTATTACTGCTGCTGCTGCTGCTAGCGCCTTCAAATATGATGAAAGTTTCCAATAACAGGTGCCATGTTCTCTATTTCTGTTGTAGCTTCCATAGCAACTCATAATGCTGGCATAAAAGAGGTGCTCTGTAAAAATGTTTTCAGTTTATTAAATAAAAAATACTCTTCTTCATCCCAAAATATTGTTTGGCATCATATTGAGATTGTGAAAAAAGAGTTTCTGGGGAATAGGTGGGGTTTTTTTTCTTCTGTTTTCACATCTATAAAACAGTTTCATGCTTTTGTATGTAGGTAATCAAATTTTCCTCCCTGGTTGATTTTGATGATTTATGTGTTTATCTTTCGAAAATATGCAGAGAATTTTGTTATGGTAAATATCACCAGGATTTTTCATCTTGATAACTAATAAGAGATTTATGTACTGATTCACAAACTATGACAAGCTTAATAATTTAGGCTTGCTGACAGCTCTTCAATGGAGAAAATATTTTTCTACAGTTTAGATGATAATTTTACTTAGTGTCACATCTTTTAATAGGTTAATACTTTTCAAGAATGCATGTATATAAATTCTAAATTGGAGTAAGAAAAGAAGCTTTCTTAATTTAATACGATACAAATTCTTTAAGTGAATCACAGGTTGAAATTTAATGAAATATATAATGTAATACAACATAACATCATATTATACAATTATACATTCCTCAGGTATATATACCTACATAAAGAGTCACAGAATGTATATATATAAAACACACACATATACATACATATATACACATGCACATGCTCTACATATGCATCAAGGAAAAATACCCTTCCTCCCCCAAAGACTCTACTTACTTTTAGACTTTATCATGAATGAAGTTGGCCAATTGAGTTCAAGCTAGCAGGTTCTATCCAAGTGGAAAAGCTTCTACTGTGATCCTCGTGAGAGATGGTCTCTAATGTTTGAAGATGAATCAAGCTTAATAGGGAGAGGCTTATCACCAGTGGATTAGTTATTGCAGTTTGACAATGATAAATTCTTTGATCATGGCAACCCATGAAACAAAGGAAAATTTTGTAAATTACCTTTAGTTCA
Source organism: Pseudocheirus occidentalis (assembly GCA_028646575.1). Lineage (NCBI taxonomy): Eukaryota > Metazoa > Chordata > Mammalia > Diprotodontia > Pseudocheiridae > Pseudocheirus > Pseudocheirus occidentalis. Next base: position 114,713,855 of record CM053598.1, on the reverse strand, counting down.
ATGTAGATATCTTTTGCTTCCCTAATAATGGGTACTGAGAATTACAAAGCTTTCTTTACAACATTAGTTTAATTGTTGGCATTCTAAATGTGGAACATCTTTTCCCATTGCCATGAAAATATATGAAAATATAAGACACTTGTGGCTAAGCAGAAGTTTCATACACTTGCAGTAAAATGGAAGGATAGCTCAAAGATTTTCCTTGGAGAGGTTGCCAAAAAGCATCATATCACAGGAGACTTGTGGTCATCTGGCCTGGCAGGTTCATAATGAATATAAACAAAAGAACTCTAGAGAGAAAATCACAATGTATGGGCTGACACCACTGCAGAGAAGGAAGAGGTGGAGAATTTCTATGAGGAACTTGAAAAGATCTCTAGTCTAAACCAAGGCAATGCTTCCCTTGATATTTGGTGACTTAAATGCAAAGATGGGCATAGAGTAGCATAACCAACCAAACAAAAATTTTTTTATGGAAGACAAGTTTCAAGATTAAGAAATGAAAGAAGCTCAAAGGGAAGAGAAAGAGAGGAGAAGGGAATAAATATTTAACAAGCACCTACTATGTGCCATGCACTGTGCTAAGTGCTTTATGAAAGATGAAGGGTTTTTAGAGCCTGGACATTTTGAATACCTACTAGCCTCAAAGGATCAAAATTGTGGGTGACCCAAATGGCAACAGAGAATTGTGTTTTGGTAAATGGATTTTCAAGCAAGAAATGGCAAAAAAGGGGGAAAAAGGTATCATCAAATAAATATGTTATGAGAAAAAGAAGTAGATCATTCTTTGAAAGAATAGCAGATGGATAGCCAATGGATTGTACTGGTTTTCACAGAATATTGAAAGACCTAGAGAAAGGGCTCTGGTTCACTGCATAGATATTCTTTTGGGTATTTATGTGTAAAAGTATATAGCACTAAGGTCTCAGTTGTGTTATAAAATATTAAGGAATAATATTATGAAAATATCTTAATTTTGACCTCACTAGAATCAAACAGACTTCATCAATCTTTCGGTAGAAGATAGTTTCAAGGAAAGATCTTTTCCTATACTTAAGATCATTACAGAAGTTTATCCTGTGTATGGTGACCAAGTTAACAGTGGATATCTCTTTGTTTGATCTAATAAAGATAATTATCTCTTTGTTAATCTTTGACCATATTGAAAGAAAATTACTCAGAGAGGTTAAAGAGGATGAGGTTGGTTTCAGGTTAAGGGTACCCAGCGTTAACATTACTATCATTCCATGTAAATAAAAACAACAAGAAAAAAAACACCTTAATTTAAATTACATAGCTTTGTTTTAGTTTGCTATGGAATTTCATCTTTTGTTCTGTGATTACTATAAAATGTAAATTGAAGGTTGCTTGAGAAAGAAAGGGAATTCTGATTAGCAGAATGAACTCTGTCAGTCTGAACCTCTTTCCCAGTACAGATGCTTGTATATTAAAAAACCATTCTTCCAAAAGATTTTTTGCTAAAACAGAGGGAGGGAGGGACAGAGTGAAAAAGGCAGGAAGGGAGAGAGAGTAAATAAAATAAATACACATTCGTATACATACACAAATATATGAACATCAACTCAAATTTTAGAGTGTAATGTATCTAGAAAGTATTTCGCTCTGTTTTTCATAAGGAAATCTTGGTCATCTTTTCAAGCCAAACTCAAATGACATCTTTACCAGGAAGACTTTTCTTATTCTCTTTAGTATTCTGTTTCCATCTCTCATCCACTAATCACACATTACAATTATGTATGTACACAGAATGTCTCTACTAGATAATAAGCTCCATAATGACAGTCTTTGGTTTGGCTAAATTTTGTATCTTACACAGCAGCATCTAAAACCATATTCTGAGAACAGCTGTTATTTAATGTTTTTTGAGCTGACTTAAGATGAACATGGACTTACTGTGCCGTAAGATATGAAGGATGTGATGAATACCAGGAAGCATAGAAAGATCTATATGAACTGATACAGAGTGAAGTAAGCAGGACCCAAGAAAACAATATACATAATTACTATAACAATGTAAATGGGAAGAACAACTACATACACAAATTAAAAGTAAATATAGAAAAATTATATAGATATAGATCAAGCTGGACTTGAAAGAAGAGATATGAGAGGATACCCCAGCTCATCCTTTCATGGAGGTGTGAGGTACACAAGTGTTATACATTGCACATTTTTTCGGACTTTTAAAATTTATTCATTGGTTGTCCTGATTTTTCCTCTTCTTTTTCTTTTCTTTTTTGTCTTTGAAAATATTATCTGTTATATGGGATGGTTCTCTAGAAGGTAGATGGGGAATACTGGGAAAACTATGATTACATAAAAAACAAGACATTAATAAAAACTTATTTAATAACAAACAAACAAGAAGTAATGAAGGTGATATAAAAGTCATTATGAATTCATTTAAGTCATTCATTTAACAAATATTTGATAAGCAGATCTTGAGTACATAGGGCACAAATGTAAGATACTCAGGAGTCTGAAATAATCTCTCTGCTCTTCAGGAACTTGACAACTTGAGAAAAAACTTTGATAAAGCTGTTTTCAGGATAAAAGAAAAATTTTTTCTTGATTATAATATATTCCTTAAAATCACAGACCACATTGTATTCATTTTTTAATTCCCTTCATTGTCTGCACAGCATTTCGAATTTGGCTAGGCTCAATGAGTGGTGGTTAAAGAAAGGAGTCCTGAATAAACTTGAACTTCTGTCAAAATCTATTTTGCTTTGCATGAATTCATGATTTTAGAACAGAAATGAACTAGATTCCAACTGACTTGAATCTTTCAAGTAAGTGAATTTTTTCCCCAACACCAGCCAGAGAAGGAAGGTTGATAATAAATAACAAGCAAGCTCACATTAGAGATTTAATCAAGAAACTAAATTATAGGATATACCCTAAGGGCTTTGCAATCCAGTCCAATCTTCTATATATTCAGTTCTATTCAGTGATGACTGATGGTCATGAATCAGCCCTGAGACTTTGCAAGATCTTTAGTCATCAGAGGTTCACGCACAATCATTATACTTGCTAAGTTAGAAAAGTTGAAATACATTTTATACAGATATAAACAATGAAGGCTGAATAGTAGACACTTACTAAATGTTTACTGATAGACTGAATAAAATTTAATCAGTTGATTTTAAGAGCATTTTATGAAATTTGTTGTAATTTAGAGGTTTATCCCTTTAAATCTCAGGAAAATTAAAACACTTTTGCAAGTGACTCATTACAACATGTGGATTTAGTTATACTGAGAATCAAATCTTTCCATGTAAACATAAGCTACACAGTGTATTTTTCTCAACAGGACATGATGACATCAGTATTTTTCATGCCATTGGCATTATATTGCATTTTGTTTTATAATCTGAAGTGTTACCAGTAAGATGACTGAATTAGTGGTCCTCTAACAAGGTAAACAGGTCCATTTAGCATGAAAAGACTAAGTGTGTCAGTGTTCAGATACTGCAAGGAGGAAACAAGATTATTATTGTCCTTTAGAAAGCCTTACTCTTACGGTAATTGAAAAATCAAAGACTAAGAATAATTTGAAGAACATTCTCTTTGATAGGGATCAGAAAGGAGCAAAATACTGGGAAGAAAGCAAGAGTTGGAGCAGGGAGGGAATAAATTAGTACTTCTTAGAATGGGATATTATAGTGATGGTCATTAAAACAAAGAGGTGGGATTGGGGAGAAGGGAGAGATTTCTAAACAATATCCTTATCTAGTCTAGAAGAGAGAAATGTAAAAAATGATGGTAACAGTAAAAGTAGAATCCAGGTACGTGGCTCAGAGCTTTGAAGGGGAAGGGGAATTGTGTGTGTGTGTGTGTGTGTGTGTGTGTGTACACCTAAGGGTAAAAATGGAAACTGAATTGTTTCAAGCAAAACAAATTATAATAATCTAGTGATAATAAAAATTGTCAAAATACTAGGGCCTCCTCTGGCCTGGTCTCTCTTGTGCAGAGTTTTCTCTCCTCTTCTCAGGAAGCAGTCTGGGTTTGCTCACCTACGTTCTGCCTCTCACTCTCTGTTGCTTGTGGTACCCAGCCGCCAGGTCTGGCATCCAGTTTGGGGAGTCTGATGAAATTTAACACAATTTTATCTCTCTTGTACATGTATACGAACAGCTTTTGTGTTTTGTTTTGAAAAACAGTGTCAAGGCCTGAAATAAAACAAAGCTACGAGTTGAGGAATAATCATCTTTAATTGAGATAACAGGGTAGTAGCCTGCCACTCCGGGGGATGTCCAGTGGATTTCCCTGCTCCAAGATTCATGCAAAAACTTCTTTTACCTTTAAGAGGAGAGGGGGAGGAGGCAGAATGAGGTAGAAAGGCATGGTCATGAGACCCCAGTGGCTCTTGGCAAACTGGGCAAAGAAAGGTCACTTTATTCTGGCTATTTTGCTCTTCATGCTCTGAATTCCAATAGAAGGGGGCAATGACATTAGAAGCTGAGATCCAGCTTGATCTGGGCTCCCCACAAGGAAAAATCCCTGGGTGAGGGGACCCAAGATGTGATTCAACTCAACCTAATTAAGAGTAAATATCTTAAGAGCAGGAATATAAATACATTACTGAAATTCTGACATTACAAGGACCATTTAAGGTAGTGGCAGTCCATATCACATTTGGTATTAAAAATTTCTGACATTTTATTAACAATTATGTTACCAATTTTCTGTCAGCAAATTCTTCATTTTTAAAGTTATTTTTATAGAGTTGCCTTTTTATGGTATGCCTTTTATGGAAATTTCCCCTAAATAGTCACTTGTTCATCAGTCAAGTTTGTTAAATATATATTCCCTTGTCTTTGGAAGTGGTCTCAATATTTGTGAGACTTGGGGAGGGCATGGATGAAAGGAAGACAGTTATGGAGAAAATATTTATTTGAAACATTATTTTTATGCAAAGATTTTTAAAAACTATATAAAGTTTACAAGATTGATCCCAAAGAAGAATAAACAGTCTAGTTTAGAAATTGAAGCACTCTTCCCAACCAAGCATTCTTGATAATAGCCAGGAATCTAGACTCTTGAGTTCTAGTCCTTGTTCTGACACCAACTAGTTGTATGTCTTTGGGTGAGTTATTTAATGATTCCCAATCCTCCTCTGTAAAAGGAGCATCTTACATTAAATGATTGGTCAGATTCCATCTTACTCTAAAATTCTGCAAGTGAAGATATCAATAGGTACAGCTCATCAGCCAAGAATCAAGAAACAGAAGACCAAATCCCAGTGTTTTCATGAACTCATTTGAATAAACCATTTCATAACTATCCTCACTTATAAATGAGTGGCTACCTAA